>CM055973.1:8235000-8800000 GCA_029531755.1 Holothuria leucospilota
GCCTTCGGCAAGGAATCAAAAAACACAATGTACACTTTTAATAGCATTTTCTATAGGAGCAGGATATTTATGTGAATATCATTTATCTTTTCATCTATTCACCCAAACTAATTGTTTCAGAGTATCTGAACTTTGTTTACATTTCATTCCTTTGAAGATGTATCACAAAAGCCTAGCCATCACAGTTATAACACTTAGACATAAAATACTGTAATGACACGATGAACTAGTTACAAGAAAAAGAAAATATTTTAAATGTTTCCATGTATAAACTTGCATCCTAACATTATTTCAAAAAGTGAAGTAGGGTTTGGCAAAGTACAAACATCTTTCCTAACTTCCCAATTTCATTAATGAATAATCTGTTATACGAATACACCTATTAAACTGCAAAAGATTCCAAATCTAAACTACAATGTCAAACCGGAAGCCAACTTATGGAAAGTTGTATTCATAAGCCTTTGGAGAATTCTCATATATTTGTGGTCAGTTAGTGACACAAACTTAAATGAGTACCCAACAGGAATACAATTCATTAACTTTATAAATATCTATTGCCTTTTTACAACTTCAGCTTCTCTCTTAGTCTTTTCCAAGAGTAACAACATGAAGATTACAAAACCACTACCAAAGTATCTTACCACCCAGTTAATGAGGTCATATACTGCGATACTGACAATCTACTAGCCACTTACTGAGCACTGATACTGGACACACTTCCAAGGCAACTTACAATCTAGTTACTGAGTACTGCTAGAGGACAAAATACCAGATCACCTTACCATCTAGTTGCTGAGTTCTAATACTAGCCATGACAGCATACTATCATAGAGTTACTGAGTACTGGCCATATTGTTGAAGTGTCTTACCATCCAGTTGCTGAGTACTGATACTGGACATACAATCAAAGTTGCTGTGGGTCTCTGACCGCCTCCTTCCACCCTTCGTCTAAGCTTTGGACGATTAGGATTTCTTTCAACTATGAAGTTGAATAAATAGGATGGTTAAAACTGAATAAAAAATACATCCCATATTGTGAAAAGACTCTCCCAACTATTTCAATTACAATTTCTACAAAGTGACTGTATGACATGTAAAACAAACCAATGCTCTCTACTTCTGAATAATTTCATTTTCTGCATTACTACATAAGCTTACAACTTATGAAATATATTCAATGAATATCTCTACTCATGGCTCACCTGATGCTTTCACTGTTTTGGATTTCTTTGCCCCTTTCCCCTTCTTTCCTGCACCTGATTTTGTTTTCTTTTTCTCCTTGCTACCAATGTCATCAGCTGAGGTTTTCTTCGGCTTCTTCTCTGGGGTCCAGTTTTCATCTTCATCATCAATGACTTCATATTTTACAGGTTTTCTGGTACTTCTATGAAACAAATAGAATACACTACATTATTTGTAGCTGCCGCCCATCTCAGATTTATTATGACTTGAAAAAGTAGTATGAGTAACTTTTTCTCTCAGACATTACAATGACTACACAGGCTGATCCCAGATAGTCCAGATACAATGAGCATCTTCAAGTTACAACCTCAAGCCATCAAACAAAATGAAAAGCATGAACACTGTATACGGAGAATCTTGAAGACAAGGTTAAAGACTTATGTAGGATTATGCTTACCTTTGAGGTCTACGTTTCTTTCCAGTTTCTACTGGGATGGCTGCCATTTCCTTGGAGGAATCATTGGTTGGAACCTCTGGTACCAGGACTGTAGCAACACTGCCCTCACTCCCCACCTCATCATCATCAATAACAATAACTTCATTGCCAACTAAAGGAATGGATGTTATTGCAGTCTCTTTATGTACTTCTTCATCAATAACAATGACTTCTTCCACTGTATTTCCTGTTTGTGTTACTGTCACACTGCTCCCATTTGCCACATCTTGCACTGTTCCCACAATGCATTGCATGGTGACATCTTTTCGCAATGAGGAAGCTACCTCCATCCTGGGCAACACAGGCAACTGTTGAGTCAAATCAGATGTAGGTGGATGCAAAGACTGACCATTTGTTCCCTTCTTTCTGAATTGGCTTGATGATGATGCTTCAACCTGGAAAGGAATAAGCTACTTTTATGAATCTAAAAGGAATACTTTCTAATGCTTAAATGAACCTCTTGTGTATTCATAGCAAATACTAAGGATTAAACTTTTAAGTGATGTTTTCTTTTGAAATGCAACTTCTTTGATTATGGTGAAGAACCTTCATGTTGAAACTTTGTTTAAAAGATTTAACAGGAGGCTGGAAATAATCTAAAATATGAGACAATTTATTCACTGAGTCCTAATATTTCAACTTGAAATGACAACAAAACCATTCAGATAGATATTTGAGAGACTCATTAATGAGAAGGCTTTTCTAAAAATTTTCAAGAAATTTCTCACTAAATTTTACAAATCAGGCACACTCCGTGTCTGCCTAATGTTCCTAGAGCATTGATTTTTTTCCCTTCTTTATCATGATGCAGCCTTACTCAGCCTAATACCTTCTAGTTACCACAATTTACAGGCCCGCAATTACCCCATAGCACTTCTAGTTAGTTTCCATGAAATGATTGTATCAAACAAACTCACAACTTTTGTGTAGATTCAGACATCTGGTATTTTAATTCAACTTGTGAAACCAACACAAAAATTTCAACTTCCATAAATGAGGATGTCTCTAACTAACAGAAGGCATGAAATAGATCTGCAACAAGTACGTACTTCACCTGGCAAATGACCTGGCAAAGAATTTTCAATTCTTTAGGTAGAGACTAAAGACAAGAAATTATTGTTTCATAAATAAATGCCCAATTTGGTTTCCTAATCTGTTTTCTACATTTGTGTAGATTTTCACTTTTTAGAAGTTCTTTTCCATTTTGCAAGGCAAGGATTCTGTATTGTGGTAACAGAGATGTGTTGTAAGGTATTATAATTTACAACAAAACTTAAAGAAACATCGAATGTTGACATTTTTGGTGGGTTTATGGAATTTTGATCCAAACATGAGTTGACTACGTAATATTCATTTGAACATGATGCAAAATTGCTGAAGTTACTATATATTTCAACTTTTAAAATTGTTATGAGGGTTTTTTTTTTTGTCTTCTCAATTTTTTTCCTGTTTTTTGAGTAATGTAGTTAAATTTCCATAAATTTTGTCCATTTTCTGCAAATGGTGAACTTCCGTCATTACGTGAGTGGTTAAATTGTTAAATCAACATAAAAAAACGTCTTCCATGACATATCTGTGGTACTAATATGTGAACAGTCACAATATTGTGAACTTTCACTTGCCTCGACCTCAAATATTGGGAGACCATCCAGAGAGTTTGTTAGAACAAGAGAGATAAGAGTGAGGGTCTTTCCTAGGCCCATATCATCAGCCAAGATGCCACCATGTACTCCATTAGGCTTCTTGAAACTGACAAAGTTGGTCAGAGTGTTGATAAAGTTTCCTCCATGTGACTCCCAGAATGGAGGCAGATCATCAGAATTCTCCCTAATCATCATCCAGTGTAGGGCTTGCTTCTGATGTGGATAAAGGTTGCTCAAAATTGCCTGAAGTAAAAGTGAGTCAAAAATTTAAAACTCCTATCCAATAAGAACACTAGAAATTTATTAATTTATAACTTCCCATGCTCATATCTCTTATCACATTACAACAAACTACATGGATAAATTAACTTATAAAGCTTTCCTGCTTGAATATCTATCTTTTGGATTCATATGGAATACCTTCTTAATTCTTTTTTATTGCACTATTATTTCCTGGCTATCAATATTCAGTTAGAGAGTGGACTTTTGAGGAGGTAAAGTGCAATGGACACCAGCCAAACCATGTAAACAAGTATGAACTCACCCTGGCAGTATTAATGCACCCATCAAAGAGAACCTTCCACCCCCCCTCCACCTCAAGCATTCACAAGTATTAACTTTTTATGAAAATTTTAAGGTAAAGATTCACCCCAGATTCACAAGTATTCACTTTTTATGAAAATTTTAAGGTAAAGATTCACCCCAGATTCACAATATTGAAGAAAAGTTAAGGCAAAGATTCACTCAGTTTTCACTTTTCATGAAATTTGTTAGTCAAAGATTCACCAATTTGGCCATGTCATTCGCAGTACTGCAAATGTTGTGATTGTCTCCTGATTATTTTCCAACGTTGATTCAACGTTAATTCACTTTTCAGCTGCAATTGTCCGTAGCAGATTCACTGCAGCCTTATTTTTATTCATCGAAGATTCACATTTCAGGGCATTTTGTTCGTCAAACGTTCGACATGGTATTGGTGTCGAATGAAGACTGCTTGGGGTGGGGTCAAAGGTTCCGTTTGACGGGTGCATAAGAAAGCAGCTGCTGGCTGCTTCATTTCATAATTAATACAATGGGGTTGAATGAGAAATAAAATGTAAATAAAGATGTGTTTGGAGGAAAGGGATATGGTCATCTTTTTGAAAGAGGGTTATACCCCTGGCCATCTTTGGCAAGTTCAAATTTTAATTGCCCATAATTTTTACTGATAAAGAAATACAACCTTCTTGAAGTAATGTCTTGAACTTAAATATAAAGAATATAGTCCTTAACTACTCTCAGACTGAGGGTTTGCCCTCTTTCTCCAGGTATTAACACAACAGACATCCTTTATTGAGCCAATGCCTTCAGTGACACCATCACGTTAATGCTAATAAATTCTCATCTTTTTAAACTTAATGGAAAATCCAAGGCACGTTACACAGTTGCAGCAAAGAAACATGACAAATGTGTACAGTGAATGTAAGTTACCTTGCTTGGTTCCTTGTAACTTGTCTTGTCTCCACTCTTGATATCCTCAAACAGTTTATCTAACTGATTCTTCATCTGAAATCACAGAAAAGATAACACACTGGTGAAGAAATTTTCTTGAGATTTCTCCAGTCATAGAACTTAGTAATAACTTAGCATTTAACAATTAGCCAAATTTACTGAAAAAGCATTGATACCTGGATACCTGAAATTACTGCTCCTTGCCCCCGGAATCCTCACACACATACACACACACACGAGTCCCAACTGTCTTTCAATGAGTAGAAGTTTGCACTGGCTGTATGAAGACCTCTTCAGATCACACCTGCTTAGTATATTTAGAAAACTTGTAATTACTTTAGCTACAATGACTAGCTTTTGGCAGTTTTCAATAGTTTAGTAGAAATAACATTTTTAAGAGATTATTTTGTGTCAAATTACCCTAAAAATAATAGAAATTCCCTTACAACACTGACCTAATATTTATTTTTTGGAATTTAAAATGCACTACTAAAGCTAAAAGACAAAGCAACATATTCTGACTTGTATAGTGTGCCCACAAGAAGACTTGGAACCCAAAGAGATATTTTACATAAGATACACCTTTGAAGGACTTGAGAGTAGTCAAGCCTCTCATAGTAACTCTGATTTCATAAGGGTCCTAAAGAAGTTAGAGGCATACACTTATAACAAAAGCTTGACTACTTTCACATCCTTTTGCCAGGCTACTCACTGAAACCTTGTAAATTAGTATACTGTAGATTCCCATCGTGGAAGTTTTCTACTTACAGCTCCAATCATTATTACTGCAACATATACATCACATTTACAACAGTCCAGTGCCTGTCATTAAAGTATATGAATACTACTGTACCTCTGCATGAGACAACTTCACAGAAGCACCCAGTACACTCTTGGGTTGATAAACAGGGCCACTACGTCCCCCTCCTGAGGAACTGCCAGGTTGATTCATCTCCAATGGTACATTTGTTAGGTAGAATCCATGGCGACTTAACTTTGCCTTGATGGCTTCAATGTTTTCATATGGACCCCAGAAAGAGATATCAACAGGAATACGATAGGCATTCCTGTGACCAAATGGTACCAATCTGTGAGCATTAACAGAGCAAAGTAATGATTAGCTTTTAATAAAGAGGCTACTTCTGTCAATGAGCAAATACTCTCCGATGTATGCATTGATCCACTAACAGTATGGGTGGAAGAAAAGCTCTTTTACTTTAACTTGAACCACTTTTCACAAATTAATCTAGGAAAATTGTCTAAGCAGTCAAACAATGGATAAAATTGTAAGCCATGGGTGGAAAAAGTTCAGATACCCCAGGAAATCTGAATATTTGGAGGGAACTTTTGGCAATTGGAGGTCAACTTACCTTGTTTGTACATGACATATGGACAAAAAAGGTGATCTGACTAGCTTCATAGGAAGTAAATATTTTGTCCATATTTGTAAAGACTTCAAAGAAAAAAAAAAAAAAACTGAGAGATTCATTAGTCCAATCATTCATTTCATGTTTTTCACAAACACTAATGTGCATCAAAGTCTCACAATTCTTCACACTGAAAACAACATGAATTTTACACACATGGCTAAGAGTAGCTAGGAATCTTTGGTACTTTCTCAAAGTTTGGAGCAGTTGTTCCAATGTAGGAACTGTTTCCTTCCTTGAAAGGGTTAGAAAGACCAAAAGATTCAGATGGGTGGTGCAGGCAAGCAATCAATTTTTAAATCAATTTATCTTCTCTTTGGGTTTTATGTATTTCAGGGAAAGACAGTAAGTGGTCAGCTTGCAATAGGTTCTGAAACCCAAGGTGCAGATCACATGAGAAATATGGGAACCACTTAATACACTTTCTTCTGCAGCAAACAAACACTTCTTAATTAATAGATGTGGCTGGAATGGTCAACAAGTTTCTTACCCTTCAATCCTTGCTAGTCTATTGTCACAGATATGGGCAATGGGTTTGGCCAGTTCTCTTTTGATATGTCCCACTTGTTCACCCCAAGTATTCTCAACTCTGATGGCATTACAGTCATACTTGTTGTAAGGCTCTCGTATTAAGGCAACCATTTCCTTGTCATTAACCTATTAAGAGACAATATATGTAGTTTAGTTAAATTACCATCTGGTTGACATTTATTATTTCAACCCACTGCATCATTTTTTCATCCAAAATTGGATAAATCTAGACATCATACTGTACAACGCGATTTCTAGTAAGTCTCAAATCCTCGGAAGCATTCATGGTGGCTTATCATCTAAAAGCTACATCCTACTCAACCTTCTCTACGTATACTTAAGTTTTTGCTATGAACACTGTACTGTGCTGATACTGAGTGGGTAAATACTTCAGTGCAATGGACCACATCAATATACAGTACTGTATCTTGTTAGAAGTTGTACAGTATCGAAATGTGTGGAGTTGGCTTGGCAGTTGAGTGTACTGCCTTGCATACAAGAGGTTCCTAGATCAAACCACTAGGAAATTTTTTGGGGACTAAAATTTACTTGTTCAGCATAGCTGTATACAGTGATACTGAGGAGGTTTAAATTGGTGAATGTTAATTGTATCTGATTGTCAGTTTCTGGAAGTTGTCCAATTCAGAAAGTTGTGAGCTTTGCTCTGTTCAACTGTGGCACAGAGCAAGGAATCTCCACCCCTCCCAGCCTTTCGGATAGTGGCTAAAGACTGGGGATACACTCACATTCATCGCATGGGGATGTTAAATGGCGGTCCCATGAGCAGGGTTGGGAGCGAATAGTGCACGCCTGCCTTGTTAACCTGTGAGAACTAGTCGAAAAGAGAAGGCGAATCTCGCCATTATTCATCCACGCTCACTCTGGTATAGGGTCCTTGATGAGCCAATTGACTTCCTGAGCCTCAAACGTGAAACTCCTGAATCTTGACAAAGGAAACTTGGACCTTCAATTAAGATATCCACTGTGCATACTTTGCCTATTAAAAATACACAGGATGAATTAAAACAGGTATTCTGTGACTGTGCTAATGAGCTTTTAAGACACCTATGCACCACAACCATTTGTGAGGAATGACTAAACACAAGATACTGTACTACTATCCTTTGTTCATTATGTACGTATGTGAAATGGTACTTGAAAGTACTGGCAGTAATGAGTAGAGAATTTTAAAAATAAAAAAAAGTCATACAAATTTTTCTTGCCAGCAACAAGCAAAATAATGTCCTTTATCTTGCAGTTTAGCCTTTTCACAAACTTGACCTCTGATACAATTTGTATTGAATTTAACAATAAAACACACATCAAAATACAGAACAAAATATAAAGACAATTCAGATACCATTTCTTTCTCAATCTAGATTTTTCAGGTATGTGGTACAGTATGCAAATGTGAGTCAAAAACCAGCCACTGCACATTCAGCCTCACTTGGCTACTATATCTTCTGCAAAGCCTATGGTGTCCATTAGTATTCCTCTATGATACAGGTACAAATATGAATCTAGTTTTGTATGTGGGCCAGCAAGCATAAATCTTGGGATATTTTGAAATTTCCAAAATGAAACCTTCCATTTCCTTCCTTAACAGTTTTCCTTTCCTCTGATGCAATGATCCCCTTGGCACCTAGGTAAAGAAGCCTTTGCTTTATGGTGGAATTGGTACACATTCTCAAAACTGTTTTAACAGCCTGTGTGTATTCATTAACCAACTGGATGAGTTTTGAGTAAAGTTTCTAAATGCCATCATACTGCCCTTCCAATTTGAAGAAACATGGCTGATGCAATAAGTATCAAGTACTGTACATTCAAAACTGCTGTGACCTATGTTTTTTTTTAATTTCTTCCTTTTTTACTTACCTCCCCATCATAATACTGTAAACCAACAATATTTCCCCTTACAGTACCAAGAAAGTACTGGTCATCCAAGCTGGTATCCTGAACATCCACTCCACTTTCTGTAAAGCTGTTATTAAGACCTCCAGGACTTCTGATGGAACTCAGTATGTCTGAGACATTCAATGGAGAACTGGATAAATCAGAATTCCATTGTGTCCTCTGTTTACTCCAACCCTTTCTCCAGTTTGGTCCAGGCATGATGGAAGCAGGATACTACAGTACCATCAGCTGAAAAGTAGTGAAACATCACAATGTTGAGAACTTCAAGTTAATGAGAGGCAAAGGAAGGTTAAAATGCAGGGAAGGGTGACCAATACACCTGGTCAAGTTACTTGACTCTACTCCAGAGTCCCAACTCCTGGCTGGGAGGCAAGTACTGTAGCCTCCACTTCCTTGGAATTGCAACTCCTTGGGAATTTTCAACACTGTCAAAAATGCATAAAATTCACATTTTGAAATTTTCACTTACAAGTGTATTTTTGCAGGTTTTAAAAAGCATTGTATCCAAACTTGCTCTTTTGGTCTCATTCTGTATTAAGTCAATAAGTTGTCAGGCTAGTACGCCCTATTATTCTCTGACATTCTTAATCCACCAACCCCCCTCAAGCCACCAAGAAGCCTGTACAGTAGTGTAGGCTTACTCATGTAATACTCATTGGTAGTAGATACCAATATTGTAGTTTGCAGCTGCTGAGGTGCATGTATCTGCATTGGTTAAAATTATATCATTTACTACTGACAAAAATGGGCAGTCTAATTCAAATTGTTCTGCATTTTTTGGCCCTGCAGTGTTTGGCCCCCACCTCCAGTGTTCTTATGTGAGGGATTCACCAAATATATGTGCTGTATCAAAATCAGCATTTTGTCCAAACCCACACTGGATCCATCCTTGTCCATCGGTGTGGTTAGTCTCAAGATGATTTTTCTTTCTTTTTTTTTTTGTTGTCAGGCTAATACGCCCTATTATTCTCTGACATTCTTAATCCACCAACCCCCCCCCCCCCCTCAAGCCACCAAGAAGCCTGTACAGTAGTGTAGGCTTACTCATGTAATACTCATTAGTAGTCTACCAATATTGTAGTTTGCAGCTGCTGAGGTGCATGTATCTGCATTGGTTAAAGTTATATCATTTACTACTGACAAAAATGGGCAGTCTAATTCAAACTGTTCTGCAGTTTTTGGCCCTGCAGTGTTTGGCTCCCACCTCCAGTGTTCTTATGTGAGGGATTCACCAAATATATGTGCTGTATCAAAATCAGCATTTTGTCCAAACCCACACTGGATCCATCCTTGTCCATCGGTGTGGTTAGTCTCAAGATGATTTTTCTTTCTTTTTTTTTTTGTAATTAATGCACTTGTGCAAGTTACAACACAGTACTTACTACAATTTTCTATCCCTTTCTCTTCAAATGGTGTCACTGTGCAGGTACAGTATGGAATCAATTTTGGGGTGTCCCAGCCCAGCCATCTTTTTCCAAGCTGGCTATGCTACTTTCAGGCAAGCCAGTGAGCCACAACCGGAAATAAGGCCATGGCTGGCCCGACTTAAACCAATTGGTTAGAAACTGAGCTGTAAAACCTTGTCTAACTCTACTTTCAGGCAACAATACTTGTGTACTGTACTTTCTGTGCCTTGATCTTAAGATGCAAAACAAAAATCTGTTTTAATTGGACCTCACATTCTTACAGTAAATTAAATATCTGAGAGAAGACATCAACAGCCCTCTCCTAAGTCCACTATCTTGGCAGTTTTGACACACAAAGAAAAAAAAGAACAGCCTACAGTACATGATTGTTTATGACTGGACTATGCAATATTTATCAATATCAACTTGCATTTTTTTTTTTGAAATGCAGAATACTTTTTGGTGAATTTGAAGTGACAGTCTTGACAAATGTGCACAATTACTGCTGCATTTGGAGATTTTCCTAAAATTGACTGGCTACATATACAGTAGGGGGCAAAGTGGTAGGCCTACAGACTACAGTA
This sequence comes from Holothuria leucospilota, assembly GCA_029531755.1. Classification (NCBI taxonomy): domain Eukaryota; kingdom Metazoa; phylum Echinodermata; class Holothuroidea; order Aspidochirotida; family Holothuriidae; genus Holothuria; species Holothuria leucospilota. The sequence continues at coordinate 8,245,675 of CM055973.1, forward strand.
TATATTGACTATCGGGGTGAAATGACTTGCACACTTTTGGGCAAACTGGAAGTAAGGCAAAATTACCAGGGCAAGTTGGTTGTTCGAAAACTGCCAAAAGGGCAAAACAACTGGGTACCATCTACAGAAGCACTCACAAAGTGAGCAACTGACTCAAGATATCAGCTAAGATTTGTACTTGTAAGCACAGGCAATTCTAAACATCATGTAGTCCTGGATGATGCAAAAAGTTCTGGAGATCTTCTGTGCAGACAAAGGAAATCTCTTGGTATGGGGGTGTGAGGAGTCACTCAAGTTGCTTATGACTAACCTAACGATATATACTGTTGCAAACTAGGCCTACAGTACAGTAGTTAAAATGCAGGTCCGCAGAAGGCACAGCCACAAAGCTTTCTGCTGCAAAGTGTTTCCACTTAAATCACATTAAATCTCACACACATATATACAATTTTCCCTGCCAAAAAGGGGAGCTGCGCCAAGGTGTCAGCTTTCACAAGCCAACAAAACACAGGTGTGATTTACTACACAATATAAAATAACACAGCCCGCTATATGATGAACATCCAGGGTTGGCTTTTTGACCCCCCAAAACTAGTCTTGACCAGAAAGCAGTTTAAACCTGGTCAAAACATGATTTTAACCAGTCAAAAGTGATCAAAATGAGACAAGATAAGGGTAAGGAGGGATCAAATAAATATACTGTGTATACAAGGACTCATGGTAGGGGCCCAAAAAAGGCATACTCGGTGGACAGTAAAGCACACTTTTCTTACCCAAGGTTACTATAGTTACAGTAATTCCTAATTTTTAAAGATGATTCCAGTCATCATAATGTAACAAAGACTGTAATGTACCAGTTTTACCTGCACAGTAAATTATATTAATTATGGTCCATGAGTGTGATGCAGTATGACTCTAGGGGATTTGGAGAGACTAGGTAGCTGTTGCTAGCTTCACCACTTATATTTGAAACTTGAATCTTGTAATTCATCTGTTCAGTAGCACATTGTATTTCAAAATTTTGTTGAACTGACTCCAAAAATAATTTTAAGTCGTGCACAAATTACTTCACTTCTAGATGCACCAATGTCTCCTACCTCTAAAGGCACACAAGGGCAGATCTACAGCCTCTCACTCCCCAAATTTAGGCACATTTGTGTACAATAAAATTTTAAAAATTTTAAGCAATACAGCTCAGCCCCAGTTCTCCAGGCCCTCTGCCAATTGAAAGTTCAGTGTGTTAATAATGGATACATGTGCAAATTACTGAGCTATGGTACAGTAACTGCAAAATAAGTGATATTACTATTATCTGGTATTTCAGTTTTACATACCCGCCAACATCAATCCTATACTGATATTTACGAAAGGAGCTTGCTGTATACAGCATATTGTGCACTGCAAGAACTGCCATTCCATAAGTATGGGTTTAAAAACATGGGTGCTGAGAGTCAAGACTTTAAGAAAATGACCTTTACAGCATCTGAAGTATACTTGGCAGGGTTTGCCCTGGCATCCTTTTTGTGAGTCAGCCACCTCAGTTTTTGGACACCACCTCACAGAAAACTGCTGTAGTAGTCTCCTCCTCCCTTCATGTATGAAGGCTTGGGCAAATCTGGCACTTCACTGTTCACTGAGATTCTAGTACTACATGTACTGAACTAGCTGTACAGTAGTAGTATTAATACTTAGTTTTCCCTCACTCTTGGTGACACAGGCACCTATAAACACCACCTAACACTCTAAAATCCAGGGGAAGCCCTACTTGGCAAAGTAATCTGTTTGGTAGTATCAGCATTTTAGGTGAATTTTTACCTGTGTACACTGACATTGAATGAATATAAGGAATACCAGCTGATACAGATATTGCATAATGCATACTTAAGCAATCGGTTAAACGCTAGTGCTCTTCTCCATTTCCAATCAGATGGTGCATATACATCAGGATTATTTGGGACTACTTGGCATATATATAGACCTACTGCGGTGGCCAAGCAGTTAGAGCATCCGACTTGCAGCTGGAAGGTCTAGGGTTCAAATCCTGGCCGGGTCATACCAAAGACTTTAACCAGAAAGCCAAAAGGCTTAATGATTCCTTGCCAAAAGGAGGGTGCTTTGCTACACTGAGGTTCATCCATCAAATTTATACTTCTCTATTTCATCATTTTTCATGATGTGGTCACAATCTGACCTCTTCTCATGTCAGCTCATGTCACATGACCTTTGAACTAAAACTTGAATAACCAAAAAAAAAAGAAGGGATTTGTCTGTGCTTCTTCCCTTGTAATGACATGTTTACAAAGTTTCAGTTTTGACCTCTGATGACCTCGAATGGCTTGTGACCTCCATGAAAAACAATAGGGTTTTTCCTCGCACCATAACACATGAACATACTTAGTATGGAATCTATCCAAGATTCCTACCTTGAGATATCCTATAAGGATTTCAGGGTTTGACCCCTGGTGACCCCAGATAACCTTTGACCTCCAACAAAAACAATAGGTGTCTTTCTCTAACCATAACACATCCACATACTAAGCATGAGATCTACCAAAGCTTCCTACCTTGAGATATCGTGCACACAAGGTTTTCAGACTTTGACCCCCGGTGACCCCAGATGACCTCTGACCTCCACCAAAAATGATAGGGTTCTTTCTCTTACCATAACACATCCACAAACTAAGTATGAAAACTATCCAAGCTTTCCACCTTGAGATATCATGTAAACAAGGTTTTCAGACTTTGACACCCGGTGACCCCAGATGACCTTTGACCTCCACCCAAAACTACAGGCTTCTTCCTCTTGCTATAACACATCCACATACTTAGTATGAAATCTATCCAAGCTCCTACCTTGAGATACCGTGCAAACAAGTTTTACAGACTTTGACCCCTGGTGACCCCAGATGACCTTTGACCTCCACCACAAACAATAGGGTTCTTCCTCTCACCACAATGCATCTACATACCAAGCATGAAATCTATCCAAGCTTTCTAACTTGAGATATTGTGTAAACAAGGTTTTCAGATTTTGACCCCCTGTGAACCCGGATGACCTTTGACCTCCACCAAAAACAATAGGGTTCTTCCTCTCACCATTACGCATCTACATACCACGCATGAAATCTATCCAAGCTTTCTAACTTGAGATATCTTGCAAACAAGGTTTTCAGATTTTGACCCCCTGTGACCCCAGATGACCTTTGACCTCCACCAAAAACAATAGGGTTCTTCCTCTCACCACAATGCATGTACATACCACGCATGAAATCTATCCAAGCCTTCTAACTTGAGATATCGTGTAAACAAGTTTTTCAGATTTTGACCCCCGGTGACCCCAGATGACCTTTGACCTCCACCAAAAACAATAGGGTTCTTCCTCTCACCACAACGCATCTACATACAACACATGAAATCTATCCAAGCTTTCTAACTTGAGATACTGTGTAAACAAGGTTTTCAGATTTTGACCCCCGGTGACCCCAGATGACCTTTGACCTCCACCAAAAACAATAGGGTTCTTCCTCCCACCACAACGCATCTACATACCAAGCATGAAATCTATCCAAGCTTTCTAACTTGAGATATCGTGCAAACAAGTTTTTCAGATTTTGACCCCTGGCGACCCCAGATGACCTTTGACCTCCACCAAAACCAATAGGGTTCTTCCTCCTACAACAATGGATCTACATACCAAGCATGAAATCTAACCAAGCTTTCTAACTTGAGATATCGTGTAAACAAGGTTTTCAGATTTTGACCCCGGTGACCCCAGATGACCTTTGACCTCCACCAAAAACAACAGGCTTCTTCCTCTTGCTATAACACATCCACATACGAAGCATGAAATCTATCCAAGCTCCTACCTTGAGATACCGTGTAAACACGTTTTTCAGACTTTGACCCCCGGTGACCCCAAATGACCTTTGACCTCCACCAAAAACAATAGGGTTCTTCCTCTCACCACAACGCATCTACATACCAAGCATGAAATCTATCCAAGCTTTCTAACTTGAGATATCGTGTAAACAAGGTTTTCAGGTTTTGACCCCCGGTGACCCCAGATGACCTTTGACCTCCACCAAAAACAATAGGGTTCTTCCTCTCACCACAACACATCTACATACAACACATGAAATCTATCCAAGCTTTCTAACTTGAGATATCATGTAAACAAAGTTTTCAGGTTTTGACCCCCGGTGACCCCAGATGACCTTTGACCTCCACCAAAAACAATAGGGTTTTTCCTCTCAATATGGGCCATCTATGTACCAAGTTTGAGAACTGTCCAACCTTCCCTTCTTGAGATATCGTGTAAACAAGCAAAGCCGTCACATACACACGCACGCACACCCACACACACACACACAACATCACCATCGCATAGATTCCTTGCCTGCCTTCATCAAGGAATCAAAAATGGAACCTACTGCCTTTGTCCTGGGTGCTCAGCATAAGCAATGGAGTAGGGAAAACAAGCCAGAGAGCCACAACTGGAAAAAAGGCTGTGGTCGCCGTCTCGACTTGAACCAATTGGTTGGAAACTGGGACGTTAAACGTCATTTAACTAACTTGGCATATATGTACTGTAGCAGTTAAACACTGCTGTAAAGGATATCATCGTCTACTGTACATGCTGTACTTACATGTAAAAATATGAGATGGAGGGATATTTTTTACTTTAAGGAGAGGGTTGGTTAAAGTACTGGCAAAAGAGCTGGAACATCCTGCCTTAGAATATGGAGATTCAAAGGGGACCAAAATAACGATAGATGATTTAGTTTTAACAGAGTTCCAATTTAATATCCCATACCCGAACCTTACAACTTGATTCAAGCCTAGGTCTTTCAACAAAAACAGAAATCAGTCATTAAGTTAGGCAATCAATGAAGATAATAAAATGACAGTAAATTATGATATGACTTAGCTCTCAGCATTAAGAATCACTTGCACTTGTTCTCAATCACACCACATGAACGTCCGTTTCCTTCGCCACCCAGTCTCCGAATCCTCTCTTTTCTCATTTCATGCAACTCAGTTCAAAACATACAAAGAATTCAAACATTCAATGACTAACAAATATTACTGCGTCTGGACGTACAATGTAAACAAACTTGATAGAGGGGAATCCTCTGTGACATACAGTACAGTATAAGTGTTGCCTTACTCAGCATTACGTTACAGGAAGATTTCCTCATTATGTACTCATGAATGTAAACATGTATGCACGCGCTCAGCTAGCTAAGGAAGAAACGTAATAATAGTACCACAGTGAACCCATGAAACGTACGAAAGTTCGCGATCATGCATGCAGGCTATATCTTAACACAGCAGTACAAGTGGTAACGTTAAAACGTAGGAAGCAATAAAGATTTAGACGTGAACAAATGATTAGCAAAACAACTTCATTTTTTGGTAAATATAAAATTGTAACTTTCACTTCTTTGCTGAAAAGAGCTTGAAAATGTGAAAATTAACTTAAATTTTGACTCATCTTACATACAGATGAGAATTTTGAAGAATTTTGAAAGAGGTCATTGTATAGTCTCCTATAAAAAAAAAAACACTAGCAGTTTGTATGTTTCAATAGGGAGGGGTATACACAATGGGTAGTTTTATTGGCAAACTATAGCAGCTGCACACTTTGCTGTCTGTGCCATACCCCATTGCATCCAGTATGCCTGTACATATAGTATTGTACTAGGATTAGTCTTTAACTTTACATCAACATTTAAGTACTGTAGTACCAGGGCATGAGCTGGTTGCCGAGTTTTAAAGATGAAAATGTAATTTTTTCCCTTTCTTCATTCATATTTATGCAGAATGATGTTTTGATCACTTTTGCTTGCTGGTTAAAACCAGGTTTCTACTGGTTTTTACCACGGTGGTTCAACTGTCAAATTTAAACCATTCAACCCTGCATTCATCTCTCTGGAAGCAACATGTTACAGTAACACATTCTATCCTATTTGGCAGGAAATAAACTGTATATTTGTGTGAGATTGAAAGTACATTAGGAAGCACATTGCAGCAGAAATTTTTGTAGCTGCTGTTTTGACTTAGAGCTACAGGTAGTTTGCAGTACGAAATATGTACAGTAGTGCACACTTTAGGTTAGTTATACAACACTCGAGTGGCTCTTCATGTCTTCACCCCTAGCGACTCTAGAAGCAGGGCTTCCATTAGGTTTTCTCTCCTGGAGGTTCTCAAACCACACATACAGTACACTCATGTGGGGGTCCTAGTATAAAATTTTGGGTCCCTGGCCGGCCCTTCATTCTAAAACTCAGTCACTTCAATGGCAACATCATACAGTAGATGATTACTTGTGTTACTTTTTTGTATCAACAGAAGGCTACCTTAAAAGGTATTCTGACACTGGAATGAAACCACGGAACAATTTCTATGAGTGAAATGCAGTAAAAGTTAAAGTTTTTAAAGACAAGGTTGCCCAATTTCCCAATGGCATGTAGGCCTAGGAAGGCCTATTGCTGACCCACTATGGTGAGCCACAAGGCGACCAAAATACTTTAGAGGCTACTTGTGAGTTGTGGCCTAACTTAGGCCTAGCGTTTCACCTTGCCCAGCCCCAAGCTGGATGAGCCAAATTATTTCAGCCGAGCTGGCCGTGCATATAACATAACATAACAGGTTAAAGGGCAAAGGAGGGCTAAGGCCCCATAAGATGCCCTGAAGTCCATACAACCTAAACTGAAAACAAAAAACCAACCAACACCAAACGAGCCCAGCACAATCAGATTCTACCACACTTATGGAAGAACTTGTCACAGGGACCGCGGAGACGGGGGGGGGGGCTAGCCGCACTTTTTTTGCTGTGGGCATTTTGGGCCGCCTTAAACTGCATTTATTTTATTGGGCCGCTTCGATGATTAGCCCCCCGCACTTCAAAATTGCCTCTGCGGCCTCTGTGTCAATGTTAACCTTAAAGCAGTGCACAGATGTGGAGTTAACTACCCACTCAGGCAGACTATTCCACTTGTTGACAACTCTATGAGAGAAGCTGAACTTTCTAATTTCAAGCCTTGCAAAACACTTAACTAGCTTCTTACAATGGCCTTGAACCAGAGAATTACTTTGAACCTTTAAATAACTGCAAGATGACAAAGTATTCCTTTCAGAGAGAAATTTGTACACCTGAAGCATGTCCTAATCCTTCTCAACTGGTAAGCCCAAGATGCTTAAGTCTAACATAAGGTAGGTGTCTCACCTCAGGTATAAGGCAAGTGACTCTCCTTTTCCCCTAAAAACTGCGGTAGCTATTACTTTGAACCTTTAAATAACTTCAAGATGACAAAGGATTCCTTTCAGAGAGAAATTTGTACACCTGAAGCATGTCCCCCCCCCTAATCCTTCTCATCTCCAGGGTGGTAAGCTGAAGATGCTTAAGTCTAACATGATAAGGTAGATCTGTCTCACCTCGGGTATAAGGTAAGTGGCTCTCCTCTGAACTCTCCTTTTCATAGAAGGAACTCCAAGCCTGGGCTGCATAGTCGAGGTGGGGTCTTACCAACTGCTTACACAGATTTAGATGTACAACTTCTTACTAAAACTACTGAAATTCCTCTTGATCAATCCAAGCACCCTATTAGCCCCAGCAGCAGCTGCAGCTGTACACTGTCTAGATGGCTTTAAATCGCCTGTAATAACTACACCCAGATCTTTCTCAAAAGTCACATCACTCAGAATACTACCATTCATGTTGTAATCATACGTAGCTAAAATTTTTAGGACCAAAGTGAAGGACTTTGCACTTACAGTATCATGTGCCAAGTCTAAGACCATGAAAATAACCTATGATTCAAGTCTTTTTGCAGTAATGAGGCATCATCCTTATCACTAACCTTCCTGTAAAGCTTAGTATCATCAGCAAACTTACTAATACTAGATGTGAGAGAGCTATCAAAATCACTGATGAAAATAAAAAAAAGAAGCGGGCCAAGAACAGAACCCTGTGGAACTCCACTTGTAACTTCTTTCCAAGAAGAGAAATTACCATTAACAACAACTCTCTGAGATCTACCATTGAGCCATGAATTTATCCAATCAGCACAACTGGCCTTGATGCCTAACCTATGCAATTACCCAATGGAACTTTATCAAAGGCTTTTTGAAGATCAAGCTAAATGACATCAACACTGTGACCAGAATCAAGAGATAAAGAAACATCCTCAAGAAACCTTAGTAAATTAGTAACACAAGATCTACTCTCAAGAAACCATGCTGTGATAGATTGAGTAACCCATTATCTAAAAGATATTTAAGCAAACAATCCTTGATTACAGATTCCATAACTTTGCACACAACACTGGTTAAACTGACCGGCCTATAATTGCAAGGCAAGCTCTGATCCCCCTTTTTGAACACTGGAGTAACATTAGCTATCTGCCAGTCAGCAGGAACAAAGTCTGAATCCTGAAACTTCTGAAAAATAATGAAAAGAGGAACTGACAAAATTTCGGAGCATTCATGAAGAATGGCAGGATGGATCCCATCAGGCTCAGGGGCCTTACTAGCTTTTAAACCAGGGTTGTTGATTTTTTTGATTTTTTTAAAAAAATAAAAAAAATCGGATTTTTTTGATTAAAATCAGATTTTTTTGATTTTTTTAAATTCCGTAAATCCTCAATACAATTTGTTTGCAAATGTTTTTGAAATCTCTGTTCTGGCAGTTACACTGACTTATGTCATCATAAGCCCAATATTTCCCCTTGTCCCTTGCCCCACAAATGGACCGCAAACTATTTGACTGTTGTGGTGTATTAAGATGCAAGGCTGTGTCAGTTCTATTGTTAAGCACTGTGGGGCCTGTTTGTATACAAAGAGCTTAGTGGTCCAGGGTATCTGCCTCTATACACAGGAAATACATTCATAATACCCAGAAGTTGATTGGGGATTAGGTTCTTGTATTCCTTACAATGTTTGTTTACACTTGACTCAGTGGATTAATTTAGAAGTGTTACCCTCTTTTCAATGTTTAGACTCATCTAGGGAGGTGTATTGTACACATCAGTGTTACAGTTCAGTTCAGTATCACATACTTCATAGTGCATAGCAGGTCCAGCATATTTTCACCCCTAATTTCAACTGAGTTACAACAGTTAACTTTCATGAAGGAATCAAAGAAGAAGACTTGTGCATTGTTAAGAAGTTGCTCTCTGCTGTGGCTGCATCTTCAGGTGTAGAGAGGGTCTTCAGCTCATATGGACTGGTGCAGTCTAAACTGAGAAATAGACTCGGCACACACAAGGCTGCAAAACTTGTCTTCTTATTTAAGGCTTTGAACGTGAAATGATTCACTGCACATGAATGTGAACTTTTGAAACAAGTCTCCGAGTATACATGTTCGTGTGTTTGGAAACACATTTTTTCACATTTTATAGAAATAATGGATTTGTTAAGTGAGGAAGAACACTGCAAAGGCAAATGCTGCTTGTGAGAATTAAGTGACTCACTCAAAGCTACAGTTTTCTTACAATTTTGAGAGAAACTTTGAGAAATACAGAATCACAATTGTTTCTTCTTCACTGTTAATCACTAAATCAAGACTTTTGGTCTGCTATCCTAAACAATACAGGATGAATGTGCACCATAATCGGATCTTTACATAAATAAAACAAACATTAGATTCGTCAATTGACTGAGTTTGAAGTTTTTCAATGCAAAATAATGAATTTTATTCATATACAGTAAGCAAGTGTATGATTTGAGTAACCAGGGAGTTGTAACAAACACCCTGGAGTAAGTATGGTTGACAAAAAATGTTGTGCAGGGGGTACAACTTGTGCTAAAATCATCTGACAGTGTGTAATTTGCCAAAATTAGTTGATCCCAATGGTTGTATTTGATTTTATTCCAATTTTTCCATCCAAAAATTTAAAAATATAATAAAGGTGATTTAAATCAGTGATTTTTTTAAAAAAATCATTTGATTTTAATCGCTGATTTTAATCAGTGTGATTTTAATCAAACAACCCTGTTTTAAACTCTTCAACCTATTACAAACCAACTCTTCAGAGAAGACAATCATCACTAGGCTACTGTACCTGTAACTAAAGAGGAGTTATCAGAATCCTTACAAGTCCCAAAAATAGGTGATTCCTTGGTAAAAACAGATATGAAATAATAATTTAAATAAATTATTATTTCATATAATGATATTATTTAACAAATTAGCCATATCCTGATGATCACTAACTAGTGTGCCTTGATTACATTGGAGAGGCCCAATACCCCAGGGTGTATTCTATGTAAAGCCTACGCCGGAGGTACACCGAGGTTTTCGTGACCGAATGCCGGGATTTTCTGTACTGTGCACATACAATGCATGTACATAGCAATCCATAGGCGTGCGTACATACGTACAGTATACATGTACGTGATACGTACACAGTCACCATTGTGACGGTTAGGTTGCATAGGAAAACCCGTAATTTTGGGAGCAAGTGTCTAGCTGAGGGCGTAATCTGTTTATTGGCTGGATGTGGCTCGACTTTCTGTGTGTATACAGGGAATGCGTATTAAGTAAGAGCAATTATGGCAGCGATGCAAGTTTGCATATGAACAGGGAGCATACTGTATTTGAGGAATGCGTTCCAGTGATGTGCTGTTCTTCGCTGGGTGTGGACTGGCTTGCTCACTGCTGCCCAGGTCGTTGACAAGTCAACACCGCTGTTGGGAGATCTGGTAAGGGTTATAATGGCTAGATAACCGAGGCTACCAAGTATCTGTGGAGGCAGGGTGTTACGTTGGTTTCTCTTCGCAGCTGAATTTCAGTTTGTACATCGTTTGAGAGGTGCTCTGATGTTATGGTGCGAGAGAGAAAGGAGTCCTTCGGGCAACGCCGGTAGCGGGCAGTCAGTCATTTAATTTCACGTAAGTTATTGCTCTTTTATCGTATTTGTACTACACCAGGAGGGGTCCCGAAATTAGCTGGGGGTCATTAATTCTATCTCTCGTAGAAATTATGTGCAGTTTGGCGTAGGAGGGAATATCAAAACACCTCCCCCCCCCCGCCTGTAAACCAAAATTGTCGTTCTTCGTTACGAGATTTTAGTTGGGAATGTTTTTAGAACGTTGAAAAGATCCTTGTGGGTGGTTTTGTTAATTTTATTTAGCTTGCAACCGGGAATGTGACGAAATTGCAAGAGAAATGTTGTTTGTCACAGATTGGAATTCTATATTTATGAAAAATAAGGGTTCTATTTAGAGTGTTCTTGGGTAACGCCTATTTAACTGTATATCGAAAGTCGTTACGATAATGCTTTGGTGGGGTGATGTAAGTTGAACTATCATGTGTAATTACGTCATACGACATACAGTATAGGAAAACTGCTTCTACTGTGTGTCAAAGTGCTGGTTGCCATTTACAATGAAAGTCAAGAATTGTATAAGGTGTAGTATGTCTTGGGCGTGGCCTTGTGGCACGGTTTATCAATACCCAGGTATGAGGGAAGTGAAGCGAAAGGGCGTGGTGCGCCAATCATTCGAATATTTTTAGTACACAATATACTGGGACTATTTCTATGTAATTTCTTACATACAGTGTACCATTTTTACGTTGTACCTGAGTTGGGGGATTGCAATGGAAACTTCCACGCCCGTGTTCCGTCCATATGCCTTGAAAGACGCTAGAGAGGGATGACGAACCACGTGGAGTGAAGACACTGACATTATATTTTGTATCATTTAATGCATTTTTGAACTCTGTTGCATAGTAGTCCAAGTAAGGACAGTTTTACCAAACTGGGAAAAGGAAAGTTAAAAGGGAGGTTTACTTGGTTGATGTGTTTTGTATGCGAATTTAAATTTACGGTTCAAAGGTCACCGTGTTAACCCCCTAGTTGTCTTGGTACGAATTACCAATCGTTTTTTATTTACTGACTCCATATGAAGAAGCGGAGAATGTGATATGTGTCTGTTAAGTGAACGAATAATTTAACCGGCTGGCTTTCTTTCTTTATTTAATCAATGTATATAGGATTGTTGCGAACGGGGAGTTTTCAACTGTTTAGTTTTGGAAGTTACTGCATATTGAATAAGTTTTGGTCAATCAAGAAAGACCATTCAATTTCGTAAGATAATTTTGATATTTAAGTCTCTTAATATACATTTTTTTTTTTGCAATTAAAAAAAAAAAAATCGACTTTGTTGTTTTTTGGGTGTATCCAAATTGACAAGTAGTAATTGAACCCGGAAGTTGATATTTTGACAAAACCCGCTTGTCACAACCATACACTGGCAATGCACGTACAGGTACAGTATATAGTACACACACATTATAGCTAAGTCAGAGGCAATCCATATAAAGCGATTGTACGTACGTATGTATACATGTACGTATGCATACACCATTCACTGGCAATACAAGTAGGCCTACAGGTATATATAGCACAGTACTGTGCGTGAACATACTAGCGGGAGTTGACTGAATCGGCCCGCCGGTATGCCGGGAGTACCGTTTGCCCGCTGCTACGCTGGGGAGTACACCAACTACGCTGGCAATCCTCAACTTACTGCATTTTGTACGCCGACAAAGGCTAGTTTCTAAGCCGCCACGCCGACCGATATCGTACGTCCACGCCGAAGATCTCCGGCCCATACCTAGTGCACTAAATGCACACAGGCCAACACCCTCATTAACTTTCTGCTTTGACCTGACAATGTCATGGGCCTAGGCATTAAAAGATTTTGGATTTACTGTACTTTAACCTCCTTGGCCAACTGCTTTTCCAACCTAGCTTTAGCGTCAATAGCCAATTTTTTAACTAAGAGTTCCTGATTCTTGTAGACTGCAAAGTCATCAGAATTCTAACTGACCCTTTATCGATCTGCTAACTTTTATGTTTCTTCCTGGCTGCTCTAAGTCTAAGTACCTCTCTGGAATCCAAATTGGCCTATTCTTAACCACAGCCTTGAGTGGGATACACAACTTTGTAGTGTCAGTAACTACGCCTAGGCCTAGGCCTATATTAAGAAAAACACTCCATGCTTCTGCAGGGCCTAAATGAGACAAACGTGCAGCCCAATCTATGGTAAGAAGCTCTTTAGCATAAGTAAAGTTAGCCTTGCTGAAATCTAAAAGTTTTGTCACTCCCTTGAAGCGTGCTGAAACCACAGGCGTTCCGAGCATTATATACTAGCCTACACTATATAATGCTCGGAACGCCTGTGGCTGAAAAAAAGTTAGGCTTAGGGCCTACTCAAAGCTAATGAGGTCATGGCAGCCCGTATCCAGACATGGTGCTGAGGGGGGGGGGGGGGAAGCTAGAGGAGCGAAAAATTTTCCAGAGGGGGCGAAACATAGCCTACTAAAATCTGAAATGCATTGCGGCAATAATAATTAATTTTTGATCTTCACGGGAGGCGAAAAATTTTCCAAGGGGGCTTTGCCTCCCTTGACTACGGGCCTGGGTCATGGTCACTAGATCCTATCTTACTACCACTTGCTAGTGGTGGTAAGTTAAACTAGTTAGGCTAGGGTAGGCCTAGGCTATGTTGCATTAGGGCTAGGGCTATCCTAGGCCCTAGGCTAAATAAATAACCTAACGTTAGCCTTGGCCTAGCCATAGTCGAGTAGCCTACACGAACTTGACTAGCCTATAGGCCCTAGGCTAACTGAATTACAGGATCCAAATAGCCTGGACAGTAACAGATTGACATGGTACAAGTATGCAGAAGATTTTATTAATTCAAACTTTCCCATTACCAGAGGCGAAAATGACGATCTAGCCAACGTGAAATCGATGAAATCGAAGAGAGTCGTGCAAAACGCATAGCCTACCGTAGTTTAGGCCCGCCCCTACTGTTATAATTTGACACTGACACAGTATTTCAAACGTTAGCGCCAAACGTATATCATTATCACTGTGCAGTGGGTGTGCAGTTGCATACATATACAACTAGCGTGCTGCACGGGCTGCTCATGTTCGAACTTGCCGTCCGATACACTAAACGAAGCACTTTCTCACTGTGCGACCAAGGAGCTTATGCCTAGTCCAAGTATTATTATTCCATGGTGCGACCAGGGGATTACCGACCGCGCAATTTTTTTTCCCACGAGGTTATGGGCAAATCATGCCAATGGACCAATCAGCTTCTTGGAAATAGGCCACAACCCTTATTCCGAAATGACAGCTTTTGAACCATTTTTTTGTAATTCTGACGCCAGATTATGAAAGAACAGGCCAAATAACACCAGTCCACATAACCCTAACCTTAGGAATAACCCCAACCATAATTTAGAAACAAATTTGAAAAAATTTTGAAAATCAGATTTGCCCATAACCTCGTGGGAAAAAAAATTGGGCTTACCGACCAGGGAGTTGCTATTTGACACTAGCAATGCCGATTACCTGGTTCTGGTTCTGGTTCTGGTTCTGGTTCTGGTTCTGGTTCTGGTTGGATACTACAAGCAGTTCTCCGCAGACGGGATATACGGTTGTAGGTGTGTGACGGCTAGCGGACCAGCAAATTAGATTGGATTAATAGATTCAGATCTCCTCAAGGATGTCAAGTTCAGTTTGCGTAATTGATTTCTAAAAGTTTCAATAGATGGGGAATTCCTTACGGCTGAGGGCAAGCAATTCCACTCTGCCACTGTCCTAGGAATAAAAGAGAACCTGTAACAATCCTTTTTTACAGCGGGATGATGAAAGGAGATCGATGAAGACTTGCGAGTAGAAATTCCATTATTATCGGGCTTAAGAATATAATCGTTTAGATCAATGGCAACTAAGTGATGGAGAGATTTGTACAGTAAACTCAACCTAGCACTGATCCTGCGTTCCTCCAAAGTAGGCCAGTTTAAGTTAGCAAGCATTGATGAAACACTACTTTTACGTCTTTGGTCTTTACAGACGAATCTGGCAACTCTGCGTTGCACTGCTTCAAGCTTGTTAATATGCTCCTGATGGTAAGGATCCCAAATACTTGAGCAGTATTCCAACCTTGGTCTAACAAGGGATTTATATGCAGCTTCCTTAACTTTAGGGGAACAGCTGTACAAGTTACGACGTAACAAGCCAAGGACTCTGTTTGCTTTGGAAGATATTCCGTTAATGTGATCGGCCCAGCTTAATTTACTGTTAATATCCACTCCAAGATAAGTATGGTTGGGAACTGTCTGTAGGACACTATCGTTCATTTTGTACGAAGTTAATAGAGGTTTCTTCTTATGAGTAACACGCATAGCAAAGCACTTAGAGACATTAAATTTCATTTGCCATTTAGATTCCCATTGACATAGACTATTAATATCGTTTTGAAGCGAGATACTATCTTCCATTGAAGTAATTTCGCGATACAGGATACAATCGTCAGCTAAAAGACGAACTTGGGATGATAATCCATCAGGTAGGTCATTGAGGTATAAAATGAAAAGTAATGGGCCCAGCACTGTGCCCTGAGGGACTCCAGAGGTAACAGCTATAGATGAAGATGTAGCACCGTCAAGAACTACTTGTTGCGTCCTTTGAGTGAGAAAGTTCTTGATCCAAGTGTGAAGAGTGCCCGAAATACCAAAATGCCTTAATTTTAACAACAGTCTTTGGTGGGGTACTAGGTCAAAAGCTTTGCTGAAGTCCATAGTTATAACGTCAGCCTGACCTTGTTTATCTAAAATTTTGGCAAGGTCATTTATAGTTAGGGCAAGTTGGGTTTCACAGGAGCGGCCCTTGCGGAAGCCGTGCTGCTCATCGTTAAGGATGTTATGCTTTTCCAGATGAGCCATAATACTAGTGAAGATAATATGTTCCAGAAGTTTGCACGGAATCGATGTTAACGAAACAGGTCTGTAATTCGCTGGGTCGGAGCGGTTACCCTTTTTAAAAATTGGAGAAACATTGGCCTGCTTCCAATCTTCCGGTAAGTCTCCTGTGTCGACGGACTTTTGAAAAATTTGTTGTAACAGTGGGGCAACATTCTTAGCACACTCTTTTAAAACCTTTGGGGTTAATCCATCCGGTCCTGGTGCTTTCTGAGGGTTTAAATCCTCCAGGAGCTTTAGGACACCTTGGGTAGAAACTTCAATTCTTGGTATGGTTTGAGTACAAGGACTGGCTATCTCAGGCATCCTGTCACAGTTTTCCACGGAAAATACTGACTGGAACTGGTTATTCAGGGTGTTAGCTTTATCAATGGCCGAGATAGCAATATTGTGTTCACAATTTAACGAGGAAACCCTATCAGCGCTCTGTCTCAAACTTTTGATGTATCTCCAAAAGGGTCTTGGGTTACTTGTTGCTAGATTCTCGCCAACATTATGCAGATAGGTGCTACGAGATTTCCTCAAAGAGCGGTCCAAGAGACGCCTAATGTTCTTATAGACCTCCCAGTCACTCAAGGAGCCAGTTTGTTTAGCTTTATCATAAGCCTTACGTACGCTTGTGGATGGCTAAGCGCTTGTGATCTTGATGAAACCAGGGAACACTGCTGTTTGGACGAGACATCTTTGAAGGGATATGTTTGTCCATTGCCTTGACTAAGGTTGATTTAAAACCCATCCAGAGTTGATTTGCAGACATAGATACAAGCATTTCACTGCTGATGGAATTCATATAGAGTTTAAGGTCGTCATTAATAAGGTCAAAATTCCCTTTTTTATATAAGAACACCCTTCTACGAGGTAGCTTGACTCTCTGGGGAGATGTTAAAATTTCCGTGGAGACAATATCATGATCAGCAAGGCCAGGCAAGATGTTAACAGACTGGACAAGAGTTGGGATATTCGTAAAAAGCAAATCCAAGATATTATCACCTCTTGTTGGGCTACTCACTACTTGATGCAAGTTATGCTCATTAGCAATATCTAACATTTGCCTACTTGTTGCTGGATAACGACCACCTGTGATGAAAGAATTCTTGGCCCAGTCAATATCAGGGAGATTAAAATCACCACCTAGAACAATTTGACAGTTCTTCGGGAGGTCTGCAATTGACCGGTCAAGCTCAGCTAGATACTGCTGGTCCTGAGTAGTAAGACCGATATGGGGTCTGTAGAATGCACCTATATAGAGGGCAGGATTCCCTTTGACATGAACACTGACCCAGGTAAGTTCACATTTGTTTGGCCGGTAGTCCGCCTAGGCTCTTCCTTCGCGATTAGGTTGGATTTAGTAGCCAAAAGAACACCCCCACCCTTTGAAGTACGGTCCAAACGTTGCACTTGGTAGGTTGAAGGCAAAAGTTCGCTGTTTAAAACAGAGTCATGAAGCCATGTTTCAGTGCCAACAATGATGTCGGGATCTTCAGTTTCGAGAAGAGCTTGAAGCTGTGGAATTTTATTACAAATACTTTGAAAGTTTATGTTAAGGATTTTCAACACCTTCCTCTTGGGTTGGCGAGTAGCACTACTCTTTTTAGCCTTAGGGCTTGAAGTAGGCTGCAAGGTACCTTCACTATCCAGTCTAAAATTGACCTGGTTGGCGAATGACTGATAACCTTCAATACTAGTATTTAAGCTGTCGGAGACGCCAGCTACATGGTCAAGGGCTTGAAAAGAGTTCTTGACATCGAATGATGCAAACAAAGATGAGGAGCTAAAGTTTGGAAGACCACATTTAAAGCACACCCATGTGTAAGAGTTATGATTCATGTGTACTTCATACAAACAGTCATTCATGCTAACACACTTTGTATGGTACCATATTAGGCATTCTTCACATTCCATAGCTTTATGGTTTGAATTTACATTTTTGCCACAAACTCCACATGGATATCTAGGTACTGAGGGGCCTGGGTTGAGTTGGACATCCCCAGACAGTAACAAAGACAGTGCTGCAAAGTTCACATAGTGGGATGGTTTCCTAATGCTAACATTATGACCTTCCTGGTGCGACCATGGAGCTACCACCTGTGGTAGCTCCATGGTGCGACGGAACGACAGAGATGATACATCTAGTCCTGTCCGAGATTTTTCCCCCAGGAAGATCTTAACCTGAGCATTTTTCATTTTTCATGATTTTCTACTGAGTAATATTTCCGAGTACCGCCTATCAGTGGCGTAGCTAGGTATTTTTTGTGGGGGGCAAAAGCAAAAAATTCCGACAGATTATTATCTTGATAGTTGTACGATTCGAAATTCTGGGCCCCCCCCCTTTTTTTTTGCTTTCCGGGCAATTTTGAGGCCGACTTTTGATTTTCACGTTGACATATCGATGTGTAATTCTGCTTAAAAACATAAGAAGTGTTGTAAGTGTTTCAAATGAATTGTTTTTATTTATTTCCGACAGAGACTAGAAATTTCCGACAGAGGCCTTCGGAGGCTTTGTGGGGGGCGAGAGCCCCCTGCCCCCTCTAGCTACGCCACTGCCGCCTATCCGTCCCGGAAAAATTCCTCGTACGGGCAGCCCGTAGCCAGATCACCAATGGGGGAGGGGAAGAGGAGGGACATGACATCGATGTTGGAGTTCCGCCGCCTGGGGAGGGGTTCCCCTCCCTTTTGGACAATATTTGTCTATTTCAAGGACCAGGGGCGGGATTTGATGTCTGAAATGGGGGGGGGGGCAATTAAAGCCGGTGCCCAGAAAACATGAAATATTTTTGAAACATTTTTAAGGCGTAAAAATGCTACAGAGAAATATATGGGGAAAAAATGTTTTGAAATATTTCAAAAATGTTTTATCAACATTTCAAAAAAATTTTGACTAAACATTTTTTTAACGTTTCCAAAGCATAACCAAAACATTTCTTTGCATGTCAACAAAAGAAAATGATTTTTCACGAATATGATTCTTAGTGCTTGTGGAAAGCACGCCAAAACTAAAAAAAAAAAAACCTCAAAATGCTCGTTTTGTATGTGTTTGTAATTAGTTGAAATGTTTTGAAAATACTTTGAAGATATTTTTATTTATATGTTACACTGAAATATTTTAAAAATATGAATAAAATGTTTAATAATGCACCCAAACGTGAACTGAACTTAGCCCAGAAGTGTTACTAATTCATAGTATGGTAGATTATAGAGAAAAAAATGCCATTTTCCTATTGGATCTGGATATTGTAAATGATTACTTGAAATTCATATGATGCACTCATAATTATGTTTATAAAACATTCTGGTAACATTTCAATAAACTATTTTTTCAATATTTTTTATAATTGAAAATGCACCTAAACACGCCTGGACGGGATAAAATCCCCTACTCTGAATACTAGGTCTTCCATTTTTAAAATTATTGTTCCAAAGCCAAGGGAAACTCTCAAAATAATCCCTTCACCCCTCCTTCCTCAAGCCCTCTGTATTATCGATCCTGTCTGACTGTTAGTCACATGGGTGGACAAAAATCGTATTTTCCATACTTTTTAGCCAGTGAGTAATAAAAAAAGAAAATTGTCCCTTCGATTAGCGCCTGTCCCCTTATTACGTTACCGGAAATGGCACTTTCCGTGCCTTACAACTTGCATCAAGCAGTAATAGTCGGGAAATTTACAAAGATCGATGGTGAAAAAGTTTGCTTTGAAAATTTATTGGGGAGGGGGAACTTCCCCCTCCTCTGTGTGTGGTCATAGGGGTACTTTCAATGATAATAAAAGAGTTAGTGCGAAGCTATGACAAGCAAGATGTTCTTGTTCTACAGGAAGTAACCTGAATCCTGAAACAATATTGAAAACGGGTGCGCGCCGAAAAAACAGCGTTGAGATCGCGTTTGAGACATTATTTTAATTGTAGACTATTTTTTTTCTTCAGTTTTAAATGCAGTATTTTCATTGCATAAAAATTTTCCTACTTTCCTCGGGTTCCTGTTCTTTTCATAGAGTACGATATAGGAACCTATGTCCTGCTGTATGGTTCTTCCTTTCATGTTTCATTTTTTCGATAGTCTGGGACAAGTCCCCCTCAACTCTGCCCGCTTGGCGGACGTGTATTATTCCTGCACCTATATCCCTACACTCCTAACATCAACTTCCACGAACTAGAGTATTAGAGTATGTACGTCAAAAGAGAAGTACGTGTTCGACACCTGCTATGAAATTAACCCCCAACTTTGTTATTGTGAAAAATAAGGTAGTTTTGAAGGTTGTAGACAATGTGATACTTTAAAATGTCTATGAAATGTTCTATGAGCGGTTTTTATATCGACATGGACATGGACATGGCCAAGGGCATCGGTATTTAAAGTGTCAGAGAAGTAATTTTTATTGAAGGCTGCATCTTAGTTGTGGCCGGAGAGGCCTTTAACCGCGAGAGCCGAAGGCGCGAAGCCGGATATGGAACGCGAAAAGGGCACGGATATTTTGTTGTCTAAACTTATAGGTTGTTGTCTAAATTCACATTGTCTAAACTTATTTCGTGGTCTAAATTTAAGTTGTTGTCCAAACTCATGTTGTATTTCAGCTCGTATTTCATTTCGTATTCGATCATTTCGTATTTCAGTTCGTAGCCTATTTCAGTTCGCATTTCAGTTCCAAACATGATCACACAACTGAAATACGAACTGAAATACGAAATGAAATACGAACTGAAATACAACTTGAGTTTGGACAACAACTTAAATTTAGACAACGAAACAAGTTTAGACAATGTGAATTTAGACAACAACCTAAGTTTAGACAACAAAATATCCGTGCCCTTTTGGCTTTCCATAGCCGGAGGCTGCAGACTGGAAATTTTTCTTAAATTTGGCGGCTTTTACGACCATTCTGGACCATTTCCTGAAAAACTCCTTTTACCCCCAGGTGTAATTTGAAATGCTAATGAAATAGATTTCTCATGATGATCGCAAGTTAAGACAGGCTAGTAATCGTCAGTCAATTTGCTGAGGATGGTGGTAGTTGGTGAGCCTGAAAGTAAACAGCGAGAGGTGTACCGAGGATTTTCGAAATAGTTATTCTGTCCCAGTGGCGTGGATCCATCTCCAAAAGTGAGGGGGGGGGGGACTTTTCACCACTTGCGAATCGCCGTCCTGGGGGAGGGGCCTTAGGGGAGGGGTGTTCCCCTCCCCTTTGAAAAAAATGAAATTAGAAGATGTCTTTATGGCAAATGGTGCCATATTTGGGCCCAATTTAGCTTTTAAAATGTACAGTAGTGTCAATTAGTAATCAATGTTATATTACAATTCATCACAGTTTTAGTTTTCATTATTTTGAAAAAGTGTGGGGGTGACTTTTTGGAGATGTCCTCCCTTCCAAAAAAGTGAGGGGACGCGTCCCAACACCTCACCCCACCCCACCCCCCATGATCCACGCCCATGAGCTGTCCTACAGGAAGTAATAACGAGGCAATTCCACCAAAGTACAGCAGTACTAATGAGACATCGATTTATATAAGGCTCATGCGAAGCACGCAGAAATATTTTTCGAGAATTGTGACTCCCTCTGCATGGGAAGGGTTAGGGAATTTGTTTGCAAGGACTATGGTGCATTTTATTACGTACATTAGTACTTTCAGTGACCCTTATTTCAGAGCTTCAAGGCACAATAGTGTGGCGCGTAGGGTAGAAGAAAAGAAATTTTACGGTACCAGACAAAATTTTGAATTATATCAGCCAGCTTTCTCTGGAGGTGCACGCGCTGAAAAAAATCTTCCTAGCATTTTTATGTTATTTGATACTAATGTTTTCCTTCATTTAACACTAAAAAATTTGAATTTTAACTGCTATTGTAAATTTTCTTATAATTTTTCTGGTCTCCCTTCCTTTTCCTCATTTTTTTGATTATTTTTATTTTTTTAAGCTTTGGAAAAAAGTGGGGGAAGAAAGTGCCCCCTGCCCCCCCTGTCATTCCGCCTATGTTTAGTATTATTCTCACTTGATCTATAGTTGGAAAATATATACAAAGTTGACATAGGCTCAGTCGGAAAAATGTGCTAGACTGAGATATCAAAATTCCAACTGAGTGGTGTTTCAGATTTTCCGACTATCGTTTCTCTGATGAACTTTGGGGGCAGAGGCACCCCATAAACCCCCGGTCGCGACGGCCCTGTTTGTTGACAACATAGTACCCTCCTCTTAGACAACATACTCTCCTCTTTTACCTAACCAAAAATTAGAATTGACTAAATTGTGGACATTTTCAAGCCATATATGATCAGTTCCAAACATATACCCCAAATAGCACCATTTAGCATCTAAGCAACCCAAAACTAACAAAATTTCTCAAAAGGGAAGGGGACACCTCTCCCCCGGACGGCACCTCTATGTTGTGACAAAGAAAGGGTCCCCCATCGCTGTATAAGATCGCAGGGATGCATAAAAAAGGTACAATTTACGTAGGCTTGGGACAGGCCCGTAGCCAGGAATTCTTTCGTAGGGGGCACCGGCACCTCATAGGCGGGCACCAAAGAAGATAATTATGTTTGTTAACAGTAGAGCCACCATATGATTACAGTTTGCAGTGGCGGATCCAGGATTTGGCAGAAGGGGGGGGGGGGCCAGGTCATAGTGGTTTGTATAAAAGTTCGATCTGGGGGAGGGATCTGAAGGGGGAAGCGGTGCGCCAGGGGTGGTGCCGAGGTATTTTGATGGAAGGTAAAGTATGTGATAAGTGGTCACCGTCCTGGGGGAGGGGTCTAAGGGGACACCCCCTCCCCTTTGAGAAATTTTTGTTAATTTAAGGTTGCTCAGATGCAAAATGGTGATGTCTTTGGTATATTTTTTGAACTGATCATACATGGCTGGAAAGTGTTCATAATTCAGTCAATTTTAATTTTTGGTTTGGTGGAAGATGCTATTCTGGGGGAGGGGTCTAAGGGGGGGGGGGATGTCCCCTCCCCTTTAAAAAATTTTTTGTTAATTTAAGATTGCTTAGATGCAAAATGGTGATGTCTTTAGTGTATTTTTGAAACTGATTATATATGGCTGGAAAATGCTCATAATTTAGTGAAATTTAAATTTTGGTTGGATGAAAGAGGAGAGTAAGTAGCCTTTGTTGTCCACATATTAGGATGACAGTTTCCCGAATTGAAGTCTTCTTTTTCCTTATATTACATTAAAATCCAAGTACATTTCATTAAAGTAAATTACAAAGCTTAAAGAAGATGCTAATGTTGCAGCAAGTTATAGTTAAAAGCCTGAGGTTGTTGAAAATATTCCTCTAAATATTAAAGAATTCTGAAATTCCCTTGAAAGTATAAGCAGTGTTCCCAATGCTGTGGGCCCGGCCGGTAATAAACTGAAGTTAGCAGTCCAATGCAGCGCTCATGGGTAACCCCTTGCAATGCCCGGAAAAAGTTATTGTGACCAATATAAGCCAAAATGTTATCAGCCGGAGATCAGTAACAGAATTATTAACATAAGACTTATTTTCTGAGGTAGAAATTTAAATAATGAACAAATTTGAATTTCACTCTGACAGATCACAAAGGCCTATTTAATAGGAATAGGGCCTAGTCATTTGTTTAATGACGTTGAAAAAAACTTCAAAAATTTTTGGAAGGGGGGCCCTGGCCCCCTGCCCCCCCTCAATCCGCCCCTGGTTTGCGGGAACTAGGGGAGAGTGGGGTGAAGTGGGACATGGGGTGCAATGGGACATTCAATATATCTCTTGGTTCTAGTGGTCAGGTACACCCTCCTTTTGGTCATAAGAAGCACAGATTATTACGCATTAACCAATGTACAAATTATCCAGTTTGGCATTCTTTTGTCGAAATGTGGCTGGAATTTTTACTTTTTGACAATTTGACTAACTTACGGAACAGTTACATCATATGATCACATACTTCTGCTAAAAGCCCTTTCAAAATATTTTACTTGTGGTGTGGAACATGCAAAACAAAGGTATTACATGAAGAGATGTGCACAATTATAATTTCGCGCATTCAGTAGATATGAGTCATCACATTAAAAAATCATGTATTGGGTGCTTTGGGACACTTTGCACGGGGCGCATTGACACAATGCAAACCTATTCCATGTAGTCATAATTAAGAATAAAGAGCACAATAAATCTTATCAAACACTTATTAGGTCAAACGAACACTAAACAGCGTTAAATGGGGCCTTCTGCTGCACTGAAAGTATAATGAGGCTGTATCAATTATCTGAATAGCACTTCCTACAGTGTAGGCTGTAGTTGCATTGACTTTACTGTGGTAGGCTAGCAATGAAAATGCATTTATAGCAGCTTGAATTTATTTTATAATTACAATTAGGCCTATTTTGAAGAACCATGCATCCTGTAAGAACTCAAGCTCCCCTAAGTAGTCCATCAACCCGAAGCCCCGCTAGAAGCAATGGGTTACTACAGAAAGGATGCCAAACGCAAAATTTTTGGTGCGCGACGAAAAATTTGGGATTCTGTTGACGAAAAATTAAAAATATTTGGTTCTTGTTAAGGAAAATTAGAAACTTTGGGTTTCTATGGAAGAATCTGCCCTGCTCGTCCTAGACAGTTCCAGTTCTCCCGACTAAGTTACTTCTTCCAAAACTGTACTGGGCCCCTTCTTGTGCAGACACAAACCTAGTTTATTGCTTAAGGTCATATCCTGATGTCCATACAAGGCCATAATATGTAATCACAACATTCTTTGCCCATGCTGTGTAATGTGAGCTACTCGATCTGCATCTTTTGACTTTGATGTCAATCAAAGGGCATTCACCACTGACCAATTGAGAATTTTGCTTTCTCTCAACCAAAATGTATGTGGGGTGATGTGTGTCTGTCTTTAAGAGCAAAACCAAGACGCCGGGCGACTGGTCGCGGGGCGACCTTCCACCACTCCCCTGGACATTGAGACACTTTACGTTTCTTACAAAATATGTTTATCATGATGCTGAGTCTGGATTAAGAAGCTTCCTGATCATGAGAGAAAGAGGATAGAACTTCTCATGGATTCAATTTTGTGTTTTTCCGGGAATCACGCCTACACGAAAGAACAATAGCCTAATTGTGAAACCTTTACCTTTATATAAAGCCAACATATCTGAAACCGGTTTTAAAGCCTTATATAACAGAAGATGAAGGCGCGCGTAGCGCGCGAAAATTTTTGTAATTGCATGACAAAAATGTTACAGAATGCAAAATACGTTCATGTTTTAAGACTTTTGGGATCATTTTTAGTCAAAAATCGCCTGGTGTAATACCAGAGTCATCGTTTACACGGGTTTAAAATTTTATTTTCGATCGATTTTCCATATGGTGGGGCACATTTGGGGGGGGGGCACGCCCCCCGTGCCCCGGCCTGGCTACGGGCCTGGCTTGGGAGTTTACTGAGGTGACATTACGACGTCATCTGTGGTGCCCTCATCACCAACTCTTGGCGACGCCACTGGACCGGAACAGTCCTATTTACGTTATTATGAAAAATTAGACAAACTGGGATTTTGGGTCTGTTTAGTGGGTATCCAAATCCAAATACCTGTAGATAGTTAAATATATGCTATGTCAAATGAAGGAAAGCATCACAAAAATGTCTTTAAGATACTATTTTTGGCACTTTCAGCCTGTCAATCGCCGACTCCGTCTGCTTTGTTGACGTGTTTGCAGGGAATTATTTCTACTATTCTATACCACCTTTAGCTATCCGTTATTGAGAATCCTGCATTCTGATTGGTTGAACACTAACCTGTTATTCCACAACACACGGTCAGTAAACGTAAAATCCGATAAAAACAAAATTTTTACACATTTTCGGTGGTAGAATAGGAGTAAACCACATTTGTCGGACTATTATCGTCTCATAAATCGTCTCGAATCCAAATTTGGCAACATAACGGACTCGGCTTCGCCTCGTCCGTTCATTTATTTTGCCAATTTTGGGAGTCTCTACGGTTTATTCCCCAATGATAGTCCACCAAATGCGATTTATTGAGTGTGCACTGCTTTCCAGTGCTAATAAATGTCCTGTCAAGTCAGGGAGGTGATCTTATCACTATGCCCGTAGTCAGGTGGAAGCACGGGGGCTGTGCCCCCTGCGGACCACTGTGTCCCCCATTTGGAAAATCGATCGAAAATAAAACTATACTACTTGTGAATATTGGCTCCGGCATGCCATGCCTCTAGGGATTTTCGAATTAAATATCAAATGATCTCGAAAGCGTTTTAATGATGAACGTACCGTGTTTCCAGTTCTGTAACAATTTTTTTCTATAAGCGCAAAAATTTCTCTCGCTATACGCCCGCTTATCATCTCTGTTTTGCTTTAACACCTGCCGTTTAAACATGGTGGCTTTATTCAACTGTAAGTGCTCCACAGTTATTGTTTTTCCGTGTAGCCGTGTTTAATTACGAAATAGCAGCGATGCGAAGTTCTATCACCTTTTCCCTACGATTTGGAATATATTACGCAATCGTGGCAAACATACTTTGTAAGAAAATTAGTGTCTCAGCTCAGTGCTGAGCCCGGAGTTTGTGCCAAGGGGTGGGGGAGGCAAGGAAGGGGAAGCAGCGCAGGTTCTTCAACACGCACCCAAAATTTTCCATTTTCCCTACGTAATATGATGACTATATAAGGTTGAACCTAAATTTACTCGTACCATAAAGTTATTCAAAGATTTACTTTCTCGTCCCTGGTGACTGTACATTCATCCTGTTGCAAACTGTTGGTGGAAAATAAACGTGAACTGACTTGTGGACTGCTAAGAGCTTATGTGCCCTTAGTCTCAGTCGGAGGCCCAGCACAGAGCTCCACGTGCGCTAGTATTCCCATTTTGCTGATTCCTCGGGGATTTTTCCTCTAAATCCCTCCTAAATTATACAGGACCACCCGGTGGCCTTATGGCAGCCCACCGGGTTGCCTCACGTTGGCAACTTACTGAACTCTTCACCTGCGCTTGCGGAGCTGAGGAAATATGCATCATCATCATAGTCTTGTTCACTTGCGGAGACCTTCCAAGTCTCTGTAATGCAAGAGGTGCAGAATTGTCACCAAAGGGTGGGGAATTTTGCCCGTAATCGCGCATGTGCATCATCCAAACAATCGACTTCTCTAAGCCCTAGGTTTTCATGTGGCGGCCCGCGGTCATTTGCGGCCGGCGACATCCATTAATGTGATCGGCAAAAGATTTGAGGAACCAGAACATTTTACGTACCGTACAATTTCCAAAGTGCAATTTAGAGCATTTGGATGTCCCATTTACTCCCATAGTCCAACTGGTGATTCACACATGATGGACACAAAAGTCTAGTCACAGGCTCTATGCTTTAAGTGGGACTCCTCCAATCAAGAACGTATCGGGCCGCAAATTCCCCCCGCACTGGTGGCCCAAGCATGGTAGAAGCGGGCTGGCCGCAGTTCTATGGCAAATTTTGTGTTGCAATTTCCGACAATCTAGAGCTGTTGGGATGCCAAATTTCCTATACTGGCGACACAAGCCTGGGAGAAGAGGATACTTTTGGAAATTTGCCTCAAGTTGTAGACTGCGTTTTCCTGCTATCTGCCTCGTTCAGAATGTCAACTTTTCTCACCTAAGCTCCAACCTCGGTAGGGCTGAGGTCAGTTGTGATCCCGTGCAGCTACCCAAGCACCCTAGCGCGTTACCCAAAATGAGAATCCCTAGAATCGTCACTACTATAGTTGTGCAGCTGAGGCACTTTCGGAGCTTTGTGCGGGCTTCGCCCTCGAGAATGAGCCCCTCCGAGCTCGATCCATACCGTGGATTCGCCCTGCTGGCGAATCACTACAACAGTGATAAAGCATAAACTCAAGGAAATGTGGCCCGTACGTGGCAGAAACTACACTTGAGAACACCTGCTCTAAGCTATCTGTAGTGAGCTTGAGGTACATACCCCCTGCGGTTCCTGCAAACTGCTATCATCTGGTGGCACGATCGACTGGCTACAAACAAAATCTCCTTCGGTCCCCTCCCCCTTGCAGTGCCTGTGCTCCCTATGCCATAATTTCTGGCTACGGGCCTGCTTAATTACCACTGCACACCCCTGCTATAATCTACTATAGGTCCTCGATTACCCCGCCCTTTGTAACTTATTTTGTACAGCCTGGAGGTGTTTTGCATTAGTCCTCCGGTAGCCTAATAATTGTATTGCGATGTGCAGTGTACCATCGCCACTCGCACCAAATCGGCACCTTCTTTTTTGTAAGATATCACATTGTGTCTCGAAAGATTCATATAATCATATTATGCCTGTAACGTCTCTATGTTAGGTTAGGGTAGTGTGACGAATTTTCCGCATGGCGGAAAATTCCGCGAAAACTTCGCGGAATTCGGCCGCGGCCGGGGGTTTTTTGTGAGTGTATAAACGCTGCTGGAAAATATATTCTTTGATAAATATAGCCATAATTAATTCCTTGAAAAGTGTCCAATAATTACGAAACTGCCGATTTTTTTTTTTTGTTACTAATGTTTCTGTCACTTAATGTCCATAATAATTTCACATGAATAACTCTCTTGTATAAATCGCGAAAAGCTAGAAAGCTTGTCTAAGATATAGCTCGCCGAAATTTAATCGACTTTTACATGAATTTTATATTTGTTTCATTTCAGCAGTTCACGCCGGAAAAAAGATAACCTAGTGAGAAAGAAATATTTTAAAAACAGAATAAAGCAGAATTTAACTTAGAAGGCAGAAAATTCTCGACACGTAGGTTAGGGTTACAGACATGAAATAAGGTTAGGGTTAGTAGACTTATTATCATGCATGATACCAGTACAGGATGAGGATTGGGTGCCACTAGTGCTCAAAGGTACCTTATGAATATTTATATTTTGTAAGGATGATTACATAACTACGACACTATTGCGCAATGTTTGTCACCCAAGCCATTAAGCCATCGCGTGCTTACATACACTGTGCAGTTTGCACAGTACGTTAATACTTCGTAGGTCAAACATAAACTACAAAGTACAAAAGCCTGTACTGTAGCTAGCAGATGTGGAAGGATACCACCAGGTTGTACCGTACGGCGAGATTGATGTATATACAGTACTTTTGCAAGCTGGCTGGAAACTTGCTCTGTTCACAGAAGCCGGACTTTTTGAGTGTCCCAGCACCGCAAATCGGCCTAGCCTAGTACCTGTACTATTAGGCCAACACCAATTTCTGTTTGGCAGAGTTACTGCAGTAAGTAACAGTACGCAAGCATTGCCACTTGCCAAGCGTTTGAGATGGGCTATAAGCCCTTACTGAATCGTTTGGCAATAACCTACACCACATCTGTTAGTGGCCAACAACGTAAACATCCAGAGATGACAAACATTGGTTTAGGCCTAACATAGTGTTTAGTCACCAGTAATCTACTGTGTATGGCAGTCCCCCGTAACTGGACCGGAGCTCCCATTGTACACCGAGTCCTTTGAGTTTCAAACTACCAGCCTGGATATAGTGTGAAGGTGCAGCTATATTGCTAATACATATACAGCCTTGCTTGGGCTGATCAACAAGAATGTCCGTAGTTTTGGTGATAAAGTGTGTATGTTTTGTTTGTACATATAAGTAATCATTTGGATTTGGTTAGACTTTGACAGTAGTACCATGCCTTTGAGTAGCACTGTATATATTCAGGCCTTGAGTTTAAGATTTTCCTGGTCATGATGCTAGAATCCTATACCAAGTTTTAGCCAGCAATATACCAAAAAATACACTTATGTAGGTCATCTCAAGTGCTTATGGTCCCACAGGGTAAATACTTCAGACCAAGCCAGCTAAATGCACCATTCCAGGTTCAAGAGGTCACACTAAATTTGGGGCAGAGTGCAGCAGTTAGTAAACTCAAGTTAACTATAGGAATCGTGAATCAGTCAGTGTCACCATAGTTAATAGACACATCCCTGGTTAGGAAACTTTACGTACACCCTATACACACCACGTACAAGCCGAGTAGCTATGTTGAGACGTGCAGAAAAGTGCATCACGTGACATTGACCGTGCACACGATCGATCGAGTAGCAATATGGCTACATTGAGTGTTGTGTTATTCAGTCATTCATGGAAATAAGTTGAAGTTGATTCAAGGGTTGGAAGGGTTTCAGGAAGCTTTCGAATCAGTAAGTATTTGTGAACGTTCAAATAAACGAAGAAAACCATGGCCCACAACCCCCACGTTTCTTGTTTGAGTAGAATTAAACTACCGTACTCTGCAATTTTGCATTGATGTATAGCGTTAGCTAAATACTATCACGTGTGAAAGTAAAAGACGGTTCACTATCTGACGTTACCAAGTCGGTTAACTTATATTTTTAGGGAAATACCCAATCATGATATATACTTGATGTAAGCACTAAATTCCACTCTTTAGGAAGAAAGTGAGTCGTTCTCAAACTGACAGAGACCTGCCAACTTCTCCCCCGGTTTTACCGGGAGACTGCGGTAGTTTGCACGCCGACACCTCCCAGCAGTGAGGTATGCATACAATACGGCGTACGAGTAGCTGCAACGAACATGGAAATGCAAGGGCAACTTTCACTGTGTGTTAGCGAAT
This sequence comes from Holothuria leucospilota, assembly GCA_029531755.1. Taxonomy (NCBI): domain Eukaryota; kingdom Metazoa; phylum Echinodermata; class Holothuroidea; order Aspidochirotida; family Holothuriidae; genus Holothuria; species Holothuria leucospilota. The sequence continues at coordinate 8,276,006 of CM055973.1, forward strand.
AACGTGGCGTATACGACCGTACGATCAATTGAGTTGGCTATAAGGCTACATTTAGATGAAAATCTTCCAATCTCCCTAATTTCCCACTAATCTGGCTATTTCTTGCCCTGAAAAATTAAGATTCCCTATTTTGGTCTGTTGACAATTGCGGAGGTTTTATCGGTAAAGTTGGCAGTGTATGTAGGCTACTAACTATAGCTAGTAATTCCAGCCGCAAATACCGGTGCTTGGAGGGTTTTAAGACTGAAAAGTAACAAAACCAAACTTTTACAAAAAAAATTCATATATAATTACCGTTTGATAAAGGTTCACAAGTAGTGCTACAGAAGTACTACTCTGGAGGTAGGTAGTACTTCCATAGTGGTGTATGTAACGCCTTGTGCTACGAGTACGCATGTGTAGTAGAGCTAATCAACCAGCCTTGTGCACGGTTAGCATCACGTGACTACTGAAAATCAGGATCTCAACATAGACAGTGCAGTTCGCCGAGTTTCCCAACCAGGGATGTGTCTATTAACTATGGTGTCACCTAAGGATGCCACAATTGGGGGATACTTTGGCCAAGTATCACATAAATCTGCCATTTTGTGGTTCAATATCAAGGGGAAAATATTTCTGGACAGAATTGTCTGGAATTTTTTGCTAAAATTTGCAATAGATTCTGGTGGCATGTGTGCTACAAATTACACTCCTCAGGAAATAAAGGAGAGTGACCAGTAGGTGTGCAGTTTTATTACTAGACCAAGATCATTTATATGAGTTCCTATTCTTTATCTAGGTGTGCAAAAATCGCACTCCTTATGGTGATATGAGGTGAGTGGTGGTCAGGGTTGGGAAGTAACGAGTTACAAGTAACGCCGTTACTGTAACGAGTTACATTTTGTGTAACGGAACCCTGTAACGAGTTACATTTGCATTTCAGTAACGGAGCAAGTAACTAGTTACAATTCTGTGTAAAAGTAACTGTAACGGCGTTACATTTGGGTCCCGTTACTTTCCCGTTACAAATAGTCAAAATGACCACAAATTGCGAGTACTCGAAGTAGTAACAGAAAATTTTCAAATTGATGACACTTTGGTAGTAAAATTATTTTCGATATATTTATAATCCATCTCTATTATCGACGTCGCCCTCACCGACATCAAATTTTATTCACGTTTAGAATGCACGTATAGCAGTTGATATTAGATGCACATACTGCAGGCTTAAAGGGTCACTTGATTGCCCACTAAACTAAGTTTAAAATTTGATTTGTGTGTCAATTTACTTATTAGACAGATCAATGCTTATTATCCGTGAGACCGAATCTTTGTGCAATTAGTTGAAAAATACGGAACGGTCCTCTGGCAAACAAAGGCCCAGCTGACTTGTTATAGCCTATTATATATACTAAATGAAGTCAGCTGGGCCTTAGTTTACTCATAGTGTCATTTAGAGGACACATTGGAGATAGTGCACCGTGAGAAACAGGTTGGCCCATAGGCATTCAAATACCAGGCTTACTTTGAAAGTTTAATAATTGGCTTTTGAGACGTTAGGGCTGCTAGTGGACCCGAGTCCACCCATTCTGAGTCGGAGCTAGCTGCCATTCTAGATTCCCTAATCTTTCCGAGCATGGTACGTACCCCTCAAGTTCCGGCGAGTTCTGATACCAATGACACCAATTCCGAGACCAGTCTTTTTGCCAGTGTGTAGCATATCAAACTTACAGATAGTTTTGATGGATTCATGACCATTTCCAACGCTAAAGAGGACTTACTTGGGGGAAAGTGACTGCCACATATGCCTGGTCAGGGCCGCATACAGTGTTGTTGTAGGTGATTGACTTAGTCAATTGCCTGATTCTGGCCAGCGTCTTAATTGATAGTTTTGATGGATTCATGACCATTTCCAACGCTAAAGAGGACTTACTTGGGGGAAAGTGACTGTCACATATGCCTGGTCAGGGCTGCATACAGTGTTCTTGTTGTAGGTGATTTAATTAGTCAATTGCCTGATTCTGGCCAGCAAAACTATCAATTAAGACGCTGGCCAGAATCAGGCAATTGACTAAGTCAATCACCTACAACAAGAACACTGTCTGCAGCCATGACCAGGCATATGTGGCAGTCACTTTACCCCAAGTAAGTCCTCTTTAGCGTTGGAAATGGTCATGAATCCATCAAAACTATCAATTAAGACGCTGGCCAGAATCAGGCAATTGACTAAGTCAATCACCTACAACAAGAAAACTTACAGATGTTTTAATTCTATTATACATGTCCACCATTAACAAGGTCATCGTTTGTACTCACTTCCATAGCCTGGCCCCTCAGTAATTTAGTTGATCATGTGTGACAATACTTCACATCTGTACATTGTGCACAAATTACAATGGGAGTTTAAACACCTTTATTGTAACTTTCATATTTGAAAACACGGCTGGAATTAGCTCCGAGTGCATGTCCAGTTACATCACACTCCGGAAAAATTTCGATTCCGGAACCCCGGGCAATTTCCTAATCTAGAAAAACGCTCTCGAGACCCGCAGTAAGCTAGTCGAATCAGGACTCGTGCATAGAAGCCCAGTAAATTATACGGTGCCAATTGTCAGCAAACACCGTGCATCCATTTATGTATCTAATTTAACATGTATGGTATCCTTATTTGATGAATCAAACGTATGAATTTAGGCTATATCATATTCTTTTCAATGTCCGTAACTCCTTACGCTGCATAGAATATAGTAAGGTTCATATAAAAACAGGCGAATATTGAGATGGTCATATGGCGTTAAAAGTATCCTAACAAAGCTAACTGAAAGAGGAGAAAAGTGTCCGACTTAACGCTTCACCTATTTACTGTAAAAAGAAAGGGAATTATGGGTACATGGTCTGCATGTGTAAACTACATAGTCTCACCATTTCTATGCATTGTTTTATATCGACACAATGTGAAACTTGAAATTTATGCCGAATATCACTTAGCCAAACCATAGCAGTGAGGTTTTAAAAATTTACCTTTAACAAATATATAGAGAGCATCGTATTACCATATTTATGCCCTTGAGGGGTGAAGACTTTAATTACTGCTTAAACAATGCTTTCCCCCTTTAGGCTAATAGCTGCTAACCTCTCTCAATTGTGATGGGAGTATAAAGATTCCCACCCTCAAAGAAGTATTGTCGTAACTGGAAAAGTTCTGGTTACAACCATATTCGTCTAACAAATAGTTTGCGTAAGCTCCGACAAAGTATCATGATTCGCTGCTTCATTATGAGCGTTAGGAGCGTCTACCTGAATCCCCGGTGAAGATCAACTGTAATCATTGACTTTCTTTGGGGAATACCTTAGGATAACCGGCACAAATGAGGTTCGGTCCTCTCATGTGCCCATTCTTAATATCTAATTATACCCCCTTCCATTTCAGGTACCGAGGTACCGTATGTTCACCTTAAAGTAACTAGTTACTTTTGAAATGTAGCTAGTTACCTTTCAGTTAAAAGTAACTGTAACTAGTTACTTTTTCAACATTGTAACTAGTAACTGTAACGAGTTACAATTTTATAGAATTAACTGTAACTATAACGAGTTACTTTCAAAGTGTAACGGGAACAACCCTGGTGGTGGTGTGTGATTGCACTCGCACCCCTCAAAATTCAAGGCCTGTGTAATATATGGATGGCCAAGGTACATCTTTCCACAGCACTTTCCTGGTACATTAGTGTTCATTCCACAGCACTTTCCTTGGGATTATAAGGTGTCTAACCAGAGAGTGTTACAGGAAGGAGATACAACGACCAAACCTGTCAGACAATATGTACTAAAATGATTTAATTCTTTTCAGGCACTGCCATTTGACTGACAGGTCTCTTTGTACCTATTGTGAAGTCTTTGTTGACTAAACCCTTTTAATGATCTTCTCCTTTCTTTTCCAAGTAATCCCAAGACAAGGGTCATTGTTAATACATGCTTTGAAGTGAGGTTTGTTTCCACCAATGACCAAATGTCAATCAGCATAAATTTCAGATTTTCAGTAAAACCACTGGCAACAAACGTTTAAGTAGTGTACTTCAATTGTGCTCCCACCACATTAATAACGGGTACGTCATCTACTGGAATATTGTTCAAACAATAGTACACATTTCTCTCAGTGTTTAGCAAATTTTCCCATTATTAAGAAACATATATATATTCACACAGTAAGTTGTAAAGAAATTCTTAGGTGACTTGAAATGATATTTAGTGTGAAGAATATAGTTGGAAGGTTAAAATTTTGCATTTTTGCATCATGGCTGGCAAGGAAAAGTTAACAAGTTCAACGTTAAGGATGTGTCACCTCATTGTCATTTTGACAGCTTTGCACATCACTGACCCTAGTTGATCAGGGTATTGAGATAAGAATTTGATAAGGAAGGCAAGATTACTGTAGGAAATGAACATTGCTTCAAAGAACCTATAGAATGTTGGATCTCCTTCTTAAAACCTCCCTGGTCTAAATCATGATCAGCCAACCCATGGAGGGCATCATTACCTGAAGTATCCTTTCCTCACCAAACTTCTTATATCCCAGGCATTCACCTTCATGCAACAGTTTTTAACAATTAAGTATGATGCAGAAATGAATCAACTTTTATTTGAAAAATAGACCATACAGTGGTATGAAGTTGGTTTGCCTTGTTAAAGGTTTGACAGAGAATGAAGGAAATATTTATCCAATGTTCTCCACCAGCTATTTTGTTAAGGGTGCTGTACATGAACAAAATATGCTGAGGAGGTTGCTCAGCACCTGGACAAAAAATGTACCACCTGGGGAAAAAGTTGAGCCACCCGGATAGAAATTATCAGTTCAAAACCTTAAAACAGAGTGCAGACAGCAATAATTTCAGTGTGAACATTGAGTGGTAATCAGAAATGTACTTAGCGATCAAAGAAGGCCATAATAAAATTTATCATGTACAGTATTTTAGCAAACATTTTTCAAAGAGAGCACCCCCTTTCTTAGTAGACACCAATCATTATTGACCTCTAACCTTTGGAAGCACCCGGACAAAAATTAAATGGAAAACACAGGTATCAATGGGATACCATTCTATAGTCATAGGCAACAGTACAGTTGTCTTGTTTAAGTGACTGCACAGTTAACCATATGTATTTGTCTCACAGTAGACGACACTGCTCAGCCAGGGTGTATTCTAAATGGGCAAAATTCTGAATATCCTGAGTGTACATTAGAAAACTGGTTTCTGTTTGTTCAAACTTGGGTGTGGATAGTTCAGCAGAGTTTGTATGCTGCTAAAACTATACACACTTTTTCCAAAGTCCCCTTGACTCTCTGCGAAGAGCCAAGGGGGGAAACCAAACGTTACTCCTGAGGGAGTTCTGCACCCCAAAGGAGCTACATCCCCAAAGGGAAAAAAAAATGGAACTGACCAACCTCTCGACTCTCAGACCTCTAGGCCTACATTATGGGCTGTCATGCGTTGTCCTGTTCTTGATTGCCTGAAAAGAACAGATACTCCCAAGATAATATCTGTGTACAGTGTTAGTAATTCTGCACTGCAGATTATTAGGACTAAGTCAGGACTCCAGCCTGGAAAATGCTGCAAATATATTCCACTTTTGCACACTGATGTTAAATCTTGTACAAGTATTGATCAAGTTACAGTACTGCCAGCTAATTGTATGACAGAAGGTGTGTGTACCTTATTGTCTCCAGTATTAGAAGTGAAGTTGCATTGTAACCACTACAAAAAGATGAATGGGCAATGAAGTATTGTTTCCACTGAGAACTTGTTTTTGTATTGTTGGCGTGTAAAAGCTGGTAACTTAAAGGTTGGTGTGAGCTTTATAACAATGCACCCTGGTTGCATGTACAGTATGTGATGTAGCCTAGCAGTGCCAGTATGAAATAATACTGTTTGAGAAAAGAATGCTTGAGCCTGCAATACACTCCTACATACATTCATTACTGTTTCAACAGTAACTTCACAGTAAAAATGTACAGTACTGTAAATGCACTATTTCCACAACAATTAAGGGAAGGCGCTACATGTAATGGGCTGTAAGGACTAGGTACAGTAACTAAGTGCATGTTGTTTGAAGGAAGAATTGATGCATATTTTCTGTGAGTGTTAGTAAATAATCAATTTAAGCCTCTCTTATCTCCCCTCACAAAATAAAAACTCTTTACATTTATCTCTAGCCCCTCCTCCAAATGAAACAAAAAGCACCTGTCTTGTACTCCTCCAAGACAGAGCCACAGTAGCTTGCTCCGAGTTTCAACTGCTCAAAGGTATGTTGACACGCAACTGTACGTGAGCCTACTTGTAATTGAGAACACAACTCATGGTGACTGTGTAAGTCATCATTGACCAATCATAGTGGAGTTCTTGTTTGAATGAATGTCAATCAAAGTGCAGTCACCAATTGTATTTAGAACTACTGTACAGGGCTATTTCTGAAATAGGTCTGGGGATGACATAGCCCCTTTGAAGCATGTTAACGAGTACAGTGAACCTAATGTAAAGGCAAATGGAAAGCTTCTGGCCTCTGAAGTTACAGCTCCTTACAATCAAGGAAGGGAGAAATTTACAGCCCATACAAAAAACATAGCATCTTTTTCTGGGATACAGCTTATCTCATTATTTGCAAAGATGCTGCCATTGTTCACTTGTGGCAAGTCTCTTTTGATGTCATATGCCTGCTTCCTTTCTTTCAAATGTCATGATATTCCTTAAAATTTAATTCCATTTAGGTTAGAACTTGTTCATCCTTCATATTGTGAAATGATCTCAGCAATCAATAGACTGAGGTTTAATATTTTGTCATCAGATACCAACAAATGCATTCCAGTTTGACATTTAGAGAAAAAATTAAACAAAATATTAAACCAATCAAAGGCTTACTTTAGGTGAGTGAGTTTGAGAAATGAGACCTTCCTTGAAAAGAAATTAAAATTGTGAATGTGACATCTCAGCAATCAAACAAGATGCAGTTTCTAAGTGCGCTCATCTTTCTCTCCATGTATATGTTTCTAATATGTGATTATTCCATCTTCTGTATAAGCACTTTCTTGATATTTACAGTAGTGAGTACTGGTATTGAAACAACTGTGTGAATCATATTTGTCAATATATGGCAAATTCTGGTGGTTAGGCTTAATCGTTGAAAGCGGTGGTTAGCAGGACAAAAGCTATGGAGTGGAGTGAAATTGTGTGCTTTGGCCATTTGTAGTGCACAGCACAGGTGTTTAAGAGCTGTTCTCAATTACTGTGCTGGCCACAATAATTTACACCTGGACAGTATGTAGTACTGTACTGTATTGGGCCCAAACAATTCTAATCTGTAGTGAATGGGGTCTGTAATGAGCCTGGGCAAGTTTTCAAAAAGGTTGTCCTGCAGGGGAGGTCAGTTACCTTGTGGCCAATGTCCTAAATATTTTAATCTAGCTTTAGTATAAAGGATGTAGATCTCTGAAACCTGTGCAGAACACTTTGTTCTCATGATGAATTTGTCATGTTAAATGTCCAATTGAGTTCCTTCTTTGCCCAGTTATACATATTGCTGATAGGCAGACAATAATACCCCATGTACAGTATGGATACTGAATCCAGCTCATGGAAACCCTATTTGGTTGACTGACACACAGGAAATACTTTCAAAGAGAAAGCAGCCTGATCCTTGGATGAGTTTTGTTTGCAGTCCTCCTGATTCCACCTTGTTATTGTTTGCAACCTAAGTGGAATACCTGTAGAGCCTTGGTGTAGGGATAATAAATATGATATACCACACTTAAATGATAGAAAAGTGAGGTTCGGAAATCAATATTTTAAGCAATTTGGATTCAGCTTGTTAATGGGCAATAAATAGCCGTAAGGTATCATATTGGAGGCCCCATGACTTTTGATTTATGTATGTCATAACAAGAAAGGTAAATACCTGGAAAATAGTTATACCACAAATTTTAAAGTTTGTACATAATATGGTACTGGCGTGAAGTGTGAAAGCATAAGAATTTGAAAATCTAATATATCTCTCAAATAGCATTGTTTGTGGCCCACATCTGTGTCCATCAGGTTTCAAGAGACAACCTTAGACATGCATCATATGACTCTGAGTGTGCTTTGTCAAAACCTCAGAACTAAGGTATACTGTATACAGTAGGTTTCTAGCATAAGGAAGTTAGGAGTTACTTTATTTTTGGGGTCCCAGAGCTCACACCTCAAGTCCTAAACTGTATTAAGGTTTATGAATGTGAAATGTTACCCTGTTGATTTCTGCCTAAAACATGCCATTGTGTTAGAATCAACCATAAAACATATTTATACCACAAAACACGCTGAGACCCAAAACACCATTTGAAAAGAGAGGAAATTTACTGTGTAGTGAGAAAACTATGTTGACAGTGAAGGTTATGAGCCGTATTGTTACAGTACATCACATGGGATGCCTGATGTGACATAATGATGTTCTGTTCTCATAACAAAAACTTGTTTTTTTTTCCAGCAGATACCATACAAGATGTCCATTTACAGAAATCTTGCATTCCTTGCAAAAGGGCTTAGAGAATTTGGAGAGTAAGTTAATTTTTGAAACTTGTGTTGATTGTTCCTCTGGGAAACTTTGGTGTGTCCAAAATTGTCTATTAGTATGGCCATGATGGCATACAGCTTTTGCGCCCCCCCCCCCCCAAAAAAAAAAAAAAAAAAAAAAAAAAAAAAAACAGAAAAAAAACAAAAAACGCCTTTGGTTCCTGGTATAAGTGAGGCAGTGGCAAAAGTCAAAGCTGTCAATTCCTTTCCTTCTGATTCAGTTTGTCCTGCTTCTGTTTTAGACACTCATGTCAATGTTCCCCACATTACTTGTAGCAGAGAAGAGTTAAAGCTGCTAAAGTCAGTGAAAGAAGTATTTAATTAATTTTGAAGGCTACAAAAAAGAGCTTACTCAGATTATAACACTGCTTACTGTTTGTCAGGTTACTTTTTTCCAAATACTGGTAAGATGTACAGTAGTGTATAGGGAAGTATTAAGTGGATGTGTTAAACAGTAGTATTTGGTGATGTCACAGGTTGGTAGATTGTAGAGTTGGCACAGGACAATCAGGTCAGCTCAATTCCTGAGCCCTCTGAATATCCTTGATTTCTTTCTCATGTAGGAGTGGTTATAAATCTGCATCAAAGAACTTCAACCCTGCAGATCTTGAAGTGGATGTTTCCAATGAAGCTTTCATGATAACAGGAGCAAACAGTGGTATTGGATACAGTACTGCTCTTGCCATTGCAAAGAAAGGTACTGTATGAGATAATGAAAATCAATCTGAAACAAACACAGATTCAATGTATTATGTGCACATCTTGGCTGTAGTTTTGAAGAAATACTATATCGCAAACTGGAAAAGAAGTGGATTTGCTTCAAAGCTTTCTCTGGTGACCAAATCTGATGTTTTCAAAAAATGTAGGAAGATTTTCTGTAATCAGGCAGTGAAAACCCCATCTCAATAGTACCTTTAATTTGGAAGTTACAAATGTTTGAAAAATGTTACCTTATTTAGCTTCCTCAGACCAGCTTTTGTACTTCTTTAAAATGTTTATACCACTATGAGTGTTTCTCTAACTTTGTTTTCTAATTGCTATACCGTAAGTATGGAACAGTTTCACTTCAGATCTACACAGAAAAATGTCTTCATTGCAACAGTACCAATTTTCAAGGACAAACAAAGTATTCATTTATACTGGAAAAGAATTCTGAGACAATTTACCTACTTGGCATCACGTTCTGTGACCTTGAGGAGCCTGGAGATGTATTTCTTGATAAAAGAAACCAGCAAGGGGTAACTTGGGTTGGGAATGGAGTTTTTGTATGGGGTTTGGATGACATGGAATGAAAAGTTTTTTGCTACCAGGCAGTGCCTTTAAGTAAGTTATGAATAACTTACATATGAAAATGGGTTACCATCCTGGTATACAGGTGTACATGGAAGTTTGTGTTAAAAAGTATGTGTGTGTGAGGGGGGGGGGTGGGGGAGATGTGAGGAAGGGATAGGATGTGGAGATTGCAGGAAGTTTGTGTGAAGAGGAGGGGTGGATTGTGGGAAGAAGCTCATTTACATCAATTATTTAAGCAGTAAATTTACAAACAGGCCATTAGTTTACTGTCTGAAAAGTATTGACTGATTAAAGGGAACATGTTAATACCTGTTGTAGACTCCGTCCCTGCCTTGTGGTATGACAGTTGGTGTAAAGCTAAGAAGGAGTGAGAATATCTCTATCAAGAAACATTTCTCAAAGTTGCCTGTATAGACAATATGCATTGACATCACTCAATTTATTTTGGCGTGTAAATAATGAAGCCCAACTGCATGCACAACATGTACTTCGCATGCCGTGTAGTAGACTCGCGCGTGTATCTGCAGGGTATGCAAATCAGCTACCTGCATTTGTTGGTGTAAGTTGGAATAATACGTACTTGCCTCCAACTGGGAGAACTTTCTGTTCTGTGATGTCACATGCATAAGGTCTGTTCTCGTTTGCTTCTGTTCTGCCTGTAGGTGGTACTGTACACATGGTGTGTAGGAACCAGGAAAGAGGAGAGAAAGCTAAACAAACCATCATAGAAGAATCTAAAAATGAGGTAAATCTGATATGTTTAATATTAGTACAAATTGTTGACAATATTGTTTGTAGTTTAGTCATGCTGGCCCCCAATTGTAGTGTCTTTGTAGGATGGAAATACATAATTTCCCCATATTTCTTATGAAAATGACATGATCAAGTAGGGTTGTAGGTCAGGCCAATTACCAGAGAAGGAGAAATACGTGGAGGCCACACCTTCCTAGGCCTAGACTAAGACCACATTCCTTGAGGGATATATCAATATAAAACTTACAATACAAATTGACTGATAGCTTAACCATTTCAGTTGTGTTATAGCCTCACATAATTTAATACCATGCATAAATGATCTTTGGATCTAAAAAGGTGTGCATTTTGATATGGTTCTTTGGGAAATAGTTATCATTTAATAGCCAGATTTGGATTGGACTCAATAAGCCCCTAGCTCAATTTCTGAGGCCAAAGGGAACAAGGCTGAGGCATTTTTTTTCACCAAGTAGAGGCAACAAAAATTTGTCGTGAGACCTCCAGCACTGATTTTTAGTAGCTGTTTCATATTACACATCCCTCATTGCACAAAAGAAGTTCATATCTTTATAGAATGTTGGACAGGAGCTAAACAGTAAATGATACACTTCAGTGTATGTTATACACTTACCAATTGAGTGATGTACTCCACTACCCCCAGACATGGTCAGTCATTGTCCACAACTGTGTTGACAGAACATGTATAGTGATGTACCCTTCAGTCACTTCTGTGACTGACAAGTAAATGTAAAATGACTCACACCTCAGTCACATAACTGATGCACAATTTGCAACTTTGACTAACATGTGGGTTACCAATATTGACTGGAAAAATGAGAATGACAATTGATATCCCTGTACAAAGTGTAACAATTGACTCAATGATCCAGCCCTTGGTCACAAACAGTGACTGACAGTTGAAGTAATGTGACTCACACCTCAGTCATGCTGGTGGCTGACGATAGTGGTTCAATGACTGACATGTACATTACACTGTCATTGGTCAGTGACTAACATTTGACTTAAGTGCCGGGGGGGGGGGGGGGCTAGTAGGGAGGGTGTGTCATTCAGTTAGATGGGATTTAACGATATACCAACACGAATGTGTTATATAGTGTCAACTGGGAAAAAAAAGTTGAAATTTCAAACACGGTTTCAAATATGGTTCAAGTTCAAGTTTGGTTTCAAATACGGTTCACATCCGTTTAAGTCCTCCCCTTTAGTCGCCTCTTACGACAGGCGGTGAATACCACGGGCATATTTTACAACCCCCAGCCCACAGGGGGAGGGTGTGTCATTCAATTAATAAGTGCATTAGTGTTAATCTGAAGGAAGTGGGAATAATCTTAAAATTTTGCATACTGCATGTTAAGTACACACAGAGAGTCTTCACATGCAGAGGACTTTTGGACCAAGTCTTATCTACAATGCTTGTTTCAGTAAATGAAAGACATATTAGCCTGTCACTTGTTGACAGGCTCTTGAAATTCTGTCACTATGGCTAGTGAAGGCAGAAAATGTTTTTTAATGGTAGCCATATTGTTTGCTTAAATTGAACAAGTTTGTGACATGCATTTATCTGCAATCTGTTATGCTTTGACTTCGGCAGGTTTTTACTGATGTCCTGGGAAATATCTTGGGTTCCATCAAAGTGAAAATTCAGATTGGATGACAGCAACTTGCAAACTCTTCTTCAGGTTTAGAAAATGGTTCTTTGTAATGGGTGCAAACTTGTTAGGTCAATCCTGAGACTGTTTGATGTTTTTGTCAGTTTTATGTATGAACTTCAATAGTCCCTAAGAGTAAATTGTGAACTAATAAGTTATATTTCTTCTGATTTAGAATATTCACTTACACCTTGTGGACATGTCAGACACTAGAGGTGTCTTCAAGTTTGCTAAAGGCTTTGTTGATGAGCAGAAACACCTCAATGTTTTGGTAAGATTGCAGTGAATTGAAAATGTTCATCAATAACCATCTAAGATATAGTTTTGTTAAGGTCATTCATGAAATATCTTAGAATCAGAGAAGCTGATAAATTTAGTGATTACTTTTGATGGATGTACAGGTAGCTTTAAGTAACTTACTGTGGGAAGGAGAAGCTGTTTCTTAACTTGCTGAGGTTAATGGCTTAATAGCTACTGAAGACTTTGACATTGTTCCCACTGTCTATAGGAATCAAGGAATGTTGTTACTGGAAATCTGTTTCCCTTTTTCCAGACAGGGAATTTCAGAAGAAAGTCTCAAATTAGGGAAATATAGGGGAATGTGAGTAACCCAAAGAGAAAGTGATTAGCCTAGTATAATATTTTGTCTCATGTCGAGACAGAATTTATACTGGATGGTTGGCTGTGGTGGCTTTTAGATATGTAACTTAAAAAGGTCAAAATTGTTATCCTCATTTTGAAAGTTCAAGAGGGAATATTGTTTTTTGTGAAATGCTGGGAATTTTGCTAGAGCAGTTGGCAGCAAGACATGCTGAAATTGTGGATTAACTTAGACTGATGCTTCAAGATGCTGCTGAGAAGTAGGCAGAATTTCACTTGAAACAATTTTGACCTTCAGTGAATACTCTGCCACAGTATTGGTCTGTGAAGTTACCTATTATTGCACAGTATACCATCAGCAAATACTGTAGGCCTATAAAATGAAGTCAGAGAGAACCATCTTACTGCTGTGATAGAGCACAAGGGCAGTGGGAATGGGGTTGGGTTGGAGGGGTAGGTGTATCAGATCCACATTCCCTTGATTTCAGAATAATGCAAGATTAAGGGAAGGGAGCAAGAGAAATAACAGGGTAAAATAAATAACATGGGTAAATTTGCTATAAACATTGAAGTAAAACTCTAATGAGATAACTAATAATTGTTGAATTGTTCCAGTGCCCATGTTGTGCATCCATCGATGATAGTTGTCTCTGCCATCCCCCCCCCCCCCGCACCGCATCACACAGTCTACTCGCCAGTAGTGTAGTAATTTTGTGCTCTTTCCATTGCTCATCCAACATTATCATAATGTCATTTGAAGATAGTGAAATATTTCATTCTATACCTCCAATTTTAAATGACATGCGTCAGGGTTTCAGGGCTTCATCTCTAGTTCCCCACTGGGGTGGTAACCCCTGAATCTAAAGTGTCTAAGGTGTGCATTTGGAACCCTGTCACTCAGACATATGCTCATATTGTTTGTTCCTTGCCAAAGTCAGAAGGAACCTATGTGATGATGATGTCTTGTACATTCATGACTTTACTTAATTATGGGCAAATTTGTATGCGACACTTTCAGCATTAAGTAGTAAACAGAAGAAGATCAAGTAGATGAAATCTTATTCTTGGCATGTGGATGCTCTGTATTGAACCGGTTACCCATATCTCTGTTGCTTGTGGTGGTCAAATTCAGATCATTAGAGGTCAGTTTAACTGTGACTTACAGAAAGCACTCACAACTAGTGTGAAAATGGACAGGACGCTGGAAGCTGCATTTGTTAAAGTATTCGCTGTTGGCATCACTGATGCACCCCCCCCCCCCCCCCCCCAATACTCAGGCTGTAGTTGGGCTGTTGCAGCACTTTTCCTTCTCTGCTGTAGAAGCCTACAGGAATTTGATTGTGCCTTTAGCCAGGTTTTGCATTGTACAGAATGGACTGTTCAAATCACGTTTGGATTTGTAGGGAAACAGCTGGGAGGTAACAGGGATTTGGAGAGGAGTTTTTAAGTACTTTCAGTACCAGCAATGAACACTGGTACAGATGCTGCCCTAATCTGCAGAGACTTTGTATAGAATTTTGAGGGGGTTGCATCCCAGTGATGCACTGCCCTACTGAAACTGCTATTGGATTAAGCCAGGAATGACACAATTGTTTTATTTTCATGAACCACATTCTTAATTGCATCCCTGCAATGCCTGTGTAGTGGTAGTGAGGCATTGTTACAGACTGACTGACAAGTGCATGACCCTTTTGACTTTTTCATTTTTCTTGTCAGGTGAACAATGCTGGAGTTATGCACAACACCAGAGAAGTCACAGAGGAGGGCTTAGAAAAGAACTTTGCCACTAATTCCCTAGGAACCTACGTTCTGACTTCTACATTAATACCATTGTTGTCAAGAAATGAAAATGCAAGAGTGGTAAGTTAATGAATCCTACAAAATTAGTTAATGACACAGATTGAACTTGTGGTAGAGCATTTCCATTACGGTCGAGAGGCCAGGGATTAAAGCCTGATTGGGTCATATAAAAGACTGTAAAAGTTGACCCTCTGGCCTTCTCTCTTGGTGTTTAACAATTTTAAGTGATTGGATCAAGAACACAGACACTGTATGGGTTTTACACTGTGATTGTCTCATTGCCAATAATTTAGTGCAATTTTCAGGGGCCTGAGAATGTTCAAGGATGGAGAGATTGTGGCATACCTTTGTTCAGTGCTTTGAGACCTTAAACTGGTTGTGTAGGGCTATGTAAAAATCTGACTGTCACTTTTATCATTGATATGTCAGTTTTATATCTAGATATCTGTTATTTACAACCATTCTGCAGATTTGCAAAAAAATATTGGCAAATTGGATGAGAATTACACGCAAAGATTTGTTGGTAGGGACTCTGAGGGTGGGATAAGAATTAGCTTTAATAGTTTCTATGTCAAAAGCAACCTATTTGAGTTGTTATATCCCTTGTGGTAGCACTGAAGGTACAGCAGTTCATTTACAACTTAATTTTGTATTTTTTTATTACAAGAAACCTTTCATTTTTCTTACAGATAACAGTCTCTTCAGGAGGCATGTACACACAGAAATTAGACCTCAAGAACTTACAGAGTGAAAAAAGTTTTGATGGGACATATTCATATGCTCATCAAAAGGTAAAATCAACTGTTGTGGCTTCTACATATGCTCAGATTCATTTTTGTAAGAATGTGAAATTGGAGTAGAGTTGTGGACAACTGATAAAAAGTTGTTTGCTATGAGTTTTCAGTACATCACATGCTGGCGTTTCATTAGCCAGCACCTTTATAATGTGTGAAAGTTAGGCCAGCAGGTAAAATGGTGGAATATCAATAGCTCTGAAGATACCCCAAAGATTTATTTTTAATTCTTTCATAACATACTTTTTGAGTCAAGAGTTTCATATTTTCCTTTACTTCCACAGAGACAACAAGTCATAATGACAGAGCAGTGGGCCAAGAAGTTTCCTGAAATACACTTCTATTGTATGCACCCTGGTTGGGCAGATACCCCAAGTGTCAGGACAGCAATGCCTGACTTCTATAGCACATTCAAGAATAGACTTAGACAACCAGAAGGGGGTGCAGACACTGTCATATGGCTAGCTCTGTCTAAAACTGCTCTAGAAGAAAAGAATGGTCAATTTTATCTTGGCAAGTTTCTTTTCTCTGTTTTTTAGCTATCACAATCTGGTCTTATTTTGTATCTCTCAGTGTAAAAGTATAAGATACTTGAATTTCAAATTAGCCAAAATGTCTCCTGGTTGACACCTTCTGCAAAACAATGTATACCATATATTCTCTAATAAATGCTCCCCCTCTCATCAAGGCCCCCTGTTAATTTTTGAATGGTGAAACAGTTTTTCAGTGATCCATTTGCAGAGGGAGATGGTGTTTTGGTTTTAATTAAAAACAAAGGGACTATAACAGCAAGAGTTACAGGGAAACGGTAACACTGCAAGGAAGCCAGCAGATTAGAGGTGCCCTGCAAGTTAACCTTCACCTCTATATCTAAGAAACTGGTAGCTTGTTTGAAGACACTAGTGTAGGCTTAAGCAGTAAGTTATTTTTTTAATTAAAATATAGCCTCAAATAAATGCCCCATTTCAAAAATGCAAAGTCTCGGGGTGTTTATTAGAGAATATACGGTAGGAGCTGCATGATGTCTTTTTTCCCTTTACCAATATCTGTCATAGGTACTACATTTTTAGGGGAAAATTGCAGTTCCCAGTTATTAAACATACTTACCCAATGGTTCATTGCCCCCATTTCCAATCAAGTAAGCTTCAGCTATAGCTTTTATTGCCATCCTGGTATATCAATAGCTCAACACACAGGGGAATTAGGTTACCCAATGAACAGCAAATTCTGCTAGGGAAGTAACACTGCCATAAACTGTCAAGTTACAAACAAATGGTTATTCAAAGTGTAGTTCAGTTTCCAGCTTAATCCATGATAAGCTGCCATCAAATGTCCAGTTAGATACACCTCCCACAAAATAGTTACATGTATTTATGAACACCTAATTAATAAGTAAGGCTAAGAATTGTTGGCTAATTTCAGCATAGCAAGATTTTTCATGATGCATGTGAAATAGAGTTATTTTTGTCATGGGCTAGTCCTCAGACAGTCTTTTTTCTTGCATCTGACTAAATCAGAGAATAGAATGTACTTTGTCACATCATGTGAGGAATTTCTTTTACCTTAATGTTAAAAGATGGACTTGGAATGTCATGGAACTTAATTTTCACTTTCCAGGCCCTGAAAAGGTATGAAATTTTGAAACAAAATTGAAAATCACAAAAGTCATTTAAAAGTCATGGAGTGTTTTTGGTTTCAATTAAAGAGAAACCTATGCGGTCATGATGGTATATGTGTGTATTTATGTGTGGGTGGGTGGGTGTGTGTGTGGGTGTGTATGTGCGTGTGTGTGTTTGTGACGCTTAGCTTGTTGTGCATGATATCTCAAGAAGAGAAACTCAGACAGTTTCCAAACTTGGTACATAGATGCCCCATATTAAGAGGAAGAACCCTATCATTTGTGGTGGGGTCAAAGGTCATCTGGGGTCACCGGGGGGTCAAAACCTGAAAACCTTGTGTGCATGATATCTCAAGGTAGAAAGCTTGGATGAATTTCATACGTAGTATGTAGATGCGTTATGGTAAGAGAAAGAACCCTATTGTTTTTGGTGGGGGTCAAAGGTCATCTGGGGTCACGGGGGGTCAAAACCTGAAAACCTTGTGTGCGTGATATCTCAAGGTAGAAAGCTTGGATGAATTTCATACGTAGTATGTAGATGCGTTATGGTAAGAGAAAGAACCCTATTGTTTTTGGTGGGGGTCAAAGGTCATCTGGGGTCACCGGGGGTCAAAACCTGAAAACCTTGTGTGCGTGATATCTCAAGGTAGGAAGCTTGGATGAATTTCATACTCAGTATTTAGATGTGTTATGCTAAGAGGAAGAACCCTATTGTTTTTGGTGAAGGTCAAAGGTCATCTGGGGTCACCAGGGGTCAAACCCTGAAAACCTTGTAAACATGATATCTCAAGGTAGGAAGCTTGGATAGATTTCATACATAGTATGCAGATGCGTTACGGTAAGGGAAAGAACCCTATTGTTTTTGATGGCGGTCAAAGGTCATCTGGGGTCACCGGGGGTCAAATGCTGAAAACCTTGTTAACACGATATCTCAAGATAGGAAGATTGGATAAATTTCATTTTAGAATGTAGATGCGTTATGGTATGCAGAAATACCCTATTGTTTTTGGTGGAGGTCAAAGGTCATCTGGGGTCACGGGGGTCAAACCCTTAAAACCTTGTTAAGATGATATCTCAAGATAGGAAGCTTGGATAAATTTCATACTTGGAATGTAGATGCGTTATGGTATGGGGAAATACCCTATTATTTTTGCTGAAGGTCAAAGGTCATCTGGGTTCACTGGGGGCCAAACCCTGAAAACCTTGTTCACATGATATCTCAAGGTAGGAAGCTTGGATAGATTTCATACGTAGTATGCAGATGCGTTGTGGTAAGGGAAAGAACCCTATTGTTTTTGATGGAGGTCAAAGGTCATCTGGGTCACCGGGGGTCAAATGCTGAAAACCTTGTTAACACGATATCTCAAGATGGGAAGCTTGGATAGATTTCATACGTAGTATGTAGATGCGTTATGGTAAGGGAGAGAACCCTATTGTTTTTGGTGGAGGTCAAAGGTCATTTGGGGTCACCACAATTAAACCTTGAAAACATTTGTTAAAATGATATTTCAAGCTAGAAAGCTTGGATTGATTTCATATGTAGTTTGTAGATGCTTTATGGTGAGGAAATGAACCTTATCATTTTTGATGGAGGTCAAAGGTCATCTAGGGTTAGAGGGGTCAAACACTGAAAACTATGATAACACGATATCACCAGGTAGGAAGCTTGGATAGATTTCATATTCAGTATGTGGATGCGTTGTAGTGAAAAGATGAATGCTTTCATTTTTGGTGGAGGTCAAAGGTCATCTGGGGTCACAGGGGTCAAAAAGGAAAATTTTAAGAATTCCCAAGATCGTCTCATGGGTTCGCCAGAAGTCAAAATGCAAATTTTCCCAAGAATTTCCAAGATGAAATATGAACCTAAAAATATTTTTCCAACATGTTAAGATAGCACTTGACCAGTGACTGAAAGATATTGGACATCATGGCATTATTTGGAATAGAACATATATCATCGAAACCTCAATGCATTTTTGCATTCTGGTTTTTAAACTATTCATCTTCTGTTAGGTGTTTGTTTATTTTTTTTTATTTTCCTCCAAGAGTTTAATAACCAACAAAATATGTGTTTTCATGGATTCTTCATAATTTGGTCATGAAAAGGTCATTGATTGTCTTTAAATGTTCTACAATTTGGCCCAGGTTTACTTCTAACCCCTCCTGCAAAACCACCTATCTAATACACCTTTTCTGATAAAGGTACAGTAGCCTGCACTGGGTTTAAACATATCAACACAGTACAGTGTGTGAGCCATGGGGAACATAACTGACTGCACAGTCAACCAGTGTGAAGCTATACTGTTTGAATTAATGTCAGTCAAAGTTCAGTCATGAAGTGTATTTAGAGGTATGATGATATTTGGAAATATATTTGCGCCTTGACTGTAGGACCTTTTAGGGCAGAAAGCAATTAACCATGCCCTTTGGAATCAGTAGAGTACGATTTTCCCCCATAGTTCAGTGACTACCCACAGCATAGTATATGGCCTATTTCTAGCTGGGAGTTGAATAGTTCATTGACTACTCATCACATAGTGTGGCCTGTTTTAGTAATTGAATACTTCAGTGACTACTCACAGCATAGTGTGGCCTGTTATATTACAGTAGCTAGAAATTGATATAAACAAAAGGAAATAACAAGCAGCATGCAATCACATCTGTGCTTTTCTCTTATCTGTTTGAACCATTGCTTTGGAATGTATTGAATGGAGAGACAGCGTCAGATAGAATTTTCTTTAAAGTTTCCTTGAATGTGAAGTTTTAATATTTTGGCATAAAAAGGCACCACATGGACCAAATTTTTTATTTTTGTTTTCATAAAATACTGTTATCAGCAACCTTACATTTAAGCCAACTAAATTATGTGTGCAACAGCCATTTGGTGTTGATTATATGGTGAAGCAAATAAGGTCTCAGAATTCATGAAAGTTTTAAAAATGACATAGCTAGGTATTATGATGAATCCTAACACAAAAGCTGTGTGCATTGTGCCTCATACAATATTTATAAGGTAACAGTACAGCTTTCTTTCTCTTTACAATCTAAGTTTAAGTCTGCTGCAGTATACCCATGGAGCTGATATTGGGTATATTTTCACTCTGCGTACTAGAGATGGATTAATCACAAAACAATGTGGAAAAAGGTCTAGTAAAGAGCTGCTATCATTGTCATTGCAAAACTCTCTTTCTGTTTGTTAGCCATCTCAACATCTGTGAACTGCATCAATTTTTTGTCCATCCTTCCTTCTATTGCATCTTTTTTTTCCTTCTATAAATCTACAAGTCCCTGTGTTTCATATCTGTGTTTCTCACACACAGTTAGGCAATTAGGCTTAAATGGCCATGCAACATAACACTTTCAGCCAAAATAATACAG
The DNA here is from genome assembly GCA_029531755.1 of Holothuria leucospilota. Classification (NCBI taxonomy): domain Eukaryota; kingdom Metazoa; phylum Echinodermata; class Holothuroidea; order Aspidochirotida; family Holothuriidae; genus Holothuria; species Holothuria leucospilota. Next base: position 8,296,482 of record CM055973.1, read on the forward strand.
ACCCACAGCTTCAGCACACTGCATATAGGTAGGGTGAGAATTGCAATAAGTCGCTTAACTGTCACAAAATTTTGGGGTTAATTATTTAATGGTTTTGCTACATGTTCACAATCCTAGTGCATACAGTTGGAAACAAACTACTTCCTTCCCTTTCGTGGCACTCACTCAATATTTGGGAAAGGTACATGACATGTGTTTTTAAGATATTATGTACCCATACACATTTTCATGATACATGACTGAATATGCATCCCTTATTTTCAATCTTTCAGATCGTAAAGCTCAGAACACTCACCTTTCTTTAGCCTCAACAAGATGCACGGAAGGAGAGAAACAGAAATTGATGACAATTTTGGAAGAAATGGCTGAACAATTCAGAAAATAGAAACAGCAAATTTAACTTTAGCCGATTTTAGCAAGGAGATGTTGCATGAAGCAGTATGATTGTAATATCACAGACATGAGGTGCTATTAGTAAGCAAGTACTTATTGATGCATGTAGTAGACATCCAGTGTACTCTCAAATTGTGATATACCATGATGGAAACATTTGCGTTAAAACCATTTTCATCAGTAATGTCGTGCTTCATTGCATCTGTTACCTCAGTGAGGACACAATATAAACACCTGATACAGGTAACTTTCACGCTGGAGTGAAACCAAAGAACTGTAACAACAATTTAGAAAAAGGAGGAGAGAGTTCATAGCTGAGTTTGTGCTAATTGTTCTTTATGCTCTATGAACAGAATGATCATCAAATTACCAGAGGATATCAGTTTGGGAAATTAAAGTCATGTGGTTGGTAGTAAGATATACCCCACTTAGACAATAGAAAAGTAAGGTTTGACAATCACCATTTTAAGCATCATCAATTCAGCATGCAGACTGTATTCAGTATTTTCTACCAGTTGTAAGATGAATTCATGGAAACAATGCAGTAAACAACAGTCTCAATTTGCTCAAGCTAAGTTCAAACCAGGGCTCTTTGGGAAATTTTTACAGGTTACAATAGAAACTTTAAATAACCTTTGAAAGCATGATTTACAGATATAGAATGATAGGGCAATTTAAAGTGAGTAACTTCATTTCTAAGAAATGAGATTTGTACTGGAAGATGTCCCTTGTTTTGCAGATGATGAATAATTTGTTCACCCAAACTTTCAAATATTCAAATGATGCAATATTTGAAACTTTTGTAATGTGTGATAGTTTTGAGAAAAGCATTACTTATCAGAGTTTATTGAAGCTTTTCTTTGTCTGTGCCATTTTGATGCAATCTTATCACAATGTTTCCCCTCAAAGGTACTTGTTAGTAGTTACTGGATTGAATACAAGGAGTATGTGTGTTGGAGAAAATCCCAAGCAAAAGTACAAGACTCTATCAGTATACTTCAACAAAAAGAGTCTAGTATATTATTTGCATTAGCACCCTAGCTTGCATGCCGGGTTTGTGGTTGTTGCTGCTGCCTTTGCGTAGTGACAAGCTGAACGAAAAGGTTTGTCCGCTCCACTGACTATTAGCACCAGTGCTTCACTTCCAAGTGATGAAATCTGTGAGTAAGAATGTGAGTGCAAATCCAGTATCACCTGCTGGAGAAGGGGCAAGTTTTCCAAAGGTTGGGTACAAACATGTACCCACCACCAGTCTTCTTCCTTGTGCAGTATAAAATAAACGAAGAAAGAGTAATTAGCAGAAGGTAAGCCGTTTTGTTGGGTAAGGGGGGCAACTTGCCCACCCTAGGAAAGATTTTGGCACAATATTGAAGGCACACTATTCTTTATTTGTGTAGATGGAATTAATATTCCAACATCATTCACCACCCACTGGGAGGTCCTGGCAAAGGCTTTGTTTGTAAAAAATGAGTATCAGAAATTTAGATGCGAAGATTTTACTGTGGGAGCTTTCTGACCCTAGCACCTGTTTTATATCATTACCATGGAAGCATATAGGAAGTAGTAATGCTATGAAGACATTAAAATGAGTGGAACCCTTTTACCCAGACATTTGAACTGCACATGTGTAACATGTATTACCATATATATTGGACTAAGTCTTGAGTCAAGATTTGACAAAAGGTAAAGATTTTGTCAGTCTGTAAGTGCATGATTCAGATATCCAAACGACAATGGACTTAAACTCACAGCTTGTAAACTTTATACAGTGTGTAAAGTCATGGCAAATCCTAGGATTAAAAAACTCATTGAAAGTCATGGAATCCTGTTATTTATAAACAGTCATGGAAAATTGACATTACAAGAAGAAAAAAAGTCATGCTAGTTTGCACAACCCTCACATAGAAATGCCTGATATTTGACTAATGCATTGTGGAAATGAAGCTAGATGATTGCCATACCTTTTTATGTGGCATTGTAATAAGGCGAGTGAATCAGATGCCTGTAGTGGGAGGTGGGACATCTTGTTGATGACTATACATGTATGGCTAACATTATTTACAGTGCAAAGACTGCTTGGTCTGCTGTAAATAGACTCATGAAATATTGAAATTTGAAAAAATGTGTAATAATTGGTAATGAAAACCCTTATTCTTTTATGGAATGTCATGGAATTTGTCAGATTTCTGGACAGGTTAATGAGGGAAAACAGGAAAACATTTTATATTTTTCTAGACAGGGAAAACTCAGGGAATTCATAAACTAGCAAAAAATGAGGAAACATTAATGTGATTTGTTTGACAGAGGAGAAATGCATTTTGTCTTTCAGGCACACAAATATGTGTGTATTGTGCATCCATTTTATATCCATTACCTGAGTAGCTATGGTGGTTCTTGTGTGTTTGTGCATACCCCATCCTAAACACATTGTAACAGTAGCAACCCTTTTAATGCTTAGGTGATGAACATTGAAAAAGCTAAAAGGTAGTAACCTCCAAAGCTGTTACGGTACATTCATGTTGATAATTCTTGTGTGTGCCTCATATAGACATGTAGTTTTTGTATTTGTGTGCTTTGGGGTCAAAAAAGTGTTACAATATCTGCGCATGGAGGGTGTCAATGAGTGTATTTGCTGAAAACATTTTTCCGTTGCATTATGACATCAGTTGTGTTTCCATTTGAAAATTGGTTTGTCATCATATTAATGCTAGCAAAGCCATCCATCAGACATTGCTTGTACTAAGATGTGACTGTTCATCGTTTATCCAACATGATACTGATATCAGAAAAAAGACTACAACATGGTCAGTTTTTAGACGCCCAGGGGACAGTGTATTACAGTTTCAAATGGGTCAGTGTCATAATTTGGCTATTAAGCTTCAATACAATGGGTATATATCAAGTGAAACATTATCCCAAGAAAGGTTGAAAATTTGAGCAAAGTTGCTTATTTAACATGGACACTGATCTTCCTTAAATGCATCGAGTTAATGGAACACAATAGTACAATCTTCATTGAAAAGTAGATTGCAGAAAAATCTTTGACGTTGTACTAATGCCTGCACTAAAACAAGAAAATTTTTGCCTTCTTTGTCTTTGGAAAAAATGTTGTATACTGCATTTGCCGTCTTTGGCTATGCTACCATAAGTTTACTCTTAAATTACTCCTTTTTGTAAAGATAACTAGTTTTTACTTTAAAGAAAAAATTTGCTGGTGCTTGTATAATTGCACTGTTCGTATGTGATCTTCTAAATAAAAAACCAATGCAAAAAACACTTTATTTGCTGTACGTGTAAACGGGGAACTCTACAAAATCATTGCTGGTGTGGAGTGGCGTAATAATTAATATCTGAGAAGCACGAGATTGAAAAAATCATTACAATGTTAAGATAAAGATTGCCCTTAGTAGAGTAGGGAGAACATCAGGTATGCACAATGCAGTGTCATGTATCTACTATACTATGGTTATACACGTAAAACTCTCAAGTCATAGTGGAGATATTTCTTGGACATTTTTAAAGTTCTCAGGGAAGTATCACGGAAAATGCAGAGAAAGTTGATTTTGAAAAATGCCGTGAACCCTGCTGCATGAGCTATGAAAATTGTGCTATTTACCATAAACTAAGTTGAGGTCATTAACTGAGTTATTTGGGAGTCAATTTCTTTAAGATTGAAATGAGTACAGAAAACTGTCTTGGTATGACAGTTTCTCTACATCAAACCTTGTAAACACAATATCTCAAGACAGCAATGACTGACACTTTTCATATGTGGTACATAGATTTGGCATGGTGAGAGGAAGAATCTTATTGTTTTTGGTGGAGGTCAAAGGTCATTTGAGGTCACCGGAGGTAAAAACCTAAAAGCTTGTAAACATGATATATCAAGATAGCAATGACAGACACTTTTCATATTTAGTATGTAGATTTGCCATGATGTAAGGAAGAATGCTATTGTTTTTGGTGTGGTCAAAGGTCATCTTAGGTCACTGAAGGTTAAATGGCGAAAACCTTGTAAATGGCTTGTTAACACGAAATCTCAAGATAGTAATGACAGACACTTTTCATATTTGGTATGTAGCTCTGTCATGTTGAGGGGAAGAACCTATTTTTTTTTTGGTGGAGGTCAAAGGTTGTCTGGGGTCACCAGGGGTCAAACACTGAAAACTTTGTTAACAAGATATCTCCTTGTTGAAAGCTTGGATAGATTTCATACTTGGTAGTGATACCTTATGATTAGAAGAACCATATTGTCTTTGGTTGAGGTCAAAGGTCATGTGGGTCACCAGAGGTCAAAAAGCAAAATTTCCCAAGAATGCCCAAGGTCATCATACGGGTTCATCAGAGGTCAAAAAGCAAAGTTTCCCAAGAATTCCCAGGATCGGGGTCACCAGAGGTCAAAAAGCAAATTTTCCCAAGAATTCCCAAGATCATCATATGGGGTCATCAGGGGTCAAAAAGCAAAAATTCCCAAGAATTACAAAGATTGTCATGTGGGGTCACCAGGGGTCAAAAAGCAAAATTTCCCAAGAATTCCCAAGATCATCATGTAGGGTCATCAGAGGTAAAAGAGCAAAATTTGCCAAGAACTTCCAAGATTGACGTAAGGGGTCATCAGAGGTCAAAAAGCAAAATTTCCCAAGAACGTCATATGGGATCATCAGAGGTCAAAGAGCAAAATTCCCCAAAATGCTCAAGATTGTTATAAGGGGTCACTAGGGGTCAAAGCAAAATTTCCTAAGAATTCCCAAAATTGTCACTGGGGTTTACAAGGGTCAAAAAACAAAATTTCCCAAGAATTCTAAGATATTCATCGGGTCACCAGGGTTAAAAAGTAAAATTTCCCAAGAATTTCCAAGATCGTCATCTGGGGTTACCAGAGATCAAAAAGAAAATTTTCCCAAGAATTCCCAAGATTGTCATCTGGGTTTACCAGGGGTTCAAAAAAATTTCCCAAGAACTCCAAGATCGTCTTCTGATCACCAGGGTTCAAAAGCAAAATTTCCCAAGAATTTCCAAGATCGTCATCTGGGGTCACCAGAGGTCAAAAAGCAAAATTTCCCAAGAATTTCCAAGATCTTCATATGGGGTCATCAGAGGTCAAAAAGAGCAAAATTCCCTAAGAATGCTCAAGATTGTTATAAGGGGTCACCAGGGGTCAAAAAGCAAAATTTCCTAAGAATTCCAAGATCGTCATCGGGGTCACCAGGGTTCAAAAGCAAAATTTCCCAAGAATTCCCAAGATCATCATATGGGGTCAACAGAGGTAAAAGAGCAAAATTTGCCAAGAACTTCCAAGATTGACGTAAGGGGGTCATCAGAGGTCAAAAGGCAAAGTTTCCCCAAGATTGTCATAAGGGGTGACCAGAAGTCAAAAAGAAAAATTTCCCAAGAATTCCCAAGATTGTCATCTGGGTTTACCAGGGGTTAAAAAGCAAAATTTCCCAAGAACTCCAAGATCGTCATCGGATCACCAGGGTTCAAAAGCAAAATTTTCCCAAGAATTTCCAAGATCGTCATCTGGGGTCACCAGAGGTCAAAAAGCTAAATTTCCCAAGAATTTCCAAGATCTTAATATGGGGTCATCAGAGGTCAAATAGCAAAATTCCCTAAGAATGCTCAAGATTGTTATAAGGGGTCACTAAGGGTCAAAAAGCAAAATTTCCTAAGAATTCCAAGATCGTCATCGGGGTCACCAGGGTTCAAAAGCAAAATTTCCCAATTCCCAAGATAAGCATCTGGGGTCATCAGAGGTCAAAAAGCAAATTTTCCCGAGAAGTCCAAGATCGTCGTCTGGGAACGCCAGAGGTTAAAAAGCAAAATTTCCCAAGAATTTTCAAGATTGAAGATCCATTAGAGGTCCAGTCCCTTTCAAGACACTTCCTTTTTTCTTTTTTGTTATATTTGTTGGGGTTCAAAGGTCATGTGAGGTCAGCAGAGGTCAGATTGTTAAAACATCGTAAAATGATATAGTCAAGAAAGATAAATTTGAGGGATAAACTTTCGTGCAACAAAGCACCCCAATTCGGCAAGGAATCACTAAGCCTTTCAGCTTTCTGTTTATTATGTACAGTCTTTCGTTCACTGCTGTGTACTTGTAAACATCAAAGAACAAAAATCAAGTAGGGTTTGCAGATCGGGGATGGGGAAGAGAGGAGGCAAGGAGGACTGTGGCCCCGAAATAAAAACCAAAAGAAGTTGGGAAGGCATATTACCCCAAAACTTTAAAAAGTAAGTTTCAAAATGGTAATTTTTAATGCAGTGGATTACTTCAGCAATGCATTTGGAAGTGAAAGAAATTGTCTCTAATTGTGCTATTTTTGGCGTGCTTCACTTGCAAGTATTCTATGCTGAAATTGTCTCATTACAACTTCCTATTGGCAGATACTGAGGAGAGCTTGAATGGAATTAATGCTAGACCCATGAAACCTCTATGAAAATCTCCACCATCAAACTCGCTGCATTGTGAACTAATTAGGCTATTATGGGAACAAATAGTAAAGTAGCCTAGCTATTTTTTGGTCGTTTTATGCCCAACTATGTTATTTGTAGATACTGTACTTTAGTGCTTCATTCTAATGCCCACAACTTGTAAAAAACCCCAATTTTGCGAAAGCAGAACAGAACTTCCGGGGCCTTCTCCGGACTCTTCCGGGGGCATTGCCCTTGGACTCCTAAACTTGGGACCTAGTAGCCTATAGGCGGGCTTCTGGACCCCGCGCCGAAGAGGGAGTCTAGCGCTCCGCCGTTCCCCCTCTACCAAATTCAAAAAAGATTTTGCCCCCATTTTAATGTTCTTGTTGAAATTAACACGTCTTACCGTTGAAGATTTAAGAAGTAAGAAAGTTTTACTAGGAATGATTGGAAATGCATTACTCGACGTATTGCGGAAATTCAATAATGACTGCCAACACGCAAGTAATTTTCTTTTATTTTGTGAAAGTGCGCCGTCTTTATTAATACGTACCTGGTCTGTGGTAAGCTGTTATCTGACTTGACCAAGAATATATTATTCATGCTACTGAGCCTTTTATGACCCATTGGCTTGTCGACTAGACGCACTGAAGCCGAAGGGGAATTTAATGGCTTCAAGGTGTCACGTGCCTCTGACATTGAAACAACGTGAGCGACAAATCGTACAACAAGATAAACTTCAAAGTTAATGATTCTTATGATTTGCCTCGGGTGGCGTCATTGTTTCATAACGTGAAGCATCAGAAAATACTCATAAAAGGAATGAATAGATAAAAACAAAACAAACACAAAAAAGAAAGAAAGAAAAAAGGACGTTCGAGGGGCCCGGTTGCTAGAGCTTCGTAGGCCTACTCTTTTGTTATAGTAATATGGCCGGAAACTGAGCATTTTTTGGAGGAAACTTTCGAAAGTATACCGAAATAAAAGAAAGGTGACCATTTTCCAAGCCCTCAGAAAGATGGATCAAATGAGAGACTGAACCGAAATCTTGTGAAAGTCAAAAGTTTTACTCTATCCCTGTAGTCGCAGCATGGTTATCGAATGATTGTGTAACGTAAACTAACGGTAAACTACCTTGGGTGTTGTTTAGTTAAAGTGCGACAATTTGTTTGGCCAAAAATAAATATCTGAAAAGAATTTTCATTTGTTGATTGAACTGAATATGATATAATCGTGCCTAAAGCAAATTTAATTTTTGACTTTTGAACTTTGCATCAGAATGAGTGGTAGCAGAACAAAACAAAAAGATGGACGCCTTCTAAAGAGTCTATTATTTCATGTTTTTAAGTTATAAATCTCTATACCAAGATACTGCATTTAAATGACAAACATGCGAAAGAGTTCAGTCAATCACTCTTCTCCGTTTCAACTTGAAAAATACAAAACAATGAAAACATTTTGATGGCATCATTCAGTTGGCTGTATGTAAAATTTTTGTTTGCAAGTTAGCAATAAGTGCACATAGCCTGCACCAATTTATTAAGTTCCTTAAATTTTAAGGAACTTAGATATGAAGATCCCCAGACCCCTCCTTGTCAGTACTTTTCGTCTTTGGCACTGGGAAACGCAGGTCTTGCTCTCCCAAGTCTGCCCCTTTTTTATTTTCCTTTTTGATTCCTTGCTAATGGTAGAAGGAATCCATGGGGATATTTGTGTAGTGTATGTATGTGATACTTTGCTTCTAAACACGATATCTCAAGAAGGGTAAATCTTAGAGATCTCAGACTTGACATGTGGATATCCCATAATGAGTGTATGGTTCTTATTGATTTTGGTGGAGGTCAAAGGGCACCTGGAGTCATCAGAGGTCAAACTGTAAAAGCCTTGGAAAATGCTTGTAAACACGATATCTCCAGACGGAAAACTTCAACAAATGTCATAGCTGGCATACGGATAGTGCTTATTAAGTAAACGATCTCTATTGACCTTTGTAAAGGTCGTCTGAGGTCACCGGAGCTCAAATAGCGAAAACCTTGAAACCTGCTCGTAAACACAGTATCTCAAGGTGGGCAAGCGCCATGGTGATTGGATGATTCCTGCCTAGTCACGGTGTTTTTTGTTGCAGGGCATAGGCCATCTGGGCTCTCCAGAGATCAAACTGAAAACCTTAATTTGCTTGTAAACATTAAATCTCAAGATGCTTAAGCTTAAGCAAGGGCGTAGGCTGGGGGGGGGGGGGTGCATTGGGTGCACGTGCACCCACCCGTTGAGGCAGAGGAGTTCCGCTCTGGCCTGGGAAACAGAAAAATGCACTCCTTCTGTTTTCAACAGCTGTGAAAACAAGGACGAACATGACTTTTGTCCACACACCAACCTACATCGGTAAGTTTGGTAATTGAATTACAGGATGCGCCTTGAATATATATGAAGGTCTATAGAGCCACGGTATCAGAGCTCTAAATATAGAAGTCTCTGTACTTCAGCTTACGAAGGTCTAGTGTCATGTAAAATCTTCCGTTAAAATTATTACTTCCATTATTTTAAGGCCCTGTTCGTAACAGAAGTGATGTTGGCTACTTCTTTAGTCAAGTTATGGTCATTAGCTTCTCCAAAGATGTCCTTAAAATGTCTATTTCCACAAGCGATGCTACTTTGTTTTCCAGACGTTCTATCCAAATGCAAATCTTGTTACTAGGCCCTCCACACTATTATATGCTAAAATATTAAATGCTAAAAGACTGCGACGGGACGATCTTCCCAAACATTCGAGTACTATTGCAGATAGCTTGCACAATCCCGGCTACGTCCTGCGAATGTGAAAGGAGTGCGAGTGCACTGAGACGCTTGCACTCATATCTACGGGTCACTATGGGCCAGGAGAGGTGGTCATCTTTGGCTCTGATACATATTCATTATACTAAACAAATTGATCTTGATCAGGTGGTCGACATCTACGCTTCTCTCCACCCAAGGCGACTAGAACTGAAGTCCCTCATCAAACCATAGGTAATGTACTAATTAGTCCAATGATTATCTCTCAGACTGAGAGTTACGACATTTAAGTATTTTGTAAATAATAAAATTGACAGTTGCCATGTGTTGTCCATGTGAACTTGAGGAAAAACCCTGTTGTTTTGTGCTTGAAGCTCAAGGTTATTTTAGGTGACCAGCAGAGGTCAAGGAATATCTGAAGAACAAAAAAGTCTCTGAAACCTAGTAGGAGTGATATCTGAGGAAAAAATAGGTGATTGAGTTCCTATTTGACATGTAAGATGTACATGAGAGTATAGCTGTCCTCTTAATCTGTTTCAAGGTCATTTGAGGTCAGCGGAGGTCAAAGTCTGAAAGCCTTGGGAAAACCTATCAAGCTAGAATATAAATATGGCGACATTTCAATGTGAATAAAAAAGTCATGCATTAACGATTCGTGTATCATTAAAATTGAGAAACGGCAGACAGGAGATCACTTTTTGAAGGATGTGTACATGTGGCTTAAGGCTCGGGAAATGCTGTTTCCGGCCATCTGGGGGGGGGGGGGGGGTTATAAAACCGAAAATTTTCTTGTACGCTCCGCGCCAAGCAATGCTGGCGCTCCGCTTAGATAGTCTTCCTGGTTCCACCTACCTGAAATGTGCACCTCCCCATGCCAAATTCAGCCTACGCCCTTGCTTAAGGGATCTCATACTTGACGTGTGAATACTGAATACCCCATATTGAGTAAAAAGTAGGTTATCCCTATTGTTTTGGTGGAGTTCAAAGATAATTTGTGGTCACCAGAGGTTAAACGGTAAGTCATGAAAATTTTTGTGAAACGAGATCTCCAGACATGGAACTTCAATGAATTTCGTGTAAATAGCGCGTATTGAGTAAATGAGCTCTCGATTTTGGTGAAGGTCAAAGGCCATTGGAGTCACCGAAGGTCAAATGGTGAAAACCTTGCAAACTGCCCGCCCTTACAAAAAATAGTGTGTCAACCTGTGTCAGTTACCACACGTGATCACACGTGAAAAACAAAAGAAATCACGCGTGTTCCTGGGTGGCAAACCTGTGTTTTTGGAACCCTCTGGACACAGGTTTGACACAGGTTTACACACCTTTTCTTGCTTTCAATTTTAAGCCCGCGGTTTTGACTCAGAATTCTTTGTCAATACTATTTTTAATTGCCACACATTTTGCGTGTCAAACCTGTGGCAAACCTGTGGCAAACCTGTGGTTAACCTGTGGCAAAGTGTGGCAACTGGCAAGCCTGTGTCAATTTCACAGGAAAACACAGGTTTCCCTGCAAAAACCTGTGAAAACCCATGGCAAACATGTGAGAAAACCTGAGGATTTGGAACCAATTGACACACGTTTTTTTGTAAGGGCGTAAACGTGGTATCTCAAGGTGAGCAAGAGTGAGGGATGTCTTACTTTGTATGAAGATACTCCATGTTGAGAAGATGATCCTATTGTTTTTTGTGTAGGTCAACTGTCATCTGGGGTCACCAGAGGTCACACTAAAAAAACTTTGAATATTTGCTCCTAAACATTTAATCTCAAGATGCTTAAGCTTAAGGGATCTCGTACTTGATATGTGGATACCCCACATTGAGTAGCTAGATGATCTCTATTGTTTTCTTGTGTTGGACAAGGTCATTTGAGATACTAGAGCTCATAAGTGTTGGAAATTTTTTTAATTTGATATCTCAAGAAGGAAAATGTATATGTATATTAAACTTTCCAGTTGGGTACTCCGTATTGAGCAGTGAGTGTCTGCGATAGTTGGTGGAGGTCAAAGGTCATTTAGGGTCACCAGCGGTCAAAATGTAGAAACCAGGGCAAGTGCAATAGCACATATGCATGATATCTCAAGAAGGGTAATACTGATGAATCAAATACTTGTCATGTCGATACCCAATATTGATTAGATGACCTCTGTTGTTTTTGGTGGAAGTAAAAGGTCACTTGAGGTCATCAGTGGTCGAAACTGAAAACATAGTACTGTAAACACTATGTCAATAAGGAAAACTTGAATTAATTCCTTAGCTTGTGAGGACCCCACATCAAGTAGAAATACGCTAAAGATTCTTTTGAAGGGCAAAGGTTATGTTAGGTCACCAGAGGTCAACAGGGAAAACTTTACCTGCCTGTAAAGCCAGTATCTCAAGACAAATGACAGTTAGGGACCTAATGTTTTGGCAGGCAGATACTCTACATGAGAAGATAAACGCAGTTGTTTTTGTGGAGGGTAAAGGTCATTTAAGGTCATCGTAGATCAAACTGCAGAAATCTTGTCAATGTGATATCTCACGCAAGATGGAAAATGTGTATGAATGTCATTCTTTGCAGGTGGGTAATCCGTATTGGGGTTGTGGTCAAAACGCATTTACAGTCACTGAAGGACTCATAAAACCTTCTTAACTTGATATCCCGAGGAAGAAATCCTGTATGAATCTCACACTTGGCCTGCAGGCGCCCCACACTGAGTTTGTTACAGTATTTGTTTATGTTTTGAGAAGTTCAAACTTAAAAGACCAAACATGAAAATTTTGTTTGCATTATTTGTCAAGTATGAAACATGTCTGGATCTACCTGGCATTTATGGCCAGATTAGAAATAGAAACTACCCTTAAAACGTGTGTCAACCTGTGCCTGTCAACACGCAGGATCACAAGTGGAAAAAAAAATCAGACGTGTTCTTGGGTGGCAAACCTGCGTATTTGGAACCCTCTTAACACCAGTTTGATACCGGTTGACACACCTTTAATTCCTGCCTTCAGTTTCAAGCCCCAGGTTTTGTCTCAGAAATGCATGTTAATATTGGTTTTAGTTGCCACACTTTCTGCATGTTAAACTTGTGAAAACTGTGCAAAGTGTGGTAATCGGTCAACTTGAGAATGTCTAGGGTAAACACAGGTGTCCACTTAAAGTACTTTGTGATTATGCATGACACATTCATGTGAAAACCTGAAGATTTGGAACTCATTACCACAAGGTTTTTGTAAAGTTAATTTATAATAATTTTGAAAAAATATGAATCTGTTTGAACTACGCCCATAGATTTTTAACTTTCTATATAGCACAGCAACTCCACCATGATTTTGTGTCAACGGAAACCATCTTACTAAACTTATACGCAAGAGGCAAGGAATCACTAAACCTTTTGGATTTTTTATTTATTTTTCTCTTCAAAACCCTTGATTGGCACAGAATTTAGTCATAAATTTAATCGAGTATTCTCTTATATATTTATCTTGTTTTACAGCCTGTGTGTTGTCTATTTGGCGTATAATTTAGTTTCAACGGACTTGTCGGTCTGTCGGCCAATTTGTAAATATTTTGTCGGTACATTCCTTTTTCCCCTTTGTCCTCCACTTTTGTCATTTTAGCTTCGGTTTTCTGCTCGTGTCAACATAAGTTTGATCAATTCTCCCATAAAAATTGAGTTATTGGAGAGTCGTCTAATGTTAACGCAAATATCAGCCAAAGCGATGCTTTCATCAAAATATTAAACGTATTTTGTCTCTTCACCAAATATATGAGGTGACCATCTCTCACATAATATATATATATATATATATATATATATATATATATATATATATATATATATATATATATATATATATATATATATATATATATATATATATATATATATATATATATAATACGGATCGCTTGGGGAGATGAGATTCGTTATAGCAAAGAATTAAGCCGCTGAAGTGACATTTTCTGTGAGAACTGCAGTAGCCGAAAAATTCAAGAGCAAATCTGTCAAGAATACAACTGCAAGAGTATGTATATAGCATCATGATGTGGAATGGATGCTGTTTTTCTCCCTTTTCAAACACGTTTGAAAGATACATCTATGATTTTGTAGATTGTACATAACATGTAGCTGAATGTTGTGAGTTAAGTTTCGTTCTGTGCAAATGATTTTACCTTCATTCAAACGTAAACGTACACGAAAGAAAAGCAAAACAGTTAACACTAAACTGTTACTGCTACTGGCAATATTTTGAAGTAAACGTTTTAATTGATCTGACGAGACAGGCGCTTTAAAATTGATTATTTTCTTAGACAAATCCCAACAGCGTTTGTTCAATAAAACATATTTTATCTTTAAAGCTTGTAATATAAATTTCGCTGGATATGTCGTTTTAGTTTGTTTCTCAACTACCAATGGTTGACGAGTTTTTCATAAAAGGATTCGTGTTAACATTTCTCTTTGCCACTACTGACTCCAGTGAAATTCAGCTCATATGAACACTTATTCCGAAACCCTCTTTCCGGCCCATCTTTATTCTTGCATTCTTGCTTTTTGATTCTTTACTGAAGGCGAAAGAATCTATGCAATTAGGATGACGTCTCTATGTGTGCGTGTGTATGTGTGAATGCACGTGAGTATGTATGTGTGTTTGTAACGTCTAGCTTGTAAACAGATTATCTCTAGATAGTTATAGTGTGAATCATTATCGTACTTGGTATATAGATTTTTCTTATTAAGAGAAAAGGAACCCTATTGTTGCGGGAGGTCAGGGGTCATTTGAGTTCCACAGAGGTACAAAAACCGAAAAACCTATAAACACGAAACATTAAAAGTAAGTTCAGGTGACCAAATTTGATTTTTCAAAAAATGCAGTAAAAGTTTCTGTATTCAGTGAAAACTCCATCTTTACAGCATGTTACATTTGAAAGATACAAATTTTGGAAGAAACACTACATTTTATCTAACGCATGCATAATGAGAAGCTATAATGTTAATACAACTGTATTGAATATTTAACAGCAGTTTTGTGGTATACCATAAGTATGAAACAGGTTTATACTGAATCTAAACAGAACATTATACAAACAATCCAACGGTTTACAACTAAAAAGAATAACAAAAGGAATCTGAGGCCATTAACCCACTCCGCATCACCTTCTGTGACCTCGAGAAAGCTTGGAGAATAGGACAAACTGAAAATGTTTCTTTTTCAGATAAGACCCCCACAAAATGCCAGCAGACAGTGCCTTTAAGAATACGGAATTCTTGAAAAAATTAAGAAGATAAGAGTAAATTTTGTCAGTCTGTGAAAATGGACCGGTCCAGTTAAACCTTACCAGTATTCGCACCAGCTTTAAAGGCTCAGTTTTCCTACAGTATGGGAAAAGTTCCTAGGAGTAGAAAGTCCCTGATTGAAAAGGGAATTTCCCCAGGGAACTACTGTTACTCCGAGTAACCACTGCACTATAGTAAGGTCTCGCTGAACGCTTCTCGGCTATCCAAACAATTCAACGGTTTTCAATTAAATAGAATAACAAAAGGAATCTGAGGCCATATGCCACTTGGCATCATCTTCTGTGGCCTTGAGGAAAACTGGAGGTTTGGACATGTACTGATTTTTTTTCAAATAATACCCCTACAAAATGCCAGCAGACAGTGCCTTTAAGTTGTGACCATGAGTTTTTTCATACTTAACATGTGACTGCGTTATAGTCAGCAAATAAAGTGTTGTTTTCGGTAGAGAGCAAAGGTTATCTGAGGTCATCGGAGGTAAAACTACGCAGACTTCGTAAATTACTGTAATCTCAAATCTCAATATACAATTAATGGATACCTTTGTTACTTAGTATATAGAGTTTTCGAAACTGGAGAAAGAACCCTATCGTTTTTGGTGGGTATCAAAGGTCATTTGAGGTCACCAGAGGTAAATAACTGAAAACTTCGTATACACGACGTTTCAAGATAAGAACCATAGAGCTCAAAAGTCATGTGAGGTCACCAATGGTTAAACTGCGAAAACTTTGTATGTGGCTTGTAAACATGATATCTCAAGGTAGCAATGACAAACTTTTCATATTTGGTATATAGATTTTTCAGTTAAGAGAAAAAAACCTGTTGATCGTGGTGGAGGTCAAAGGTCATTTGAGGTCACAGAGGTCAGAAACGAAAACTTGTAAACACAATATCTCAAGATAGCAATAACGGACACTTTTCATATTTAGTATATGGATTTGTCATGTTGAGAGGAAGAAGCCTATTGTTTTCAGTCTAAGTCAAAGGTCATTCAATGTCACCAGAGGTCAAAAACCGAAAACCTTGTTACACGATATCTCAAGATAGCAATGACGGACACTTTTCATATAAAGTTGTACAGATTTGTCATGTTGACATGTTGAGAGAGGAACTTACTGTTTAGGTGGAGGTCAACGGTCATTTGAGGTCACCAGAGGTCAAAAACCACAAATTTTGAAAATACAATATCTCAAGGTAGCAATGACGCACACTTTCCATATGTAGTATATGGATTTGTCACGATGAAAGGAAGAACCATTTTGTCTTTGGTGGTCAAAGGTCATTTGAGGTCAACTGAAGTTACACTTCAAAACAGATGGCTTGTAAACACGATATCTCAAGCTAGCAATGACAGACACTTTTCATGTTTCATATATAGGTTTGTCATGTTGGGAGGGAGAACCCTATTGTTTTTGGTGGAGATCAAAGGTCAATTGAGATCACCAGAGGTCAAAAAGTGAAATTTTGTCAACATGACATTATAAGGGAGGGAAGCACAGACACTTGCTTAATTTTTTGTGATTCAATTTTGGTGGGATTCAAAGGTCATGTGAGTCAGCAGAGGTCAAATTGTTACAACAGTGTAAAAAATGAAGTCCAGAAGTAAAAAATTGAGAGGTGAACCTCAGTATGAAAATGCACCCCTTTTGGCAAGGAATCACTAAGCCTTTTGGATTTCTGGTTTTTGGTAGCGGTCAAGGAGCCTTTGCATGCACTCATTTCAGATAAGCCATTGGTTCCCTATTAGTACCCACAGGACATCTTGAGTGAATAAACTGTTCTAACGCCAACTCATCTTACCCACCAAGAGTGTAAGCCCCCTGCGTCATAATATCAACGGGTTTTAAGGCTGAGTTAAGACGTTAGAACGAATATTACATTGTGTTTTTGTGATATGCTTAGTGCGCAACTAATGCTAGTAGAGGGTACTTAAACGCTAAATTTGACTCATTTACCCTCGGCTTACGGGAGTTCATTTGTAATCCCCACGGCGTTTCCCTAGGCCCCACTGGGGTTCCTAAGCCGGCCGGTACACTAAACACATAGGGAGAAACACGTCGGTGTCGGTGAGTCATTCTAAGCTGAAAATCCGCCAATTAACCTCCCCCCCCCCCCACCACCGCATTCTGATTTTCCACACCGCCACTAGTGTGGCTGCCCCATTGACAGCAGGTCTCAAAGAGCTAGTCATACACAAAATCGGCCCACAGCCCGTAAAAATGTATGTACTCCCCTGTCTGTAAATGTGTACCATTTCCAATAAATGAAGTAAATTGGGATGATCCACGCCCTTGGCATTTTATGGTACGACATGAACAATCAAATCAAAGAAACATAAAACTTTGATTAAAGAAACGTTAATCTTGCAATAGTACTGCATACGTCTTTCATTCGGAAATAGGTGATGTGGCACGACTTGCTCTTCAATTATGTCAAACGCATACTAAAACAGTTTGTTGTGCAAGGTAACTAGAAGACCACCATATCATTTACATTGTTTCGTATGTTTAAATACTAATGAGACAGGCAGTGTACATGTCTTTATTGGTATCTTGACTTGAATCAAGCAACACTTTACCATTTATTATTTGGGACAAAAACGAAGTGCTTGTCATAGCTATCGGACGATTTAAATTGTGGTTCTTACACAAAAGTTTTTAAACTGATGAGGTTATTTAAGATGGTTAATGCACATCTATTGATAATGGAACAGTGTTTATATTACAAATCGAGAGAGGAAGCTAATGAACAGTCATGTTTTAATTTATATGAGTTTAAATTATGTTCCTTCCCTCTTTCGGATTGTATTCTTTTTTATTCACCTTAAAAGCACTCAAAGTAAGCTTGCTTAATGTTTATTCAATACATGGATATTTCAGACCAAGCGAAAAGTTCCCAGAGTACGACTCAGTAGCAATGATTTCTATTTCACCGGCACCCAAGAGCATCATGTCACGGAATCCCGGAGTAACCTTTACAATCTGCACAGGAGTATCACATGATTCTTTGCTTGGTGTTTTCCACGACGTCTGACAAATATTAGGGGATGACCTATGAACCTTGCATTTGATACTTTGGCTAATCGCACAATACCGATTTTCAACGGGATGACGATCGCAAAAGGAAAAGTTAGGCTCCGTTACGCCAAACTGTAAATCTTGATCAACATACTCATCAAACTCGTGACGGACTTCCGGATCCACTGGCTTACAACGATAGGTGTGCCTTTCGAAAGAAAGATGTATTTCTTCACTGCCGTTCCTCACGATGACACTGTTGTCCCTTCTGGTTATTTCATCCACTGGTACGTAAGGAAAAGCAATATTAGGTTTAGGAATATCGCCTCGGCCTCGCTCGTAGAAGTTTTTCAGAGCCAACGAATAGTGCGGGTTTCCGTCAGGATGATCGGTGAGGAGAGGTATTACCACAGCAAACTCCATCCCATGTATTGAAAGACTTTCATCACAGAGGTCCTGAAAGTCATAAAAGTCCACGTAGCCGGTATCAATGTACACGACATGTTGATTTTCATCAAGGATTTCAGGAAATACAGGAGAAGTTGGTAAGTATCATCTTGGAACTATAAGCAGAAAAATTAATGACATTTTCATTTTATGTTATATATTGAGTTACTCTGTCGAAAAGATAGGTAATCGACAAAAAGATGTTTGCATTAATATATGGGTAGACGTCTCAGTGCTTCCTATTGCAAACCCAAAGGGCATGAGTCGTCACTGGAAGAACGCTACATTCTGGTGGAAGGTGACTAATGGTGGTACGCACACCCACCTTTACGTGGAGGAAGTCTTTTTTTATCACATCTTTGTAGCTATTCCAGCATAATTAAATGCAATGAAATGAAATTTCGCAAACACTTAAAACTGAAACATTACTAAGCCACCATTAATCTTCCTCACCATTTCCCGGGTAGTTAAGGTCAAAGTGCACCTTGTTATACCATCACTAGTGCGGTACCAAAGAGGTGGGAAGCTCCCTGGTAGTAGGCCTACTACAACCGCAGTGTACGAAATGCGGCATTCACTGTATAAAGCGTGTCCGTACGCACATACCAAATTCAGCACTTTCTTGCTAAGAGAGGTACAACATTGCAGCATTGAACAAGAGTGGACTACCACTGCATGGTGTAGTGGGAAATTCGATATGACGTGTTTCGTCGGCACTTTGCTGATTCCGGTTGATTCCAGAGGTCAGGATTCCTTATCCTCCCTACGGGTGGTTTGATAGTCAAGAAGTGAGAGAATTTTGTTATGTAAAGCGAAGCAAAATTATAAAAAGCATGCCTCCAAAAACGCTATCTTTCGACGCGCTTCGTGCCCAGTTTTTACAAGTGTTTGTTCAATAGTGCAAGCAGTTGTGCGACCCCAGCACCCCCGACACCCTCGGCACCTAACATTCCTATGGCCCGCGGGTGGCATTATGACTATCAAAGTGGCCCGCCATATGAAAAAGGATCCCCACCCCTGGCTAAAACAATTAAATTACACCATTAGCACATAATCTTGCAAGTTTACAACCTTGTTTGGAGGGGTCAGGCACATACACTTCAAGTGCTATGGCCTTTTGAAAGAAGAAATTATTAATTGGAAACGAGAAATAATAGAAAGTGGAGTGCTTCTGTTGACTCATACATTAAAATATTAAAGCAGTAACCCTAGTACAGTTGATAACGCCAAATGTCATCCTGTCAAGATCATATGTGTATGTGTGTGTGTGTGTGAGAACGACGTTAGCCAGCCCGTGTGGGCGGAGTCAGGTTTTAGGATACAAAAATGCATTCTCTGTGATTTAGGAAGTTACAAAACTACTATTCATTCCTCTAGGAACTAAATTACAAAAAAGTTGTCCCAAAATCTGAAAAAATATCATTTTACTATATATTCACCTGAAATTCTAAATTCTGAAGTTTCAATGGAATGTTTTCAGTTCACAAGTAATGCAACCACATTTTGTATTTAATTATATACACGCATATTTTCCTTCAGTTGCTTTTTCAATTATTATACAAAGTCTCCATACCACTTCGGCCTTTGGTTTTGCCCCTTGGCTCTTCGCCAGAGAGTCGAGGGGACTTTTGAAAAAGTATACCTTGGCCTTCGACAACCTCGACTTCTACACATTGGAAGGGGCCAGCAGCAGCATCGGCCTTTTGGCCAAGATCATGTGTAGTATATGTTCTTTTCAGCCAGTCAAGAACGGGATTACGCATGACAGGCCCTTGATGTAGAGGTCCGAGGGTCGAGAGGTTGGTCAGTTAAGTTTGTGTCCTTTCGGGGACGTAGCTTCTTAAGACAGCAGAACTCCTTCGGGAGTAATCGTTTGATTTCGCCCCTTAGCTCTTCGCTAGAGAGTCGAGGGGACTTTGGAAAAACCACCTGATTTGTGAGTCGAGGGGACTTTGAAAAAAAGTACCTGATGTGAACTGCACGGATCAACATGACTAGCACTTGAGGTACAATTACACCTCATGGGCTCACTTTCTGGGCAAACAGGTGCTAGCACAAAAGTGCTAGTGGTTATGTGCATCTGAGCTTAGCCCCCCCACATTAGGTGAGAGAACATTCGCAGCTGAGCCAAACTTCATTGAAACATTTCCCTTCCACGTGAAGTGAGTCAAAATTTTACTTTTTGCCCTCTGGTGACCCCATATAACAATCTTGAGAATTCTTGGGAAATTTTGCTTTTTGACCCTTGGTGACCTTAGAAGACGATCTTGGGAATTCGTGGGAAATTTTGCTTTTTGACCTCTGATAACCCCAGATGACGATCATGGAAATTCTTTGAAAATTTGCTTTTTGACCTCTGGTGACCCCAAATAACAATCTTGAGCATTCTTGGGAAATTTTGCGTTTTGACCCTTGGTGACCTCAGATGAGGATCTTGGGAATTCTTGGGAAATTTGCTTTCTGACCTCTGGTGACCCCAGATGACGATCTTGGGAATACTTGAGATATTTTGCTTTTTGACCTCGGTGACTCCATATGATGATCTTGGGAATTCTTGGGAAATTTTGCTTTTTGTCCTTTAGGGACCCTAGATGACCTTTGACCTCCACCAAAAACAATAGGGTTCTTCCTAATATCATGACTAATATCATGACATGGTTTTCTCAGTTTACCCTTTGGTGACCTCAGATGGCCTTTGACCTCTACCAAAAACAATAGCATTCTTCCTTTCAACATGACATATCTATATTGGCCATTCCTATCTTGACATATCACGATTTCAAGGTTTTTGGTCGCTGACCTCTGGTGACCTCAAATGACCTTTGACCTCCACCAAAACAATAGGGTTCTTTCTCTTAACATGACAAATCTATAAACCAAATATGAAAAGTGTCAGTCATTCCCATCTTGAGATATCGTGATTACGAGCTTTTCAGGTTTTATCTCCGGTGACCTCAGTAACCTTTGACCTTCACCAAAAACAATAGGGTTCTTTCCCTCAACATGACGAATCTATATACCAAATATGAAAAGTGTCGGTCATTGCTATCTTGAGATATCGTGTTTACAAGTCATTTACGAGGTTTTCGCATTTTTACCTCTGGTGACCTCAGATGACCTTTGACCTCTACCAAAAACAATAGGGTTCTTTCTCTCAACATGACAAATCTATATACCAAATTTAAAAAGTGTCGGTCATCCCTATCTCGAGATATCGTGATTACAAGGTTTTCGGTTTTTCACCTCTGGTGACCTCGCATGACCTTTGACCTCCTCCAAAAACAATAGGTTTCTTCCTCTTAACATGCCAAATCTATAAACCAAATATGAAAAGTGTCGGTCATTCCTAGATGTCGCGATTACAAGCAGCGTCACAAACACACATACACACACGCTCGACGTCACCATCGCATAGATATACCTGGGGAATCGAACGCGGGAGGCCCGGGTTCGATTCCCAGGTCGAGTCATACCAAAGACTTTAAAAGTGGAACCTACTGCCGTTGTGCGTGATGCTCCGCATAAGCAATGGAGTAAAGGAAAACAAGCCAGTGCAGCCACAGCCGGAAAAAAAGGCCGTGTCCGGCTCGACTTGAACCAATTGGTTGGAAACTGGGCCGTTAAACCTCATCTAACTAACTAACCATCGCATAGATTCCTTGCCTGCCTAAGTCAAGGAATCAATAAATCGATATACTGACCTGAAAATGTCGATATTTTTGCGGAATGGGTATGCACACTGTACATATGTAGAAACGAAGTATGGAAAGGTATTACTATATACCCCGCTCCTGACGACTTAAATGCCAAATTTTACTACATTGGTAGCGAAAAATAAATGAAGATTTGTGCAGAAAAATTAAAAAAAGTGTTGCTTGCATTTGATTTAACGTTCGAGTAGTTGCATTCCCATAGTAACTTTCAATTAAATTTCTTTGCGAATATGTTATGTAGATTTTAGCATAACTACAGCATCACACCAGACGATCAAACATCCCTCCACCTCGCTAAAGCAACAGCCATGATTTAAAAAAAAAATCTGTAGTAGGTCTGCCCCTAAATATAACTACAAAATAGTTTTAACATCTGTGGTTACTGGTTTCACTGACCACACAAACATTTTCAGAAAGAGTGGCGCAAACATTAGCATAATTCCCACCCCTTACTTAGCATGTGATATGCCGAATCATTCTACCAGCTACAGCTTGTTTTAAATATTTTTCTTTCAAACAAAAATATGGCATCTTTTGATTCGCGAGTTTTTAGACAAGCAAAAAGTGTTCCTTCTGGACTTTTATAAGCCAGGGGCCTTCTCTTTTATTCAATTTGTCACTAAGACGTACGTACCTCTTCACCTAACTCTCCTAAAATACCCCGCCCGTAATTATTATTTCAGGATGTCGTCATAGTACGCAAAAAACAGTATGTCGTATGCTGCATCAGTACCGACCGATATTTTTGATATCAACTATTCGTCGGTATTATTGTCAACTATAACTAGTTACTAGCAGTTGACATTACCTAGCTGACCTCTACATACCCACAAACTCCTGTCTGTGCTTCAGACATTCCACAAATCTACGAACACAGTACAGCTTTTAGTCAAAATCCAGGCGCCGTGCAGCCCGATGCAGGTTGCAGCTGGCTAGCTTCTTCAGCTTCTCGGCACTCTCGCACGTGTCCATTACACTCTAAAAAATGATTGCCCAACCTGGGCAAAACTTTACCCAGCCGTTGGTTCCGTATGCCTCCTAACCGGAGTTGGGTAAAATATTGCCCAACTCAGTTGGTTAAGGGTTTTACTCATTAGTTGGGCAAAAAATTTGCCCAACCATTTTACCCAACCAATTGAGCAAAAATTTTGCCCAACCAATTGGGCAAAAATTTTGCCCAACTTTTAGGCAAAACATTTTAACCAACAAATATTACCCGATTCCGGTTAGGAGGCATACGGAACCAACGAATGGGTAAACAAGTTACCCAACGGGGGTTGGAATATCTCAGAGAAGTTCCCTTCTACAAGTTTTAAAAGCTACCGGCATTGCTAATGCTAGCTTTTTTAAAAGTAGCAGGATTCTAATTGGAAATTCATATATAAATGAATGTTCTGGTTTGGCTATTATATGTATCCAGTGAGACTTGTTTGTTATTATTAACGATTAATAACACAATTTTCTTCACGATATTTCAATTTCTCCTTTATGTTGTATTGTACAACTGAGAAATATAATTTTCTGCAAGAATTTACCATTGCTAGCTTCAATTTATTTCAATTAGACCTGCAATAAAGGATAAACACAAATTTACTTTGAAATATTCTGAATGCTCCATTCAAAGGATGATATATAAACCTGGTATTCCAATAGAGTTCACAGCATTTTAAACATGCACTTTTCTCAAATTGTCGTAGCAAAAATTGCCACAGTGTTATTTAGAAATAGGTGTTATTAAAAGAATTAATTGGCGGTACGTTTAACCAGTGTTGGGGTAAAGGAATTCACTTAAACCATTTGACCAATAGGTGGTCAAGAGGTTTTTCGGTTCTTTTGCCCAACATTGTGAAAAATTTAACCAACTCTACCTTGCCCAGAAAATTTCACCCAACTTTTTAAGAGTGTATGAAAGTTTCGTCGCATACGATAACAGGCTATTTTACAATCAGCCTCCTCAGAAAGCTCAGCCGTTTTCTGCAGACTTTGAAAAGCAAGTCTGTCGTCGTCTCGGTCGGCTGCGAGTACAAGTGTACCTAGGTACGTACAAACCGTCCGTACTGCAGTACAGTATAGTACCTTTTCATTAATTGTGTACGTACGTATGGCGCGCAAATCAGTCCACTTTAACCAACCTGGGTAATATTGCGAGGGAGATGGACTTTACCCAACCTAAAGGTTAACCAACCCACTTGGTTAATCTGTTTTGCCACTGTGCTGGTTACCAAACTGCCCAGGTTGGGCACTTTGAATTTTACCCAACCCTTTTTAACCAACTTTTTTAGAGTGTACCTGGGATGTCAGAATTTTCCCGAAACTTTTTAAGTCTAGCTATAAGAACTTTTAAGCAGCTATTTTTGCAGGATCATGCCCCATCGTAGTGTCAGCGATCTTTTTTACGAGCGAATAGCGAAGTATATGGGTTGTGTTTTAGACTTACCACAGTCATTAAGTCCCACATGGTGACATTTCTTTTGTCTTGTTCTATCCTGTACATCTTGCACAATATTTTGATTTTTTAAACTGAAGTCTATGCAAGTTAAGTGACAAAAATAAGATTGTAAATAATCTGAAGAAAAACATTATGCTTTTCTTGCTCCTGAGCGACTGGCCTAAGCCTAATTTGAAGCTTACAGACCTCTCTACTTTTTCCAGGCTGCTTTTCTAAACAAATTGCTCACTCTCCCCCAACAGTACTATTTTAGATTGCGAACTAAGCAACGATATCAAGGGACTAGTTTCAAAGGATCCAATGAACACAAATACCAGAAAGTCCAAAGGCTTGGTGATTCCTTGCCGCAAGGGGGTGCTTTGTTATATTGACGTTCATCCTTCAAATTTATATTCCTCGAATACTGTATGTCTTTTTTAGACTTATTCACAATGCATTGCCATTGAAATCTTGATTGCCTTCTCTCTTTTGAGAGACAAGCATATGGGTATAGCATAGGCTACAAACGTTCTCTCTTTCACCATGAATTACTATAGGCTGGAAAACTGTTAAGTGATACCAAGTTGAGCTGAAATATCAAGTTGATCTCAACTATTAAATCTTACATTCATACATTACATTCTTTTTGTAATTTTCCCTATGTAGAAGTTACAAGGGTTACAGACATTCTTTAAAGTTGTTCCCAAAATTCTCAGTAGATGTACCCATCTGGTTTCAGTAGTTGAGAAAGACATAAACCATGTGGGTATTTCTAGCTAACATATAATTAGCAAATACCGTATATTCTCTATAAACGCCCCGGGGACGTTGCATTTTTGAAAAGGGGGGGGGGGAGGGCATTTATTTCATGGTATATTTAAATAAAAAAATAACTTTCCACTAAGCCTACACTAGTGTCTTCAAACAGACTGCTAGTTTCTTAGATGTAGAAGTGAAGGGTAATTCGCAGGGCACCTCTGCATCGTACGGCATGCTTGCAGTGTTACTGTTTCCTTGTTCTGTACCTGTTGTTGTTATAGTTCCTTTGTTTTAAATGAAAGACAAAAACACCTCCGACTTCTCCCTCGACAAATGACCACTGAACAACTCTTTCGCCTTTCAAAAATTTACAGGTGGCGTTTATTAGAGGGGGAGCGTTTATTAGAGAATATACGGTAGCTCTTTTTGGAGTTCTCTCAATAATGAGGTGATCTGGGAAACAGCCTTGCTGGTTGAATGTGACTTTTTTTTATGAAGAACTGTTTTTGTATGGAAATTTTTCTTTTATTATGACTCTAGTGTGGTTCTAATTTTAGGAAATGAGAACCAAAATTCCATGGGCATAATTGAAATGGATCAATGTAATATGAATATGTTTATACATCAGCTTTGTGCTTTAATTTTGGAATCTACATGCCAGGTAAAAGATCCAAACAAGTTTCAGATTTGCTTTTTACTGTACGTGCTTGGAAATGGACACGAATGGAACACAACAAAACAGAAACTGGGACCGGGTTCGAACACAAAGACAATATACTGTTTTCATTTAACTAGTGAACTGAAATCTTTCATGTGACAACTATGTACAATACCTTCAAGCTGACCCCGTCCAAACCTGAGCTATTTACATTCAACTAAAGGGGGTTCATACAATATTTACAAGTTTATCCTCACTTGACCTGCCTGAACCGACACAAGCCAGCCCCAACTCTACTATTTTGACCAATGATATCACTAATTGTGAATAGAGCAGGGTAATTTTTTGCAACTTTACCACTGCAAAGAAGTTTAAATGGAAGAAACATAGCACACAAAGAAATATGTACCATGAAAAAATGCAAAAGGTCAATTATTTTATTATTTTTATTTCAGAAATGGCTTTAAAACCAATGAAACTTTTCATCTTGACGGACGTCAGATCTTGAGGGCAGAATTTTGCCTTTTATGCCATATCTTCAGATAATGACATCCTAGAAGGCATGATTATATCTTCCAAAGGAGAATACACCCTTTCTAAAAAATTATGCCCGGAAAAGTATTTGGTTGGCAACAAATACACACTGAATGCTGACCAAGGTGAGTCTGGAGTTAACTACTGTACCTCCGTCTTTTTGAACAGTTTTCAAAAGTAAGTTACAACTTTTTATGTTTATATAAACACTAGTTAGAAATTAACAACCTCAAAATGCAGTAATGACAACATAGCATTTTAATACAGCTTTAATACAATTGAAGGGGGTAAATTGGAAATTATTCTGTCAATCCAATGTTTGGTTTCAAAGCTCCACGCTTACAATATTTTTATTGACAATGAAAGTGCAATGAACCTCAAATTTTTCTTTGTCATATTATTTTATAAGTTCATTTGGGGGCCCAGCAATTCCGCCCACCCCCACAATAAATGGTATATTCTCACAGGCACAGACTCTTAAAAAGATGCTAGGGAGGAAGAGAGAGAGGAAGGAACGCAGTAGAAGAATAATCTCAGCATCGGATCCTAGCACATGTATATACATCCAAGTCCATCATGTTTGCCTTCAAGGTCTTAATTTATTGCCATTGAGCACCATTATTTCACACTGTGCAACTGTCTTTCTCACATCTGTGTTTCTCAGCCAACTATTTTTTGGTCTTTTTCTCTTTGCAAATAGTGATATTCTCAATATCATTATTGATAATGGTGTTGAGCTGGTGTGCGGAATGGACGTATTCGAAAAAGCTGAAATTACAGTTGGCGAGTTCATCCAGAATTGTCCACGAAAGGCTACCTTAACTGTTTCAAACAGTTCTGTAAAAAATTAGAAATACTTTAAAAAGACATTTTGTATATTTGGTGGGGGAAAATTTAGTTTTTGACCTTTAATTCCAAAAGATGTTTTTCTCAGGTAAATAATGACTGTCAAATTACAGAACAGATAAGTAGCTAAACCTTTTGCTCCACCCCACATTTTCAGAAATGGCAATGGTGATTAAAAATCATTTACTACAAATTCCTGACCAGACACTTTATACCGTTTATAAATGCTAATAATTTGCAATCCCTTTTCTT
Source organism: Holothuria leucospilota (assembly GCA_029531755.1). Lineage (NCBI taxonomy): Eukaryota > Metazoa > Echinodermata > Holothuroidea > Aspidochirotida > Holothuriidae > Holothuria > Holothuria leucospilota. Next base: position 8,323,987 of record CM055973.1, read on the forward strand.
CAAATACAACGTACCAACGAGTGAAGCTTGTACCATGTTTTGAATTCCTCTTATGAACAAATGTTGTGGTCAAGGCTTCAGTTCTAGATACATGTGTTTTTCACAGTGGCTGGTCTATTAAGGGTTGGATGAGCATCGCAAACTACGAGCTGCTAAATCCATAAAAAAATAGTGCTTCACTTTTTCAGTAACTATAGAAAGTCATAAATGGCTATATATAAGACTGGCAAATATCAGATGGAAATATAGTGTAAGGTCGAGTTCTTGAATTTCTTATCGCATGCACATTTTTTTGTGCTGGTCAGAGCTGCTGTATGCTGGATGGCATCCCTCTATTACTATTACGGGTTTCTAAAGAAACATCAATGCTATCAACTGTTTCAATTGATGTGCTTAATGTGTCATAGTGTCCTGTGATTCATTTATCATAGTAAGGTTGTCTGTAGAGTTGCTGTAATGTAAAATACTATTACATGAAGTTCTATGTTGTTTAATTAAGGTTATCATTTCATTTTGACCGGCTTACAAGGGTGTTTTTAGGATCCCAGTAGTTGCAAATGGATGCAATATGTGAAGTTTTAAAAGGACATAAACATGTAAGAGTAAAGTACAGTTTAAACCTGGTCAAAATAAAATCATTCATGACTAATAGGTTGAGGTACCCTACTCCCTATTGAAGCATACTTCAAATGTATTTCGCATCTGCGTAACATCTGCTGAGTAATCATCTGATACTCAGAAAGAGTCACACCCTTTAATTTGTATATCTTACAAACAGTACAAGATATTTTAATTCTTACACATTTTTAATATTGGGTATCTTAATCTGAAACTGTTGAATATAACAGGACTTTTAAAGGTGCTCTTGCATCATTCAAAACAAATTTAGGAGTATCCCTATATCTCTAAATACAAGAGATTACAGATTCAGTAATGACTTGGGCAGTCGGCTGTGTTCTCTCTAAAGCTGAATAAGTATTGTGTGGAAAAGTTAAGTGCATGCAAGGGCCTTTGCATGTAAATGAGTAGGCTACATAAATGTATGCCATATTTCCAACAATAAAGTACAGAACTTTGGAAAAGTGTGCGTGTCTTTAATATTGTACAGTTATGTAAGGAATAACACCATTTGCAACTATACCTTGTCACATAGACAATCCCTCCTGGGGACCACAATCCATATACAACCAGTTATGAGTACCTCTCAGGTACACCAGTTTAACTCTGAAATGTAAAAGGTAAAAAAGCATTAAGGGCATAAATGCAAATTTTCCATAGGGGGAGGAGAGATATGGAGAATTGCCCCCTCCCTTCCCATAAAAATATAAAATCTTTAGTTTGGTGCTTAGCTGTTATCAATACCACATTAGGTGCTCATTCAAGCACTGCTCAATATTTGATGGCTGCTTATCTCAGATTAAACTGAAATGCGGTCTAACCTTCAATGAGCATGAGTAATTTCAGGACAGGATAAGTTGTTAGTGGTAATTGTAAACCCCCTCGTGCTCGGCTATTGTTGGACCAAAATGTGTCGGCAAAGCTTTAACACTGCTCAATGGAGCAACTAACTGGAAAATTAAACCAGTGGTCGGGTACTTTAATTGGGAAAAAATCCGTGGTAGCTCTGACTGATTTGAGCAGGGAGTTGTTAGGAAGGAGATCCAACGATCAAATCTGTCAGACAATATGTACTTGAAAATGATTTAATTCTTTTCAGGCACTGCCAATTGATTGACAGGTCTCCTTGTTCCTATTGTTAAGTCTCTGTTAACTAAACCCTTTTAATGATGATCTCTCCCTTTCTTTTCCAAGTAATCCCGAGACAAAGGCCATTGTCTATACATGCTTTGAAGTAAGGTTTGTTTCCGCCAATGAACAAAATTTAATTAGGATTTTCAGTAAAACGACTGGCAACAGACTTTTAAATAATGTACCTCAATTGTGCCCCCACGATTTTAATACGTCACCTGCTGGAAACATTGTTCAAGCCTATACATTTCTCTTAGTTTTTAGCAAATTTCCCCATCATTAAGAAATATATTAGAAAAGTAAGTCGTAAAGAAATTCTTAGCTAACTTTAAATGACATGATATTTAGTGCGACGAATAACGGCGAATGGTTAAAATTTTACATTTTTGCATGACGGCTGGCAACGCAAAGTCTATGAGTTCAACGTAAGGTGTGTGTGTTCTCAAAGTCATTTTGACAATGCCTCACTGATCCTAGTTGATCTAGGTATTGAGATAGGAATTTTAAGAAGAAAGGCAAGATTACTGTCGGAAACGAACATTGCTTCAAAGAGTCTATAGAACGTTAAATCTCCTTCCTAAACCTCCCTGATTTGAGCAAAGGCAAATTTTGCATCATGATGTTTGAACTTAAATGACCTTTAAAATCCTTCAAATTTCACCTCAAGCAAGCTTTGGTTCCTCTGAATCCACTTTAACTTTAGCTAAAGACAACATTAATATGGAATCCTTTAGAAGACCAGGTCTCTTCTTTGCATGCCCCTTTTCCATGCTTTGTAGTATTTCGGCCATCTTTAAGGGCCTGTAACCCTTACAGAAAATAAGAGAAACAATGCTGGAAATACCTCTTGGGCATATTGTGCCTAAATTTTAAGAATCTGGTATCAAAAACACTATCAGGCTTAATATAAAGATATAGGGCTCTAAATGTGGCATTTCATTTGTGACATCTGAGATTTTTCTATAATGCACAGTACATATGTACAGTATGTACTATGAGCGAAGTGCGGCCCAATATAGTGTAGGTCACACAATTTGTTTGCAGTGTGGTCACATTCTTAATGCTCATTATACATGATACCCCTTCAATTTGCTTGATAACAAATTCAAGTGTTTGAAAAATATGTAATAGCAGAACATTACAGGCATCCCAGACTTAAAATTAGCAGTGTCATTTGAAGGTAATAGTGACATGAATAAATGCTGTATACATGTCGTCTTTTCAGCATTATCTCTCTATTCCTTGTAAAATTATAGGATCTCAAATACGGCTGTAATGATAAGCATACGAATTGGGCATGCAAAGAAAGGGGTCCGGGCCACTTTTCAATGGGCCATAATCAGGGGTGTATATAAATGAATTCGCAGGGGGTTGTGAACTTTTGGGACCAACTACATTTCTTGGAGACCGACTCCCATTGGCATAGTTGTACGATCGGAATTTTTCAAGACCTTTTTTGGCTTCGTTGCACTTCAAACGTTGTTCATGTCTGGTATACTGTTACAAAGGCACACTGACCTGGATTTGAGACTGACTTTTTGGTGCTCAGAGGCCGACTTTTGATTTTCACTGGGGTTTCACACACCCCACCCCACCCCCGTATTTACCCCTAGCCATAATTCCCAAACGAATGGAATTTTTACCTAAAATTTTTGGTCTGTTTATCCACAACTTGAACTATACTGGGTAATTTTTTCAGCAATATCTGACTAGGTGAATTACCATGATTTTCGGAAAACTTGGGCAGAGAATGACCCTTTTGTATTCATATTTGCCCTTGAGAATTCTTGGGAACAGAGGACTGACTTTGATAGTGAAGCACCTCGCATGAATTTGTTTCTCTGTTTTCATTCATGTACAAAAAGGTAAAGAGGAAGCTAATGCAACTTTCATCTGTCCAAATATTTTGGAAGCGGGCTGATCGCTTGAAGTAACCAAATTAAAATTAGTAGTGTACAAATGTAAATAAAGTTTTAACCTATGAATTTCTAGAGAAGAAAATACATCCCCCATTAAGTTAATCTGTATTACTGCTGTTATCAAAACTTGAAATATTGAGCTGGCCTGCCTATGTTATTTGCTCAGGAATTTGATACAAGCTGCTTTAAAGTTATCCTTGCCACTTTGTGGTCACTAAAGAAGGTTTCCTGAATTCCACTTGCATCTACATGTGTATACGAGAAGTTAACATATATGTGGTCAAGGCAAGAACTGTAATAATTTGCTTGCAATTGTTTGACTTCATGAGTGACAACAAAAATTTTTCGTCTGCACTGTCTTGTAGCAGGTCGACATTGAAATCTCCCGTGATTAATGTTTTTGGAGAATATTCTAAGGTTGTAAACAATTTATTTAAAACTGTGAGAAACAATTGCAGTAGAACAGAAGGTGACCTATAAATGGCAATGGTTTGTATAGTACCACTTGGTGTGTTTGCTGTGGTTGAAGTTATTTCAACATTATTGAAGTTCAATAACTTTTACTTGGTTTTTATGGTGTTCTTGGTATAAACAGCAGTGCCACATGCTGATGTATATGATGACATGTTTATAAATAGACTGTATCCATCTATTTGCAGGTTTTCAGCAGTCACTGCACTGGATAAGTGACACTCTGTAAAAACAAGGGATATCAGCAGAAAGGATTGCACTGTCACTTCTGTCTTTTATGTGCTTCTGTAATGACTGACCTCACATTCTGGTGTATGATAGCTGTAGTATTTTCGGTTGTTTTGATTCCTGGTACCCAAATTCTGACAGATCTTCTGTACGCAAGGTTTTCATTTCTGTCACAACTCTTGGATCAACTTTAATTTTGTCTGGATTTAGATTCAGAATGTACAATCCATTAATGATGTCACACGAGTTAAAGCAACATAATGTATGCGGCATTGAGAACTCTGACCTGACGTATCAACTACTACTTCACTTAACGTGTCACCTTGGCATCTGTGAACAGTTTTTGCTGGTCTCAGGGGAAGCTGTTTTTGCAAGATTTCTGCATTTTTGGAACGACCAGTTCTAAACTGACGAGATACTCTAGTGAATTGGAGTCCAAGCTGATGGAAGGTCAGAACTGATAAGGTGTCTTGTTGACTGGCGAAATGTCTTTCCTATGCTTGGGTCATCAAATTGTATCCGGATTGTGTGTATTTGATTAGTTTGCACATTCTGTATGCACTTAACAATACCTGAAGCACCATTAATTAGTCCATCATCAACTGCTACATTCAGACAGAGATCTACCCTTTGTCCAACTGCAAGCGACATGTTTCCTGTTAAGCCCATTGTGAGATTAGGATTCTTTGGGATGTGGTTAAGTGTTATTTCTTTGACTGTTTTACTAACATCACCAGTAACTATGTCAATTGCTGGAATTTCGACTTTTGCTGTCTTCAACAAGTGAAACATTTTGTCATTATGTGCATTCACTTGATCATTTGTTTGGAAAAGGTGAGTAGCCTCTTTTGGCACTTCATCTACTGAAAATTGTCTTGCTTTAAGTACTGTTATGTCATCAGATGTTTGATTTCCTTCTCTTAGTCTGTTTAGAAGTTGAGCAAATGCTTGGTCATCTTTTCGTCTCATTATTTCAGTTAAATCATATGCTCTGAAGTAACTTCTCCACAAATTCGTGGCCAATGGTCCATAGTTTTTTGTTAAATCATTGAATATCCAACCATCTTTAACAGGCTTTACTTGGAAGAGATCACCAACAGCAATTTTACTTACACCACCAAATACTATCTTTTTACCCATAATCTGTTGCAATCTTTGATCGATGTACCTAAACATGCGATGTCCAACCATAGATATTTCATCAATGGAGAATTTTATTCTGCAGTATTTAGGTTGCAATTAATTTAACTTATCAGCAGTTAATGCTTTGTAGTGTGATAACCCTTGATTAGCTGGTATTTGTAGGGCACAATGAATCGTCGTGCCTTTGATACCATAAGCTGCTGTACCTGTTGGAGCCATGAGAATTTTATAGGTATCATCAGGGTCATTACCAGGTGCTGTTGAGTAGTATCTTAGCAAAGCATTGTAGAGTGCTTTCAGTACTTGTGACTTTCCAACACCAGCACCACCTGTCAAGAAAGCATACAAAGGTTCATGTTTTGTTTTACACCGGTGTAGCACATGATAGAAGAACTGTTTCTGTTTTATGTTTAGGCTATTGACAAGTGAATGATATTCATCATCTGGCATACGTGGCTTGAGCAATTCTTCTGTGTTGACATTGTTCACTGCTATGCCAAGATCTTGTCCAATGTCATATTTCTCTTGGTGATCATCTTCTCTTGGTGTGTGTTTTCTTTTTCAAGTCTGTTACGCTCATTTGCATGTTCTGAACTGGGAGCAATGTCATTGGATATATCCTCATTTGCGTTTTCAAGAGATTCGATAGCACTGTCAATGATATCACTGTTGTAATTGTATTCAGCTTCTTTTTCTTTGACCGTCATTTCTAGAGTATGATATCTTTCTTGATAACTTCCAAATGAGCGAAGGATATCGGTTTCAGATCTCCATGGATCAAATAGTACGAGCTGCTCCCTGTAGTACTTTTCTGGGTCATTTCCTTTGTTAAAGCGAACATACATGATAATCTTTGCTTTGTTTCTTTTCTTGAAAGTTAAGCCACCTACGGTGTAGCATTTTTCTGGTTGTTGTTTATCGTCTATGCTGGGTTGATTTGTTTCATCAGTTTGATTCATGATGGGATCATCTTCATTTTCCATTTCATCTGCACCTTGAGTTTCAGAGTCTTTACTTTTATATGACACAAACAATGCTGCAAAATCAGCAAGACGGTAACTTTCAAGAAGTTAAGGTCTGGCTGCATACTTTTTGATTAACCCAATGCATTCAACCTCTGTAGAGTCTTCTGGAAGTTCTTGGATAACTCTCAAAGGTTTAAGAAGTACAGTGCGAGCTTCAGGTGGTGAGGTATTAGTAAACACAAACTGGCGTGTAGCTTTTCTTAGTGACATCCGCAGAACTAGATGCACAGCCTCCTGAGCACTAATTTCAACGTGATTCGAAAACTTATTTCCAATGTGTCTTACACGTCCGATGTCAAGATTACCATCTCGAGCTTCTTTTGTGGCTCTTTGCATGAGGTTACTCATTCCTCTTTGTCCTTTACTTATGTAAGATACAATGCACATTGCACAAGCATAGGCATCGAGAACATTACTGAATATCCATGTTTGCCTTTCAGGTTTCAACTAAGAGTTTGTTGTAGGCATTCGCTCTGATTTCACTGGGTGACCTTTTAAGGAAAAGTTTGTCAGTTTTAAGAGAGCATCTAATAGCTTTCATGTACTGATCTTCTATCATGTCAAGAACCTGAAACATTTCTTCAAATGTAGTAGTAACTTCCTCTGCAAGTTTCAATCCATCTAAATACTCTTTCATACGTTCGTACAGAACTGGACGTGACTTATTTTCATTCCCTTGATCACTGTCTGAAACAGGTGTAAGATTCACTGTTCTTGGCATTGGTGGAAGTGGAGACCCAGATCTACAAATACCTTGTCTCTTCGTCCTACACGTCTTAGCGTGACTGTGTGTTTGCAACTTTACTGAATGGTTCATATTAGTAGGGGATTTATTGCATGTGACATATTTGTCTATAAATGACACCAACTCTGAAATTCAACTCTGTAGAAATAATCGATGATTTCTTCAACGGGGTGGTAAGAGCTCTGCATCACATCATTGATGAATCTTCGAACTAAGTAATCAAAGTGTCGAGAACAAGTTACTGGATCACCCTGAATGAGATCAGATTTTTCTTGCCAAGTCATGTTCAAAATTTCTGAATCACTCAATTCCCTGTTCTGTAAAGTTCTACCCAAAATTCTCAGTAGATGTAACCATCTTGTTTCAGCTGCTGAGAAAGACATAAACCATGTAGGTATTCCTAGTTGACGTATCATGGCAAACGACTCTTTTTTGGAGTTCTCCCAATAAGGAGGGATCCTCTTAATGTTCTGAAAACACTAAATCCCTCGTCAAGGGAGAGAATTTCCATCACACGTTGAATATCTTTGAAATCCTTTGCAGTCAGTTTCTTTCCTTCCAATTTCTTTTTCCTCAAGCTAAGTGTAACTTTTTGCTGTATCTGATTGATTTGCAGTTTCTTTGCTTATAAAATATGTTAGGTACACATTTTGCAAATCTTCTGTCTTTTTGCCTCAGCTCCCATTTGCAAATCTCACTATAATGAACTCTGGCTTTATTTTCTCTTCTAGGTTGTCCACAAAACAATAAAGGAAAGGCTATCTCTTCAGAATGTCTATCTTGAAATAAACCCAATGGATGATTACCTTCACTCGGGGCAAGACAATAAGCAAGATTTCCATCAGTTGTACACTCTGGAGAAAGCATAGTGTCTAATGAGCCTAAAGGTTGATTATTTTCCTCTGTCACTTCTGTTAATTCATCATCCGAGTCTGGTTTCAATTCTCTTTCATCTTCTAGAATGACATTTTTTTGAAACTCATTAGCAACTGTAGGGGGGTTGAAACTATAAATATTTACAAATTCCTTCCAATCATGCTTCATATCATTAAGAGTCTCAGACCAGCTGTTCAAAACTGTCACACCCTCTTCTTTGTAGAGGTCACTATTGGTTACTAGCCAGTTTGCAGCTTCAAGTATTTTATTTGTTCTAATGCTCTGACTCCAAACTGTATGCTTATATGTAAGTTTTCTCTTAAATTTCACAGGAATAGTGTCACTTCCATCAATTCTTCGAGGTAATATCTTGATATTATTTGTAACGTCAGCAGATACATTAACAACATTGCCTGTAATGCTCAATTGTCGACCTCTAGGAAGTTCTCTTACTTGCATGAATGGTGTTCTGAGTGCAACTAGGCGTTCCTCTAGAGAATCTAGATTTAGTTCATTGGAAACATCTGACATACTTGTGTTGTTTGCTTTACTTAGAGGTGGTATTTTGTTTGAATCAATATACTGCTTGCACGTTCTACGAATCCAGACTTTGCCCTCTGCAGATGTTAAGTAAGTTTGCTGTGTCTTGAATGATTCAGCAGGAATAACACTGTTTATACCATAATTGTTCACAAGAGCTACAAACATATTCTGGATCTACTGAAATGGATTGCCAGAAGTGTTGCTGTAATATTTCAAATGATGCTGTGTGAGGGGAAGCTGCCTTGTCAGATCTTGTGATTAATTCTCTGTGTACAATAGTGTCTACTTGTTCTGAGTTGTTGCATGCGTTGCTGGTTTAACACTTTCTCTCTCTGAATAAAGCTCTTCATTGTGCGTAATGTTCTCATGTGTTCCCTGTTACAATGTCTTTCTTCATCTCTATACATATCGTTAGTCCTAATTTTGTGCATACGTTTTATGTTATTTTCACTTTCTTTCTGTGCATATGTTTCATTTGTCCTGATTTTCTTCATTCTTGTAACATTCTTTTCCTTTTTATTAAGTGAGTATGTTTCATTGGATCTGATGACTTTCATTCTTGAAACATTCTTTTCCTTTTCACTAAGTGAGTATGCTTCATTGGATCCAATGATTTTCATTCTTATTATATTCTTTTCCTTTTCCTGTTGCAAGTTTGACTCACTAGACCCAGTGTTTTAAACTCTGATGTTGGTTTTTCCTTTCTCTTTTTGTGAATATGTTTCATTGGATCTGATGGTCTTGATTCTTGCTTTGTTCTTTGCCTTTTTCTTTTGTAAGTATGTATCATTAGACCTGATGGTCTTCATTCTTTAAACATTTTTTTGCTTTTCTTTTTCTGAGAATGCTTCATTGGATCTGATGATCTTTATTCTTTTAATATTTTTCCCTTTCCTTTTCTGAGAATGTTTCATTGGATCTGATGGTATTGATTCTTTGTTCTTTGCCTTCTCCTTTTGTGAGTATGTATCATTGGACCTAATTGTCTTCCTTCTTGCCTTGTTTTTTGTTCTTCTTTGTTGTAGTAACTGCCAGTTGACCAGTGTTTCTGTTTTCCTTCATTTACTTTGTCAGTGTTTTTTGTAATACTTTCTATGTTTATCTGGTTGTCCTGCTTTTCTTTCTTCATGCATGATTTACTTGATCTAAGAATTTTCATGCGATTTGAATTAGTTTGTCTTTCTTTCTTTTTAAAGTGTTCATTTTTTCGTTTTTGTCTTAGACGATGACATGCTTTCAAGATTCATTCAATTTGTACTCTTTATTTGTAGCCCTTAATTTTGCCATGCGTACTGTACTTGACGATTTTGTTGCATTGCTTGACTTTAGTTTTTGCTGTGCTAACTTTTGCTCTTGCCATAACTTTTGTCTAAGTAATTCTTCTTTTAACAGTTGCTCTGTTGTTCTCGTTGGTGGAAAACAATATGTCTGAGATGGACGTAATGGGCTTTTTTCAACATTAAACACAATATCATAATGGATACTGCTTGTGTTGACAAGATATATTGCCCTCTTAGTAGTGTCTACTGTTCCACCTAGATAACTACAAGCTGGGTAACGAGGCCATTTCCACTCATGTCCATGAAGTGCAAAAAGTGTTTATGTCTGTTTTAAGGAGGGATGCAGCAGCCATCAATTCAGCTTCAGTTAACCATACATTAGGAATATCCATGTTTGAGACATTAATGTACTGTTGTACTGTTTGTGATTTGCAAGGGAGGTGGACTTCCTGAATTGCTTTAACAATTAAATATCTCATAGCATGATGGTTTTCTTCTGTATGTGTGATTAAATATGATAAACATCTAAAAAACAATTACCATCTCCTTTGACTCTTTTCACAACTGATGGTTTTGCAGTAATGCTGCAGATCTAGGGATAGTTAAACACAGTGTTAATCCTGTTAACTGACTTTTTCAGTGAAGTAAAATTCGTTGAAGAGTATGTTTTCCCACTGATCATTCACAGGGAAGAAATGAAATGTATTGCTTGTCTCTGTTACAACAACTGATACTTCATTTCCTGTTGGTAGCAAACTGTTATCATTTTCAGAAATTACCTGATTAGTCAAAGTGGAACTACTATCTTTTATGGTATAATTCTGCCTTAAGGTTTGAACTTTTTCCTTTACTTTCTTTTTCCTCTTTTGGTAGCTAGCTTTCTTTGTTTTAGCCATACTTGTAATGAACAGAATTAGTGAAATAACAACTTGAATAGACCATATATATATATATATATATATATATATATATATATATATATATATATATATATATATATATATATATATATACTACATACCAAGCTTCAATGGAATTAAGCTTATGGTAACTTTTTCCATGAATGAATGACCCTTCATGAACCCTAAAAATTGTTGACAATATTTGAAAACTATATGAGCCAACTATGTATAAAACCCAACTTAGAGAAAGTTTTTCTTTGTTTTATCTGATTCCTATTTGTTTGCTGTGTATATTTTGCATTGTATACAGTCTATAATTTCAGACCAAATATTCATAAACAATATACATATTCAAAACCAACCAACAAAGAAACAAACAAAGAAAAACAAGGTATTAAAATGTAAAAGTTCTACTACTTATCCTTTTTCCTAGGCAATCCAAAACAATGATGTTGTTTTAGCCCCTAAAGGCCTGTATGTATTACAGATGATGACCCTCTGAACAAAATGGAAATATATTTATGAAAAATATATCACAAAATTGCAGAAGTCAATTTAAGGCATATGTAGAGGTATATTTTATGTTAAAAGTGCTGGTAAATTTGATGGGTGAAAGTCCAGTCTCCATGATGCACTGTCGCCTAAATTCATAGACGCGTATAGAAGTATGTAGCAACAATCACTGAATCAAGGCAAGCAGAGCATGGAAAACATTTGTACTGCAATAGCCTAGGCCTAGTTCAGGGAACATAGTGTACATGAGAACTAGGACCCTAGGCCTACGTGTAGCCTACGTGTAGCCTACGTTTGGCCTTACTTAGTGAGCTCTTCTCTTGGTGAATGACAATGTCACAGTCCTTTACTGAGGACTGCATTTTCCTTTGATAGGCTTTTTAATTGAATGAAAGAATACACAAGAACGTATTATTAGTTAGATTAACATCAAATCATGAATTTATGTTCACGAACCGTAAAAATCCCAGTATACATATCCTGTTCGCGAGTGTTTAAGTTTGTTTGCATGTGTTTCGAGGAACTTTGGCCGTGTTTAGGGCTGTAGGCTTACTAGGCTTACCTTTATGCTATACCTAACTAGTATTTATACGGAGACTACGCCTAAATATTACTTAGGCCCTTGCCTAGGCCTACAGTATGTGTACCAATACACACCAATACACATACTATGTAACACTTTTTTGAATTGTGCAACACCTTTTTGTTCTTCAGAACTTATCAAATTGTATATAGAGTCTCTTCCATGTTCAGCACAAACACCAAGTCTTTCATACATAGAGCATCTCATGGGGGCTTTTGCCCTCCTTTGCCCTTTATTCCCTTTAATGTGTTGTGTTATACAGCATTGAAATAACCTTGGAAATGTTACTAAGATATTGGAGAACACACTTTTACATGTTTCACACTATAGGTAGACATACTGCAGGCTGGTTAAGAGTCGTTTTGTCCTCTTGCCAGTTCACCCCCAAAAGCCTACAAGTTTGCCCCCAAGTACTGACAAATTCACGCCCAATTTACTGGTAATATATAGTTGTTATTTTTGGCATTTTTGTGAATTTTCATCTTTTATATTGCATCCTTTGCACTATACTTGCTGCAAAGGATCATACAGATTTTTGTGTGCAGCAACTCTCTTTTTTGGAGTTACTTCTTCCAGCTTTTGTTACCATAAAAATACCAATCTTTTTTTTAATTTGTGTTATTTTCTTTTAAGTATGCATTTTTGAGTAGCAACTTTCTTTTAATCTTTCTTTTTTCTTGAAATACCATTTTTTCCATTTGCATTCACATTTTCTTTAGGCCTAGGCCTAACCCTTTTTTGTCGGAGTAATTGCAGAATACGCCGCACGGTGACGGTGAGTGAAGTTGAAGTGACTCAACTTTCACAGACACACTCAGGCAGGCTCTGAGGCAGAAATGCCAGTTGTGGCCGTCCAAATTTGAAAAGTGGGTGTGCTAAAATCTCTCTTGAGAGTGTTAGTGCACAGCTTCATGTATATTTTGAAAGCCATGTATGAAAATTTAGGCCGTTATTTTTGGAAAGTGGCTTTCCAAAGGACGGCTGGACGGCTGGCTGCCTTAAATCACTGCCCGCAACTCAAGTTATACCCCTTAAAAATGTATGGCTTCAATGTCAAAAATATTCTAGGTCCAACTTGTCTACCTCGGAGTGGCTCCACGAATTCGATGTCAAAGTCAAACTCAAAGTGGGGCTTTATAAGGACGACACAATGTGCCATATATCTATACGGGAATCTCTAAGCCTTTAGGCTTTCTGCCAAAGTGGGGAGTACCCTTTATAAGAACGACACCGTGGGCGATATCTGTACCCGAATTTGGTGAAAAATATTCTAGGTCCAACTTGTCTACCCCGGAGTGGATCCGCGGATTCGACGTCAATGTGAATGTGGGTTATTGGATAAAAAGTGAAGCCATTTAATTTATTGTGGTATGGAAGAATAAACCGTGAATCTCGGAGCCGGCTTCGAGGTGGAAATAACTGTTGCGGGGTATTCTGCAACAGTGCCATTTTGTCGTGCAGTGCAGCTAGGCCAAGCCTAAGTTAGGCCTAGGAGGCCTAGGCTATCTCTTTTGGAGACACATTTTTCCCCCTTCCCTTTAAAAATAAAATAAAAAAATAGGCCTAACTGCATTTGAAGTTTCTTACAACAATCAGTGTTATCAAAATTGTGGGGGCGAACTGGTAGCTCACAAAACCTTACACACTAGGCCTACACAGCAGAGAAATCCTAAGCTTTAGCTGGAAGGAGCGTGTCAATGGAAAGACGCGCATCAAATTATGCGCTGCAGAAGGGTCACGTGCCGCGGGAATGTAGTTGTATGGGATGTGTAGTATTTTTATGCACCCAGATTGTGAGTACGCGTACGGAGCATTTTCTTTAGCGTATGGAACATTGTGCCACGCTGTTGCAAATGAACGCTGGTCAAGCCTGACGGCAGAACTGACAAAGGCAATGTGCCTACAGTCACGTATTTTATGATTTTACAAAGGTGTTCTCTCTGCTAACTGCAAACATTACGTATCCAAAGCATATGAAGAAGGTTGCAGCCCAACCAGTTTGCACGCAAAACTGTAGTGACAATACAAACATATTTGTGTTTGTTACTGTGCATGAAAAGGTGGGGATGATAGGCCAGTAGGGGGTGTTTATCAATCACTAATACTAGATACCTTAAATTAACAAACATTTTGCAAAGGGAACGGGGACCCCCTAACCTTAGACCATTCCCCAGGACGGCACCTTTATGTAGTGACAAACAAAGGATCCCCACTGCTGTATACAAACGCAGGGCGCATAAAAAAGGTGCAAATTAAGCGTCGCCACTCAGGTGAAAAAAAAATCCTGCCAGTCAGAAAAATTAGAATACACTAAATTATGATATGTCATCAGCTCCAAAAATATCCCAAAGATAGCACCAATTGAGCAACCTGAAATTAACAATTTCTATAAAGGGGACACCCTCCCTCCCCTAATTAGACCCTTCCCCAGGACGACACCTTTATGTAGTGACACGTGACAAAGGAAGAATCCCCACTGTGTATACGAACGCAGGGGCACATGAAAAAGCTGCAAGTTACGCAAGCTTGGGGGATTAACTGACGTGGCATTACGTCATCTGTTGTGCCCCGACCGAATCACCAAAGTCTGGCGGCGCCACTGCTCTCCCGGATATACCAACACTCTGCGATACCGAAACTGGGGTTCCGGGAAGTCCAGGACGAAATGTCAAGATCGGGAAGAAAATTGTCCTCCCCTTTCTCCCTACTGGGAAAGCTGGCTACGCCACTGGTTTGGATTTCCACTGTAGTGGCTCACAGGCTGGCTATTTAATATCCACGGTGATGATAACTGATTGGTAGGTCCCGGCTGTGCAAAGGTAAGGTGTGGGGCCGATCCACTAAAAGGAGAAGTGATAGGCTGACAGTGTATCTTATCTTATCTCATCTTAAATACAGTATCTCCAGGGTTAGAAACTATCCATGTTGTCTAAACAGTGCATTACCCACATTCACTATAGGGACTAGCTTTCTATACTGATTTCTGTTCTACTTTTGTACTAGAGTGGCACGTTATGATGCTGATTTCTGGGTTATCATAACAGAATATTTTAAAGGTGAAATCTAAACTTAAATCCACATTGTTAGGACTCAAGACTACATATGACGGTCCGAGCATGGCTTTAATCTGGATCTGGAGAACTGTATCTAAGAGGTCTGTTAAAGGCCAATCAATATCTGGTAAACATTCGGACATAAGTGTTGGAAAAACAAAGTTGTTGTTCCAGATGACCATTTTTATTGGAAGATATTCACTGACTTCAAAATATTGCATTTTGATTTGAAATGGCTGCGAAGCAACTCTCGAAATATCATCATACAGGCGTTGCGAGACAATTAGCCGCTCAGTTGTAAGTCGACTTTGTGGTCGCCGTCTGGTAGTAGCCTACACGGTCTGGACTGCTGACCGAGGGTAATTCTCCTTGAATGACTCACTTGAAAACTACGCGTTACTCATTCAGGAGAATAGACATAGTCGGTTACGCAAGCAGCTCTGTGGGTGTATAAGACTAATACTTGAACCATAAAATTACATTTCCGCGGCACGTGACCCTTCATCGCGCTGCATTTTGTTACAGTGGTACGCGCCTTCTAGCTAAAGCTTAGGATTTCTCTGCTACACAGTCAGACAGTAAGTTCGGCCTAAGACTTTAACAAAGTCTGAAACAGACTTACCGATTAAAAAACTTGACAAGGATTCAAATCTTCGTTGAATACAAGTTCAATTTTTAAGCTTTAAACTGCAAGGTGAATTTCAGGTTAGTAATGAAATACTAGAACTTAGAAGCAAGTGGCACAGCAGGTGTCAACTATGGCCAGTTTCATATGCAATGAACAAGCTGACAAAGCATACAAGCATGTCCTTTGACAGAGTAACCCTGAGCGAGGGAATGTGTTTACATGTGAAAACCAATTGTGAACATGCCCCCTCACATCAGGCATTACCCTGACTCAGTTCATCATATGCCTGTATGCTTTTACTTCATTTTTCTGAAATGTAATTCAAAGCTTTCCTGAAATCGGCTTTGTATTTCCTTAATACAAATATCTGTGTAGAACATTGAAGTAAAAACACTTTATTTCCAATGTGGTCCTTAGAAATACAAAAATATACATGAATAAAAATTACAAATTACCAAAAGGGTAATAGAAGAAGCTAAAAAATGCAACAGAAATTTAGGTTACTCGAGCAGTTAGTTAGTTAGATGAGGTTTTACGGCTCAGTTTCTAACCAATTGGTTTCAGTCGGGCCGGCCACGGCCTTTTTCCAGTTGTGGCTTACTGGCTTGTTTTCCCTACTCCATTGCTTAGTTAGATAAAGCAGTATTTGCAGTACAGCGGCGTGGGAAGATCTTTGACTGGGGGGGGGGGGCGTCCAGACCAGATGCAATTTCTCAACCTTGACCCCCCTTCCCACACAAAAACATTACATTTGCTCAAAATTAATTTGAGCAGCAACAAATAAAAATATTCAAACTTTAACCTCCAGTAACCTCAAATGACCTTTGACCGCCACCAAAAGCAATAAGATCCTCCCTCCCAACATGACAAATCTGTATACCAAATATGAAAAGTGACGGTCATTGCTACCTTGAGATATCATGTTTACGAGGTTTTCGGCTTTTGACCTCTGGTGACCTCCAATGACCTTTGGTCTTCACCACAAACAATAGGGTTCTTCCTCTCAACAAGGCAAATCTATATGCTAAACATGAAAAGGTTCGGTCATTGCTATCTCGAGATATCGTGTTTACAAGCCATTTACAAGGTTTTTCGCAGTTTAACTTGTGGTGACCTCAAATGACCTAAGACCTATACCAAAAACAATGTCGTTCTTCCTCTTGACATGAAAAATCAATATACCCAAATATGAAAAGTGTCCGCCTTTGCTTTCTTGATATATCGTGTTTACAAGGTTTTAAAATTTTGACCTCTGTTGACCTCACATGACCTTTGACCTCCACTAAAAACAATAGCGTTCTCCCTCTCAACATGAAAAATCTATGTACCAAATATGAAAAGTGTCGGTCATTCCTATCTTGAAATATCTTGTTTACAAATTTTTCGGTTTTTGACCTCTGCTGACCTCAAATGACCTTTGACCTCCACCAAAACAATAGGGTTCTTTCTCTTAACATGGTAAATCTATATACCAAATATGAAAAAGTGTCCGTCTTTGCTATCTTGAGATTTCGTGTTTACTAGCTACGTGTCACATACACACACACACCACGGGCGCACCCATACGCACACTCGATGCCTTAAGGGGTACTGGCAAAGAGCCCGTAGGGAATGCAAGGGAATTTCCCAGCAGCGAGGCTGCCCACGAAGGAGCCGAGTGGACGGACGTGCTTGAGGGCGGGCTGCGCTCCAAGGCAGACACGTGCAGCCGCGCGTGTCTTCTCTTCGCAGTGACCCACACACACACACACGACATCACCATCGCATGGATTCCTTGCCTGCCTTCGGCATGGAATCAAAAAGGAAAAGAAGCCTCATAAATTAACTTAAATTCTTAAATTCATTCTTCGCTCTCATTTCTCCTGACTGGTTGAACTGTCTGTGGTTTTCCGTCACGGTACTCGAAACGTCAGTCCCATTTCACTGGACTTAGGTTCAAGTTCATCAATGAATATAGAAAACAGTTCCTCAGTCTCATATCATCTTTCATTTTGTTTCAAAAACATACTCGAAACTCAAAACCTCATCTCACATAACTGAATATATTCGCTTTATGAATAAGTTCGTTCGTCACAGCTTATTCGTGGAGCTATTTTGTAGTTTGGTGGTAGCTAGTTAGGCCATAATCCCGTCATCAGGATAACTTCACACCGGGAAAACCAGATTTCTGTGAAGTATAATGGTTCCCCTTTTAATCGTAGCCTTATGCTTAACTAAGTAACATTTGCAATTTCTCACTTCCAACCTAGAACACGAAGAATACTGCTCCTGCCTAGTTGTGTTTCGCTTACTACGTTAAACCCAAATCGACTTATTAAGAGATCACATTTCTGTAGACATGTTTTGCCTGTTTTGCTTTTCTTCCTTTTCCCTTATAGGGATAGGGATAACTGGAAGGCTATTTTCTAGCTATGTTACACTACTTCTTTTCCACAAATCTTGTTGCACGTTCATCTCACAAGCATGCTAAATTGCCTCACTTTAGTCCTAACTAAATGCAAATACCTCCACCCGAAAGACAATTAGCTAACTCATACTAGTAACCAGAAAGCCCAAAGGCTTAGTGATTCCTTGCCGAATGGGGATGCTTTGTTGCACTGAGCCTTATCCCTCAAATTTATCTTTCTTGACTACATCATTTTATGATGTTTTAACAATTTGACCTCTGCTGACCTCATCTGACCTCTGAACACCACCAAATATAACAAAAAAGGAAAAAGGAAGGAACTGTCTTGAAAGGGATTCAACTCCAATGGATCTTGGATCTTGTAAATTCTTGGCAAATTTTTCTTTTTGACCTCTGGTGACCCCAGATGTTGATCTTGGGAATTCTTCGGAACTTTCGCTTTTTGACCTCTGGTGACCTCATATAACAATCTTGGGAAGTGTTGGAAGATTTTGCTTTTTGACCTCTGGTAACCCCAGATTACCTTTGACCTCCACCAAAAACAATAGGGTTCTTCCTTACATCATGAAAAATCTATACACTAAATATCAAAAGTGTCCTCCATTCCTATCTTGAGATATTGTTATTACAAGCTTTTCGGCTTTTTAGCTTCTGTGACCCCAAATGACCTTAAACCTTCACCAACAACAACAGGGTTCTTTCTCTCAACATGGCAAATCTATATACCAAATACGAAAAGTGTCTGTCATTGCTATCTTGAGATATAGTGATTACAAGCCATTTACATGATTTTCGCAGTTTAACCTCTGGTGACCTCAGATGACCTTCGACCTCTACCAAAAACAATAGCATTCTTGATTTCAACATGACAAATCCATATCAGCCATTCCTATCTTGACATATCGCGATTTCAAGGTTTTCGGTCTTTGACCTTTGGTGATCTCAAATGACCTTTGACCTCCACCAAATACAATAGGGTTCTTCCTCTCAAAATGACAAATCCATATACCAAATTCATTCCTATCTTGAGATATCGTGATTACGAGCTTTTCAGCTTTTTACCTCTGGTGACCTCAAATGACCTTTGACCTTCACCAAAAGCAAAAGGGTTCTTCCTCTCAAATGACAAATCTATATATGCCATTCCTATCTTGACGTATCGCGATTTCAAGGTTTTTGGTCTTTGACCTCTGGTGACCTGAAATGACCTTTGACCTTCACCAAATACAATAGCGTTCTTTCTTTCAACATGACAAATCCATATACCAAATATGAAGTATCGGTCATTCCTATCTTGAGATATCGTGATTACAAGCTTTTCAGCTTTTTACCTCCGGAGACCTCAAGTGACCTTTGACCTTCATGTTTATTTCATGATACAAGTGTGATATAGTAATTTCCCTGTAAAATGGTTAATATTTGATGGATTTTAATGGAAATTGCGGCTATTTTCTGGATTTTTAATGCTTTTTACATCAAATATCCAACTATGTTATTTTCATGTCACACGACCTTTAACAAGGGGTTTAAATTGAGTAATGCTTTGATGTGTAGGTTTGTATACCGCCATCATAGTAATGACAAGGCTTTTCAACTCAAAAGTTTGATAGAACTAGATCAATACAAATGCCCCTACTCTATCTAAAGAGACCATACGCAAATGAGCTAAAGAGACGGAAGCCTATTTCTTTTACTGCATTATGAAAAGTTTACTCAAGTTTCCTAAAATAACCGGACATTAATCTATGTTCACAATTTTAATTAAAATCAAGCCGATGTGGTCTCATTTGCGACACCAAGCGACACCAGAGAGAAAATATACTTATTTTTCAGGCGACTGGCAATGCTATGGCAATGGGTGAAATCGCCATAGTTCTACTCCAGATGTAGCAGACGACAAACCTCTTTGTGTTAACTTTTTAATCAAGCTTAGAGCTTATAGAAATCTCAAGAGCCAAGATAATCGAATGATTAGTAGATGACGTTGAATGCGCAAACCTTACTTCAAAGGAAGTTTTGGCGAGCTATCTCCATTCAAATAACAACTCCCTGGTCAGGCTACGGGCCTGCTGTCTCATACTCATTGATCTGCTATTTCCCCATATTCTGCGGCCCCGTGAAGTCATAATCAGACAAAGTACATTTTCGCCGCTTTCATCAACAATTAATGCATAAACTGTGACCATCACAGAATGCCTGAAAATCCGAAAATTCAATTGTTATCTGACAAGTCTGTGAAAAAAGCGCCGGTGTGGTGAAAGCTCTGCTGGCTTCTCACTTCATATGACTGACAAACAATATATTTTCAACTTATACTATATGATGTCAATTCTAACGAGTGAACTATCTAACAAAAGATGCTTGGTTAGAGTAAAAGCAAAAAGGTCTCCCTTAATTAAAAAGCTAAAAGGTTGCCAAGGAGAAAATTTCTCTAGGTTAAAAACCTCTGCACTGCACTATACTAAGGGCTGATTTTAGGGTATCGGTTAGTTCGTGTCTACTCGTAGAGGTAATTCCGTTTGGGAGTAGTTTCAGATTTCAGCCAGGAGTGGTAGATACCAGGCGTTTTTTCTTAATAGGTAGAGAAACCGTTAAAAGATACGTAAAATACATTTCTGTTCCCATGGAAATGAAATGTGAACCCAGTCATTATCCATAAGAAGTCAGGAGACTGCAACTATTTTAGCCATCATAGTTGTCAAATATCCAAACTTATCGTAAGACTACTGTCTATTGAATTAAAATGGGAATTAGTTTGGTTTTCATCGAAACAGAGTTATGGGAGACAGGAATTAGGTTAGTTATAAGCTTTATGAAATAGTTCTCAATCTGTTTTACCGTTCATTTGTTAGCTTTAACAATCTAGTTGTAAACTTACCTTCACATACTCCTGAGATGGAGTTGTGCCATGCATCTAACTTGTCTTGGATGACCTGACGATCGACGGCTATATAGGCTGCAACACCATCCCATAAAAAGTTCTCAGCTATTTGTACTGTGAGAGTTGCGTCAGCCAAAGAATTTACGAGCAAAACTTTGAAGAATACAATTCCAAGAGTATAGGGCGTCATGATGAAGAATGGTTGCTGTGTTTCTTCCTTTGGGAACACGCTTGAAAGATGAATCTATATGATTTTGTAAATTGTTTATAACACCTAGCTGAATTTTTTCAGTGAAGTTTCGTTCTGTACAAATGTTTTTACCCTCATTCAAACGTAAACGCACAAAAGAAAAGTAAAACAGTTAACACACTAAACTGTTAATGCTGCTGGCAATATTTTGAAGTTAACATTTTAATTGGCCTCACGAGACAGGCGCTTTAAAGTTTATTACTTTTTGAGACGTTTGAAAAATGCATATGTTGTTTGACAAGTTATATAGTACATTTGAATGCTTTTTGTTTAGCTTCGTTCTAGGCTAATGATTTAACCCTCATTCAAAATGAATGCAGGAAAAAATAACAAATTAAATTTTCCCTGCCGCAGGCATTGTTTACAAGTGAACTATTTTTATTGTTCCGATGAGACAGGGTCTTAAAATTTATTATTTATTCAAAAAAATCCAACAGGGTATATCCAAAAAAAAAAAAAAAAAAAAAAAAAAAACCCAGTTTGCCAAAAATGCATCTATTATTTGACAAGTTATATAGTACATTTACCTGAGTGCTTTCTATTTAGCTTCTTTCTATGCTAATGATTTAACCTTCATTCAAAATGAATGCAGGAAAAATAACACATTCAACACATTAAATTTTCACTGCTGCAGGCAATGTTTACAAGTAAACTATTTTAGTTATTCCGATGAGACAGGGTCTTAAAATTGATTATTTCCTGAGACAAATACAACAGGGTGCATCAAAAAAAAAAAAAAGGAAAAACTCAGTTTGAAATAAAACCTCTGTGTACAAAGTTTGCTGAAAATACCTTCTTAGATTGCTTCTCACTTGGCAATGGTAACATCTTATGGAAGGAATGATTCATCTACACCAGTGGTTCCCAACCTTTTTCAGCTCAACGCCCCCTTTAGCCGAATGGGGATGGGCGAACGCCCCCTTCCCCTTTATAGTATAGTATCAGGCGCGAAGCCATGAATTTGCCAGGGGGGGGGGCGAAGCCTGAAGGCAAACTATCTAAGCGTAGCGCCACCATAGGTTGGCGCGAAGCGCCAAGAAAATTTAGCCGAAAATACCTCCCAGATCGCTGGAAATGGCACTTTCCAGGCCCTGTAAGTTGCATCTAAACATTTTTTTATTTTGAATTACTAGCAATATCATACAAAATCATTAAAAATACAAAATATATGCTGGGGCGGTTGCCCCCTTCGCCCCCTTCCCCTTGACTACGCGCCTGTATAGTATTGCTCTGAATGAAACTACAAAAATAAATCACTTGTGGAAAAAAAGGGTAGACCTACACATGCATCGTTTTTAGATGTGGGTCCGACCCAGGGTAGCAAAACGGCTTGGGATTAAAAAAAAACCTAACACCATTTTGAGATAGCGAATTCTTAGTCTAAGATTTACGAAGGCTTGAATACTTGATCGCGATCAGTCAGGAGTGAAGAAACGTTCTTGGAATTTAAGTTACCAATTTACAGTTTATTACAATTGCCACCCATACCAGTATGTTATGGTTATGGACTGCAAGCAAAAATCTACATTCAAAGTTAAAGTGGAGATACAATTTTTAGCTATGGGTACTTGGTCACCACTTTCACTACCAGTGATGGGAGCATGAAGGTCCTTCCCAGGAAAAAATTGAAGTTAAACACTGTTAGTTGCGAATTCGTGGCATCTGGGAAGGGAATATTAGGCCTACTCAACTTGTTGACTTTATTTATCTCCTTTTCATGAGAACCAGTTTGAGATCTCAGCTAATGAAGTGTTTGGAATCTTGTAAAGCCTCGATGTAAATTGAGTATCTCATTTTTTCAAAACGCCCCCCCTGCCGCCCCCTTAGCGCTCATCGCCCCCTTGAGTTGGGAAAACGCCCCCCAGGGGGCGATAACGCCCCCGTTGGGAACCACTGATCTACACACTCGCTTCTGACACTAGGTTAGTTAAGTCCGTATGAACACCTAGTTCTTTTTCGGATCATCTTAATTGTTGTTTTCATTCGTTTATCTTAGTTTTCGTGTTTTCTCTTGTATTTTTCTCCAATGTTAATATTAAGCACTGAACTTCCAAAACTCAGTGGGGTTGAAAAAATATGAATTCAGGTTTGGTATTTCCCTCCATATACACGCACACACATATACTCGTCACATATTTATTCATTATAGATGTTTTAGCTAGTTATCGTATTGTCATGTAATATTCCTTGCATCCTCTTCTTTGAAGATAATATTTGCTTTCTTGCCTCAAAGATTTCTTCCTTCCTGTTTACCATTAATCCTCCTTTGTTCATAGTCAGAGCTGCATATGCAGGCGTGAACAACTGCATACTTCCGCTCGTCCGGTTTCCAACAAGAAACTTCCTGCCACAGCTCGGCGTTACGTAATCAGATTTACAGGCGTATCCTGAGTTTGATTTGATACAACTCTGATTGGACATTTCGAAAAAGTAACTTTTAAAAGTAACGATAAGTAGCAAAGAGGGAACTGTTAATCGTAAAGTAGCCTCTTAAATGTTTTCAAGTAAGTTTCTGACATCTCGTGACTTAGATACCGACTTTCAATTAGTAAACATCCATATTATACATCGTCATAATTTTTTTAACTGAATCTTTATCAGGAGAGAATTGTTAATAAAATGACTTGAATCAGAATTGATGTCTTTCTCGAATTTTTTGGAGACGTTTTGTGAGCAGTCGAGGCATGGCGCGAACCCAACACAACATTGCGCCCAACGTGTATTGAGACTTATCATCTTCATTTGCTGAGGCCAAGCCTCTTTCCTTCTAAACTATTTTTATGGTATCACTGTACTTTTCCCGAAAGAACATAACCATTTTTGAAATGACGTCAACCAGTCCGTTTCTCTCGAACTGCACGATCATTGAGCAACTTCGAAATTCACAGCTTGTAACAACTATTTCCTCAAAGCATCCAACGTTTCATTTTTTTTTTTCGAAAACTTTATCTCATGCGAAGTCGAACTAAAACGAAATATCCGGAAAGTGCAACCCGTCCCTATTTTACTGGAACCTCAGTGTTTCCACTTATGATGGTACCGTATCCAGCCTAAACGTGCCCTATGAAGTCCGATATCACTTTATCTCCTGCCAACAGCCCAGCGGACTTTACAAGAAACCATGATCCGTGATGTTTGATGTCCAAATGCAGTGAAGACCCTTCGACAACGCCTACGATCTCACCAAGTACTTCGAGTCATATGTCAAAATTTCGTCGCGCTTGATGTCCAAGCTTAGCCAACAACGCTATACTAATGCGTGTACCGTTCTACCTTTGTCTAAGCCAGCTATATCAACGTTTTCAGAAGAAACACGATTTAAACACCGATGTCGAAACGTCCACCGCCACTTCTACGACGATTATATTTTTGTTTAATTTATGTGTAACCTACAATGTGGTTTTGTGTCGGATTTTCCTCAATAAATGTAAGGGTGAATGAAGCCACATATCATTTTATTTAAGCAAATCATGCCTGAATTAGGCCCAATATAATACGCCAAGTTCTGAACTTTGTTTCTGTTCACTATAGCTTCAAAGGTTTTATCGCACTCGAGTTCGAGTATCGAACTGTTAACTCCGTTACATTACGTGTGCATTCCCGTTAGGGCTCTTTGTACGCAGACATACTGAGTCTGCTCACGTGACACCGGAGTAAAGTTGTTTTATTCGGGGATTATTATAAACAAAGCTAACAGGGTTGTACACGTAATGTGCTTTATTTGTTTTGGCATTTTACTCAGCTACCATTAGGTTTACAATGGCTAACAAAAATTTGCGCACAACAGACTTTTTACCCTCTGGTTTTAAAGGTGAAACCATTGACTCCGATTTCGCCCAGGCTCATTTTCTAGCTTCCCACGATTATTTAGAAGCACATAAAATTGCCCAACCAGCAGATAACGCTGCCTTGCTTCATCTCACGAATATTTTTAACCGTACTTTGGAAGGTCAAGCGCGTTTGTGGATAGAAGGAAAGCAGTTTCAATCCTTACAGGAGTTAAGAACACGGTTTCTTGCAATATTTTGTCCTAGTAGTTCGCACTTTGCAAGATCACAAGAGTTCCAAGCTTTGACGTACATTGCAGGTGATACGACAGAAGTCCACTTAGCAACTGATTACAAAAACGGCCAAAATGTTGCTGTATAACGAAGAACAGATTAGGGATAAATTTCTCTCTTTCCTTCCAACTCAGTGCCGGTCAGCAGTAGTAATGGCAGCACCCATGGATGCACCGCTTCCGATCTTAGAGGATAAAACACAATGTTACTTTGATTTGCAAGCCAATCAAAATTCCACCTCTAGTGCAATTCCATCTGATATCATGGCAACGCAAGATACGTGACAGCCTTCTGCCCAGCATAAAGTTTTTCAGTCCGATGTCCAGGATATTGTCCACAGGGTGGAGCTTTATTGACTAAGCCAATTCAAGATCACGAAAATGTTAGATCATCACGTCCCATGCAGGTACCAAGAACAGCGCGGTAACTGCAAAGAACAGGCGCAAATCAGACAATCGTTCATTTAATCAGCTCAGTCAATCCTACTATCATATGCGATTTTTGTTCTAAACAAGGACACACTTGGAGACACTGCTTTATACGACTATAAATCAAAGAGCTCAAAGCTATGCACAGTATCAGCCAGATAACGTTTGGCCAGCTCCAAATCGGCATGCTTACCAAAATTTTCATTAGGGAGTTCGGAGGAGTGCATTACCCCTAATGTAATTCCGAGTTTAAAAGTACCACATTTTGATGATACTGCAAAGTGTTTAGCACTCAGTGAAAATGTTAATATTCAATTAAATGATCGAAACTTTACAAGAGGTGTACTAAAGGATAGCACAACATCCTTTTTGATAGCGGAGCAATATGCTCCATTATTTCAGCCTATACTGTACTTATTTCTCGTTACCTATAGGTACTTTGCAATTGAAAACTGTCGATCCTGTTAATTTCAAACTTGGTAATGGTCAGTACGTGCATGCAGATAAGATTTTGAACTTTTTTATTACTATACATGGAACTCGATTCCGAATTAACGCTTTAGTAGTGAATTATTTGACAGGTATTGATTTATTGCTTGGTACAGAAACATTGAAAGAATTGGAAAGTAATTTGGATTTCAAAACTAACTGCTTCCAGATAAGGTCACGCAAAACGTTCTTGCGGCCTACAAATAAAGTAATCATATTCCCAGGCCAGAGCAAATATGTAAATCTTCAAGGTCGTGTACCTACATTTGCACGTAATTCAGAGATGATTGTACATCCTACGATACGCATATCACATACATGTCCGTCTGCAATGTTAGTAAAATGCACAAAGGACTAACTTGTCTTTTGTTATTAAGAAAATAATAATAGAATCAAACCATTTGTGGTATCACCCAGTAAAATGCTAGCTTATCTTAACTTAGATGACATAGTAACGGTCACTCAAGAGCTTCCACACGAGTTCTTTGACTTTTGTCATCAAACAAATGAAGTTCAGGATCCTAGGCAGTCTGACAATGTGAACGTTACATAAGACAGGGAGAATCTAAGGCATTTTAATCTGAGCACTTACCCCTCACTTGAATAAGAACGATCCAGTTGCTTCAATGACTGAAGTGAGTTAATCCGAAACTTGGTCGATCTTGACAATAGTGTTTTAACTCTTTTAGAGACACCAAATTTATGACTTGCTTCAGAAGTACCGAAATGCTTTTTCTTTTTATGGAGAGCTGTCTAATTGTCCTAACTTCGAGGCAAATGTAACGTTAACGAATGATGAACCTTTCTGTATCAGGCCATATACAACCTTCTGAACAAGACAGATTATTACAAAGGAGCTTGACAAATTACACTGTAGTAAAGTTAAGCATTCTAGCAGTCGGATATCAATCTTACACCTCACCAGTCTTTCTTATTCCGAAGAAAGGATCACATGACAAGATAGTTGTTACGGATTTTCGATATTTAAACAACAGAATTAAACGAATTTATCATCCGTCCCTTTGCTTAACGCGACCCTCCGTACCATAGGAAACTCTGGAGCGACTGTTCTGAGTGTCATAGATTTGAATTAATTAAAAAGGGTAGGCGGTGGCATAATCTGATACTATAGAGATACTATAGGAGAGGTTTTTAGTGAAATGTTCGGTTTGATTAAAAAGGGTAGGCGGTGGCATTATCTGATACTACGTAGGCAGTCCCGTGTTTCAAATTTTTTTTCAAAAAAATATAATTTCTGCGTTCTTAACGGTCAAACGTCTTATAATTAGACAAATAGCATCTCTGTGCTATTGGACGAGATTAAAGACCGCATATACTTTGTAGTACTGCTCTGTTAGGTTTCTAAAACTTTTTAACCTAAACAAACTATTTTAACCTATTAATTAAATTAAAATAGGTAGGCGGTAGCATTATCTGATACTATGAAGACAGTCTCTTGTGTTAAAAAAAATTCAAAACAAGTGTTCTTAACGGACATTGCGTCTTTTTAGTAGACCAATGGCATCTATGTGCTGTTGGATTACATAAAAGACCGCAGATGCTTTGTAGCTATGCTATAGTAGGTTTTTTACCTTTAGCTAGAATGTTTCTGCTCGTGGTTTTAGATTTTGAGCTTCATCAGTAGAAGGAAATTTTAGTTCGTCCGACCTGGTCTTGATTCAATATAAAGAAGATGCTCTTTTAGAGCCCCTCGATAAAAGCATCGAGATAGCAATTTCAACCTCGTGACTTGCTTCCAGTTCAACGTTACTTTCCAATCTAGATTTAACTAGATGAACTTTAAGGCTGAACGCCCTTTTCTAGGCTAGTAACGGTGGTTTCGGAAAACTTTGACACATATCCCTGACAGGCACACAGCGCAGGAGCTACGCTGGGCCAACGCAAAAATCTCCGTTGGCAACGCCCACCAAAGCATCAGTCCACCGCAGCGCAAAACACTGTGCACCATCTGAAAATCGGGTGTCCCGATAATGCGTGCCAATGTCACAGCAGAGTTGCCTAAGCTCTGTGCAGAGTCTATCATATCCTCATTCTTAAAAAATTAATGAGTCCTTTTAGGGCCCTAAAGATTGATATTCTGTTGTTTTAATGGGGGTAGCAATGAAGTAAAAGCCCCCACTGAGAGCTGTTTCCTCTATGTCCGACTGTATCGGAGAGGTTTTTAGTGAAATGTTCGGTTTGATTAAAAAGGGTAGGCGGTGGCATTATCTGATACTACGTAGGCAGTCCCGTGTTTAAAAATTTGTTTCCAAAAATATAATTTCTGCGTTCTTAACGGTCAAACGTCTTATAATTAGACAAATAGCATCTCTGTGCTGTTGGATGAGATTAAAGACCGCAGATACTTTGTAGTACTGCTCTGTTAGGTTTCTAAAACCTTTAACTAGACATGTTTCTGCTCTTGGTTTTAGATGTTGAGCTTCATCAATAGTTATAGTTTGTCCTGATCTTTATTCGAAAACAAGATTTTTTTCAAAATTATGCTCTTTCAGAGCGCCTCGATAAGAGCATCGAGATAGCATTCTTCTTCGTCCTCGTGATTTATTTCCAATTCAACGTCACTTTTCAGTCTAGAATTAACTACATAATCTTTTAAGTTGGGTGCCCTTTCAAAGGCTAGGAACGGTAGCTTAATTCGTAAAGATTTGACATAGATTCGGGTCTTCCGATATCAAGTGCCAGTGTCTCAGCAGGCTTTCTTTTAGCTCTTTGGTTTTTCAAATGGGGAGCATATTTTATTTTGAAAACTAGTGGAGTTTTATTTTCAGGTGGTTTGGGCAAAAGAAGATTTGATCGTTCTTTACAATTAATGCCTTTAATGGCGTGATCAAATTCTTGGCCCGTGTAATTACGTGCAATGAGCTTTTGTTTGGAAGCGACCCTTTTAGAGACGAAGTCGTTCTCATTGTTTGACAATCTCACATATCTTAAAACTTCTCCTTTTATAAAGCCTTTAAAGGTTGAGGGTGGGTGGGCAGAAGTCCTGTCAAGATATTGATAGGTTTCTGAAGGCTTTGTATAGACTTTGGTGTCCAGCCGCCAGTGGGTTTCAAAGTTCTTGCCTTTGAAAATAGTGAGGTCTAGATATGTGACTGACTCGTGAGACGCTTCCATCGTGAGTTTAATCGTCTCGTTAATTTTATTCATATTTTCCACTAGAGAGCAAAGTTCCGAAATGTTGCCTTTGTAGAACAACAAAATGACATCTCGATAACGAAACCAGCGAATGATTCTCGGATCAGTCGGTATAATGCTTTTTTCATGTTTATACATAAAAATATCGCATATTTCTGGAGAGGCTTCACTGCCCATTGCACAACCGACTTTTTTTAGATAAACTTTTCCATTAAACTCAAAACAATTGCTTTCCAAAATGAGTTTAAGGAGGTTGCGTAGTGAGGCAGTTGAGTTTTTTGGTATCTCATATAGGCTCTGGCTTGCGTTCTCGTATGCTTCGCAAACAACATTTATTGACTTCTCATAGGGAGTATAAGTAAACATAGAAACCACGTCTAGTGTTGCTAGAAGTACGTTTTCGTGTAGCTGGGTAGCTTCCAGAAGACTGATGATGTGATTTGTGTCTTTCACCGTAGTCTCTTGTCGTTTCACCATTGGAAGCAGAAAATAATCTACAAATTCTGAGATTTGTTCGGTCGGTGATCCATTGCCGCTTATTATGGGCCTACCGATAAATTTCGCGTTTATCCCCCAATAGGCTGAAAACTTGCTTCGTAAGAACGTCTTCCGAGACCAAGAATATTACAAATGCAAATAAGCTGAAAGATGTTCTCAAGCAAAATGAGAATAACGTTGTAAATATGATGTTTGATTCAGATGTAATTTTTTATGATGAAAATGACATTTTGCCTGTTATAAAGTCAAATGATGTTTTATGTATTACAAGTAGAGAACTCATTATTTGGAATTGCGAGACAATTTAACCTTTTGAATGAAATACCGCAAGAAAATACGTTCATCCATCGTGCTAGGTACAAACATGGTCAACTTCAAGTGCTAGTTTCTGTACCTAAAGCTTCAAACAGCTTTTCTTTCTGGTGGAATGTTAGCAGTTATGCTGGCGCAGGTGATATTGTGAACTATGTGATGAAAAATAGAGTACAAATAACAGGGACACCACACAAAATGTTTGAACAATTGTTTTGTAAATGATGAGTCGATGTAATTTTACTGAGGTGCAAGTGATGGTTATGTTTTCATAAGTTTCATTAACGTTAACGTATGCTTCTTTCAGTAACCAATTTTTGTGTTGTTGTCAGATGTATTAAACCACCATGTATACAAAACTACAACTTGTAAAGTCGATTTGTTTATATTTCACGAAATAGAGACCAAACGTAACTAATTTCATTTGTGACGATCCGTTTTTCTCATTTAATCATTTATATGTGTTCACATCTTTACTCAAGGTTGTTTAGTTTACAAAATTTGTTTTGTATTTACATTACTTTATGCAGAACATGTTTGCATTATGTTGTACTTCAAGTATTATCATTATGACGATTGTATTTTGGTGTTATGTCAAACAGTAGTAGGATATCTGGTTTTTCATGGTACTTCACCAGAATTTTATCCTCAATGCAGTTTTGTACGTTATACCATAGTGTCATATCTATAATCCGAGCAAGCCTTCATGATGCATGTTCATAGCAGTTTATTTCCTTTTTTCTTTTGTATTTCCTTGCCCATGATCAATGTAAATAGGCATGCAATTTGTAGTCTTTACTTTTGGCAAAGTGTTATTGAGTCCGGCATACATGATTTAATTAACAGTTAGCGTGGCTTCATATTTTGATGTATTTCTAAGTGCTTATGTTTTTAATTGAAAGTAAAATTTTAGACGGGTCAAAAAATTTTCAAATCTCTAAAGGAATGTCATGTAATACTCCTTATATCCTCTTCTTTGAAGATAATATTTGCTTTCTTGCTTCAAAGATCATCAATCCTTCTTTGTTCATAGTCAGAACTGCATACAGCCGTGAACGACTGCAGACTTCCTCTCGTCCGGTTTCCAACAACTTCCTGCCACAGCTCGGCGTTACGTAATCAGATTTACTTGTTGACTTTGACTCGAGTCTGACTAGAGTCAATATTTTCGTGACTTGTGACTTGACTTGCGATTTTCGTATTGACTCGTGACTTGACTTGAACTTGCATTGATTTACTTGTGACTTGACTTGGACTTACAATAAATGACTTGTCGCCAACGCAAGTCAGAAGCATTATTTAGATGGCCAATTTTGATTTAACTAACTCGCTCCCGATCCCCTACCCACGCTGCCGTGGCATGCCCAAACCGCAAAAGTGTACGCGACATTTACCTACACAAACCTACTACACAGTATTCACATTGTATCATAACGCAAACAAGCCGGTTGTGCATCATTGCAACCAGTGGTAATATTTTTTCCTACATGCATAGCAATTATATGTAGAGCTGAGCTCGGCTGTGAATGTCGTCTCCAGCCGAACAGTGTTGTTAATTTAAAAAGGAAACCAAGTCAAGGCGTTGTACACAGTGTACAGAGAAGAGACGAAGAGTGTATTCACTACTCCGATATGGCAACTGCAGTCCAATCAAAATCTTTTTGAGGCACGTAATAATTTACCAAAAAAAAATTTCTAAGCCTGCTTTCCATTTTCTTCTCTTTATTATATGGTTATGATGCGCATCCGATCAGGGGTGGCGCCAGATGGGAAACGGGGGGGGGGGCAGGGCCCCTCGTGGGGGAATTTTTACTGTTTCGTCGGGGAGTCTTAGTCTATACGATAGAGTATGCTGTCCCCGACGGCGACTATCGCCCCGACGGATTACCTGTTTTTTGCTCTCAAGAGGACAATTTCTCGAATAACAACCCAAAATTTTCGGCGCCCTACGCGCGCTGCAGAATCACTCCAGTTTCTTCAAGAGTTCTATCCACGAAGCTAGATAGCACAAGTCCTGTCCACCTTACCAGGTAACATGTAGGCAGAGTACACAGTTATTTAAAGGTCTTAAATTTCTTCCCATAAGGTAAAACCTGGTTGCCGTTCTCTTGTGTGTGTCTTACGGTACGGTCAGTTGGTGAGCGACTCAGGGAGCAAAGTGTGGCTATTTCATCGGGTATTCCAGGTGGCTTCGATACAATGTATGTTATCCCTGATACGGTGTACAACCCCTAAAGTGTTTCTTTTTTCATTTTGATCTTAATGTTTTTATATGTTTTTGTATGAGCCTACCAAAAATTTTTGCGCGCTTGGCGCGCTTTGAAATTTCAAACTCGGCTCTTGAAGTATTTAGTGATATTATGCAAAATATGGCCTACAATGGCATGGGGTAATTTGGCTCCTTCATATCCCTTTCTAACCACCCCCTCGACATAGCGTCTGTCCGAACTTTCTGTCGCTGGCATGGCCCGGCCCCCTGTTGCGAAAATTCTGTCGCCACCCATGATCGGTTTACTTAGTTTTGACTTTCAAGAGGGTCATTTCTGCAATGAAATCCAAAATTTTCGCTACGTCTTGTACACTCTTCCTCAGTTCCGTTACTAGTATAGCTAAATATACTACAAACCCTTTCCACCTTTTCAAGTTACTTAATACGTTAAGTAGAATACATGGATTTATGTAAATGTTGGGAATTTAATCTCATTTCGATAAACCTAGCTAATGTTCTCTTGTGGCTGTCGTGCGGTACGGCTAGTGACTCGAGGAGGGAAGTACAATGTAAGTAATGCCCGATAGGACCCAACTGCTGACAAATAGGTTTCAGTGTTTTCAACTGAATCTTTATCAGGACAGAATTGTTAATAAAATGATTTGAATCAGAACTGATGTCTTTCTCGATTTTTTGGAGAGGTTTTGTGGGCAGCCGAGGCATAGCGCGAACCCATCCCAACAGTATATGTCCTTATTTGAAAACCCAAAGCATGGTAATACACCTTTAATAATCCCTACATAGCGTTTTTTGAGAACGCTTCCGCAATAAAATGTTGCAAACATAACGTCATCATTCTTTTGGATTTAGCCAGGAATGACACAATCAGGGGCGGGAATTGATCTCTGAAAGTGGGGTTCAAAGCCGAGTGGATTGTCAAACGGCGCCGAGTGCGCCGCGGAAGTGCAAAGCGCTCCCCCTAAAGGCGTGGCGGTCCAGAGGCCCTCCTCAGGGCTCTTGGTGGGGTCCACGGGCAGAGCCCTTCGAAGCTCTGGGGTATTTACGAAATTGTAGGCATAAAAGTAATACATTTTAGCTTCAACTTCAAATAACATAAGGTGGGCAATCAGCATACCACAATAATCACAATTTGCCTTTTTTTTTTCAATTATATTCTCACTCCATATATAAGACTAACAGTCAGATAAGATCGATAATGCTGATGGCTTGAGGAAGTAGGGGAGAATGAATTTATTTTGAGGGATTCCCGAGGCTGTGAAACAATAATTTTAAGAATGGGATATCTACCACTCAGAAAGGGTGCGCGCGAAGTGCTCTGAAAAACATTTTTCGCAAAATTTTTTACGCATTTTTCGTCCTTTTTAGTGATATGAGTAATAGAAATGCTAAGTAAGAAAAGTATCCTCAAGGAGAGGGCTCTTCCCCCCTTCGCTGCGCCTGTTTCTTATTACGGTACCGAAAACGACACTTTCCGTGCCTTACAACTTGCATCTTAACAATCTTTAAAGAGTGGGTAAATTTACACAGATCGATGGTGTTAAAAATTTTGCTTTGAAAATTTCTAGGGGAGGGGGAACTTCCCCTAACCTACGCACGGCCATGGGGGCATTGGTGGTTTCAATGATAATAGAAGAGTTTGTACGAAGCTATGACAAACAGGATGTTCTCCGAAACCCCGAAGCAATATTTAAAGGGAAAATGCAGTCCCCCAATTTGAAAAAGTGTACCCTGTCATCCTAATTGAGGAATGGTTCCTTTCAATCATGTGACAACATTTTTGTAACCTATTTGCTATATTCATGCAGAATCACTCCTTGGTTTACCTTCAGTATTCAACGTTTTTATAAAGAGACATGAGGAAAAACACTTGTGAGCGAAATAAGCGGAGATCTGTAAGATTAAGCAGATTTTTTACTTGAAAATTGAAAGTAAAGCTAGAAAATGTCTCTTCTCCCTTTACCAATATCAGTCATAGTTAACACATTTTTAGGGGAAAATTGTGGTTCCCATTTCTTATACATACACAGTCGATGGTTCGTTGCTCCAATTTTCCAATCAAGTAAGCAGCAGCTACAGTTTGCATGACTTTGATGGCCATTCTGGTATAGCAATAGCTCAACAATACAGCTGAATTAAGTTTCACACCGAACAGCAAATTCTAAGAAGTAGTGCTCTCATGAAGTGTCAGGTTACTCATGGTCAGTTAAAGTGTAGATCAGCTTCCAACTTAATCCAAGATCAACTGCCATCAAATGTCAATTTTGACACACCTTCCAGGAAATGGTCACATGAATGGAACCTTATTAGTAATGCTAATTAAGAATCGTTTACGAGTTTCAGCATAGGAAGATTTTACATGATGTATGTCAAATATGGTTGTTATTGTCGTTGTCTATTCGATCTTCAAACAGTCGTTTTATGCAAATGGAAGCGACAGCTTCCCATAAACATATTGCGGTTACAGAGACCAGGTAAAGTGACAGTTTCTTTGTAGCACATTATCTGAAGAAGCAGTTTATAATCAGAACTGTCGCAAGTACTTTATGTTTCCTTTCCTAGACTATATAGGCTACTGGCTAGATGACAGTATGTTGAAACTGAAGCATGTGATATGGTTACCAAAATACGTTGAGCTAGACTGCAGTATGAAAACTGATCACCATAACGAACTTTTTAAACAGGATCTGGTCCCGTAATATGGCGCGAGAAAAGGAAATATATTATGAAGCAAGTTTATATCATCTAGTGGAAATAATACAGTATGACTCGGTCACCATTTATATAAAATAACACCAAAAATTCGTTTTCTTTTTCATTCTTTGGAAATATTTATCTCCTAAACTATGTTATTTGCTTAAGATATATTTAGGCCAATTACAATATTTGCAACTCACGTTATATATAGTTGCAACAAAAATATATATTAGCAACAAAAATTATATTCGCAAGAAAAATGTGCATCTGCAATAAAAACAAATATTATGTAAAGAAAAAGTTTGCAAAATATTATATTTACAACTAAAAATATTTGCAAGAAAAATTATAATTGTAACAAAAAACATATATATGCAAGAAAAATTATATCTGTAACAAGAGTATGTTTGCACGAAAAACTATAATTACAACCCAAAATATATTTGCAAAAAAATTATAATTGCAACAAAAATATATTTGCAAGAAAAATTATATTTGTAACAAAAGTATGTTTGCAAGAAAATTATATCTGCAACCAAAATATATTTGCGACGAAAATATATGTTATCAAACTTTGAAAATATATTAGCAACGTAGTCTGGTAATAAGTCGTTTTCTTAAAGGGTGTATACATCAAAATGCTGGGTACTGCACACGGTATCCGCTAGCACTAAGCAGGTGTTCTGGCTACATAGACAGGCGCGGATCCAGACATTTCGTAAGGGGGGGGGAGCTAGAAGTCCTTGAATATTCTCCTAGATTAACATTATGCTAATTTTCGCGTATTTGTTATTGCTGATGTGGCAAAAAAGGGGGGGGTGGAGCTGAGGCTGGACCCCCCTTGGATCCGCCCCTGAATCTAAATTAGAGTAGTACAGTACGCAGTACAGTGCGCAGTGTGCTGTACATACATCCACAGGCGTTCCGATTTATATGTACATATATAATATACTAACAAGGTACGTCAATTTTCTGGACGAAGCTTATAACTTGGCCTATTTTTAAACTCTTACGCTCACTGTGAACCGCTCTGATTTCTTTTAATCACGTCGTTCGATGAGAAAGGACATTCAACATCCCTTCGGGCACAACTGCGGGCATAAAATCACTTCTAATCAGAATTATTCGTAAAAGTGGACTCTTTGCACGTTCTTGGTTACACAGACAGAAGACGTATGATTATAACCTGCACAGCCATCTATACCGTCTCGTAAGCGAAAACACAGCGCAAGGTAAAGCAAATCAAAAGAACGTACGTTTGCTATGCAGATAGATAGGAGTAGCTCCTCATTTGACAAATCCTATGTAACGTGCGTTGTGATTGGGGTATAACTAAGTCAAACTATTTCCATGCCATTTTTGGGTATTTGAGGATCCCCAGATGCAATTGGGTACAATATTTTGGACAAAGTTTACGGAAAATTACTGCAAATTTTTGACATTTCTTACAGAAGAGACAAATAAGGGGTTTTGGGCCTTGGATCTGGGGGGCGGAAGCATACTTCAGCCCCCATATTTTTGACCCCCGCTTCCTACGCCTATGATAATATCTGAAAGCCAGGCGGTGATTCCCAGTATAAAATTCATGGCATTTAGTTTGACACCGTTATTTTAAATGCACTATATAATTGCAATCGTATAGGCCTAATATTCTGTCCATCCAGTTCACATTTATATCAGTCCGGCCGTGGATCTTTGGGAGGATGACATGGGCCCGAGAACACTAGGTTATAGGCCGTATCAACCAGGCCCGTAGCCAGACAAGGTGCTGAAGGGGGGCGAAAAATTTTCCAGAGGGGGCGAAACATACTAAAATGCATTACGGCAATGCTAATTTCTCATCTTCGGGGGAGGCGGAAAATTTTCCAAGGGGAGCTTCGCCCCCCTGCCCCCCTTGACTACGGGCCTGGTATCAACTCTAGACATTTCTCGATCTCTGTCATTCATCTTCTGAATTACTGTCACAAAGCATTCGGGGACTACTTTATTGAGTAAGATTTACTAATTTACACCCACAAGCATGCGTGGGATATAGCATAGTTTCTGCCAGTAACTAAGGTGGGGGCTAGATTGAGCTGGAGCTCAATACTTCCTGCCAATTTGGACCTTTTAATTATAAGACAGAGCTCGAGAACACATTTACAGTTAGATTCTTGACTGGTTTAGTTGTGTACTTCAGCCTCATGCATGCTCAGGGCCCGATTAGTTGGAAATAGATGTTGCCAATGGATAATTCAATGTGAAATTTCCAGTTATCTTGTAATCCATTACAAAAATAGACAAAAGTTCGAAGGGCGCCTACTCCCCCCCCCCCGTTCCCCACAAAAAGAAAGTTTGTTGTAGTTTTGTGCAATTTTAGCTCCATTGACAGTCTGACAATGCCGTATTTGGTCCTCATAGCCAAATCTACACATTGAATGTGTTTGTTTATTATTTTCTCACCGCCTGCCCAAAATTTCATTCAGTCACAGTGATTCGTCTGGTATAAGACAGAATTTCAGGAGGACATGAAACCACCTGGCTCCTTTTGCCGAACTACCATCATATGAATATAAGAAAATAACGGACTAAAAAATAAAACAAAGAATTATAACCGAAAAAATCATGCGAAAAGAAACATTGCATATCGCACCCACACGGAATCGAACCCGGGTCGTTACTATTTCAGTCAGAGGCTAATGTCGATTCTCTACGTAATTATTTGTGGGTTTTAAATTTTTATACCTGTCACATCTTTAACGGTTCATGACACTAAGTAATTAAATTTGCTACTGTTAGTTAATCAGGGTTGGGAAGCAACGAGTTACAAAAAACGCCGTTACTGTAACGATTTACATTTTGTGTAACGGAACCCTGTAACGAGTTACATTTGTATTTTAGTAACGGAGCAAGTAACTAGTTACAATTCTGTGTAAAAGTAACGGCGTTACATATGGGTCCCGTTACTTTCCCGTTAGTTACATTTTTACAAATAGTCAAAATGACCACAAATTGAATTTTACTCGAAGTAGTAACAGAAAATTTTCAAATTGATGACACTTTGGTAGTAAAATGTAAAAGTATTTTTATCATTCATCGCATATTATCGACGTCGTCCTCGCCAACATCAATTTTATTCGCGATTAGAATCAGAAGTTGATATTAGATGCACATGCTGCAGGCTTACAGGGCCACTTGATTGTCTATTGAACTAAGTTTAAAATTGATTTGTGTGTCAAATTACTTATTAGACAGATCAATGCTTATTATCCATGAGACCGAATCTTTGTGCGATTTGTTGAAAAATACTAAACGGTCCAGTAACTAAGGCCCAGCTGACTTTATATAGTATATATACTAAGTAAAGTCAGCTGGGCCTTAGTTTACTCATATTGTCCTTTAGAGGACACAGTGGAGATAGTGCACCGTGAGAAACGGGTTGGCCCATAGGCATTTAAATACCAGGCTTACTTTGAAAGTTTAATCAGTGCCTCTTGAGACGTTAGGGCTGGACCCGAGTCCACTCTGTCCAAGTCGGAGCTAACTGCGATTCTAGATTTCCGAATCTTTCCGAGCGTGGTACTACCCCTCAAATTCCTGCCGGTTCTGATTCCAATGGCACCAATTCCGAGACATGTCTTTTTGCCAGTGTATAGCATATCTAACATACAGATGTTTTAATTCTATCGTACATGTCCACCATTAATAAAGCCATCGTTTGTACTCACTTCCATAGCCTGGCCTCCTCAGTGATTTACTTGATAGTGTGTGACAATACTTCACATCTGTACATTGTGCACAAATGGAACTTTAAACACTTTAAATGTAACTTTCATATTTGAGAACTCGGCTGGAATGAACTCCGAGTCCGAGTCCAAGTCCAGTTACATCACAATCCGTAAAAACTTCGATTCCGGAACCTTCTATTCCGGTCCAATTCCTATTCTAGAAAAACGCTCTTGAGACCGGCATTAAGCTAACCGAATCCGGACTCGTGCGTTGGAGCCCAGTAAATTATACAGTGCCAAGCGTCGGTAAACACCGTGCATCCATTTATGTATCTAATTTAATATGTATGGTATCCTTATCCTTACACTCCTTACACTGAAATAATAATAATAATAATAATAATAATAATAATAATAATAATAATAATAATAACAATAACAATAACAATAACAATAACAATAACAATAACAATAACAATAACAATAACAATAACAATAACAATAACAATAACAATAACAATAACAATAACAATAACAATAACAATAACAATAACGATAACGATAACGATAACAATAACAATAACAATAACAATAACAATAACAATAACAATAACAATAACAATAACAATAACAATAACAATAACAATAACAATAACAATAACAATAACAATAACAATAACAATAACAATAACAATAACAATAACAATAACAATAACAATAACAATAACAATGACAATGACAATGACAATGACAATGACAATAACAACAACAACAACAACAATCACAATAACAATAACAATAACAACAACAACAACGATAACAATAACAATAACAAAATAACAATAACAATAACAAAATAACAATAACAATAACAATAACAATAACAATAACAATAACAATAATAATAATAATAATAATAATAATAATAATAATAATAATAATAATAATAATAATAATAATAATAATAATAATAATAATATCAATAAGAATAATAATAACAACAACAACAACAACAACAACAACAACAACAACAACAACAACAACAACAACAACAACAACAACAACAACAACAACAATAATAATTATAATAATAATAATAATAATAATAATAATAACAATAACAACAATAATAATAATATAAAAAAACAGCAGAATATTGAAATGGTCAATGACGTTAAAAGTGTTCTAGCAAAGCTAATTGAAAGAGAATAGAAGTGTTGGACTTAAAGCTTCACCTATTGTAAAGGGAAAGTGAATTACAGGCACACGGTCTGCATGTATAAACTACATAGTATCGCCATTGTTTTATATCGATACACTGTGAAACTTGAAATTAATGCGGAAATATCACTTAACCCAACCTTAGAGGTGAGGTTTTAAAATTTTACTGTTAACAAATGCATTCATCCTCGTATTACACCATATCTATGCCTTTGAGGGGTGAAGACTTTAATTACTGCTGAAACAACTCCCTCCCCCTTTCCACCCTCATAGAAGTACTGTCGTAACTGGAAAAGTATGGTTATAACCACATTCCTCTAACAAATATATAGTTTGCGTATGCTCCGACACAGTATCATAATTTGCTGCTTCATGATGAGCATTAGGAGCCTCTGCGAGAGTGCCCATTGAAGATCAGCTAGCATCATTGACTTTTTGGGGGGAACTCCTAAGGATAACTGGCACAAATGAGGTGTCGGTCGTCTCATGTGCCACCTTCTTACTATCTAATTATGCCCCCCTCCATTTCAGGAACCGAGGTACAGTATATTCACCTTGAGGTAACTAGCTACCCTCAAAAAAGGAAACATAACAAGGTGACGACTAGTTACAACTTACATTTGTCTTACAACTGTACTATGCCTATGTTTAAGCTATGCAGCCAGAACACATGCTTAGTGCTAGTGGATACCGCATATCCAGCATTCTGATGTATACGCCCTTTAGGAAAACGACTGAGTACGAGACTACGTTGCAAATATATTTTCTAAGTTTGATAATATATATTTTCGTTGCAAATATAATTTTGTGACACAATTCACTGAACTGTGCAAATGTATTTTAACATCGATAATTATGTTATCTATTTTGCAAATAAACGTTTTTATGAAGATATATGCTCTACCCAAGATAATTTTTGTTGCAAATGTATTTTTTACTACAAAGAAAATTATTGAAAATATAATTTTCTTGCAAACAAACTCTTGTTACAAATATAATTTTTCTTGCAAATATATTTTTGTTGCAATTATAACTTTTCTTGCAAATATATTTTGGGTTGCAAATATAGTTTTTCTTGCAAACATACTCTTGTTACAGATATAATTTTTCTTGCACATATTTTAAGCTGTAAATATAATATTTTGCAAACTTTTTCTTTACATAATATTTGTTTTTGTTGCAGATGCACATTTTTCTTGCGAATATAATGTTTGTTGCTTATATACATTTTTGTTGCAACTATATATTATGTGAGTTGCAAATATTGTAATAGGCCTAAATATACCTTGAGCAGATAACATAGTTTAGGAGGTAAATATTTCCAAAGAATGAAAAAGAAAACGAATTTTTGGTGTTATTTTATATAAATGGTGACCGAGTCATACCATATTATTTCCACTAGATGATTTTAAATTGCTTCATAATATATTTCCTTTTCTCGCGCCATAAGATACAGACTAAAATGCATACGTACTGTACTGTACTGAATACACTTAACTACCGTATGCCAAGTATGGCTTCGACAATACATGCAAACGTACGTCCGTGACTTTGATTTTCATCCTAAATAATGATAATTCGGAATTACTGTACTCACTTCTTTGGCGGAATCAACCGGTAACTACTAATGAACTTGACGTTCCAACGTTTGATTCTGAAAGTCTGAAAACGACTTAATTATCGTTAAACTATGAACACAGGTTAGCAAAAAATTAACAATCTGGTTAGCATCGGTTTCGTACTACTGACATGAGAAACAATGACGTAACGTGCATGGGACGCCGAAACGTGACGGAACGCCAGGCAGAATCATTGACATAGTTTTAATAAACATGATTTAAACTTACTGTTTTCGAAACCTAGGTGACAACAACGGTCACTATTGGCACATATCAACCAGCCAGGGAGAAGTCAGTTGATCTAGGGAGGTACTTTCACTCGAGACCTCTGTACGTTATGGACTAACTTACATGGTAAAGCTTCGATAAGATCAGGGGTGTGCAACTTGCGGCTGACGACTCCCTCTTTATGGGGCCCACGAAAATATACATTTACCTCATTATCTAAAGAGGTTGACTTGTTATTTGATCACAATTTGTAGTTTACATTCCATCTGGTGCGGATGGTCATTCACGCAATCAAGTAAGGGTTGTACCGTGGATCCATCTCCTTCTCATGACTATCAACAGATGGGGACGGGGAGGACGTGTACTCTCGCCTATGAAAGTGGAGGGATTGCCACTCCCCAAACACACACACACACACACCCATTTCCAGAACCTGCAATGAAAATAGTAACCACATGTTTGTTTCCTTAGCTTGCAGTAAAGGTGATTTACTGAAATGAAACTCGGCAATAGTTGAAAGAGTAATTTCATGAGTTATCAAACAAGTCTCAGCTTCTGGGTGGGTAACTTGATTTAGGCTTCTTGAAGAGACCGATTGACTTCCTGTCAGGTTGGCTCTGAATTTTCTTAGGCTAATTTCCCTGCATGTCAACATTTCACGTAAATGTGTGTTTTCGAAAATACAGGGCGTCCACAAAATGTATGCAAGGGAATAAGGTAGCCTTAAAATACGAAACTTTTCAAGCAGGGATTCAGGCGGAGGACTCAAGGGCCTCCATTCTTAGCACGCTACAAAAATATAATGTGCTACAATGGTCAACATTTCACGTAAACGTGTGTTTTCGAAAATACAGGGCTTCCACAAAATGTATGCAAGTTAATAAGGTGGCCTTAAAATACGGAACTATTCAAGCAGGGATTCAGGCGGAGGACTCAAGGGCCCCCATTCGTAGCACACTACAAAAATATAATGTGCTACAATGAAATTTTCCGAAGGTCTTCTTTACGTTGGTGATGAAAATGCTGAAAATTTTATTATCTAGTTTATGATTTAATGGAAACCAGAGAACGGTAAATCGCCTTTAAGCGCTTCACTTAAAGATTTACCGAGGAGGCCCGGATTCCCCCACTTTTTTACTAATGTTTAAACTTTAGCCAACGAAAGATGCTATTACCGTCGCCCTCCATAAAGGATGAATGTGGGGTGCTCTGATAGGGATCTTTCTCCAGACCCTGCATGCATTTGTCCTTATGGTTGTAATACAGACATTCCTCAAATAAATTATAGCCCCGTATAAGCATCTAAGCATCCGAAACTACTAGGGACCTTAGGCCCTGCTCTTCTCTTAAAAATGACTTACAATCCCTCACTTGTACCCTGCCTTAATGATGCTCATAAATAGATCCCGCAAGCGCTTCAGGGCACCGTTAACAAGAAGGTTGGACACACCTGGTTTAGAGTGTGCCAAGGCATTAAATATCCGTTTACTAATAAACGCACCCTACCCCCGACCCCCATGAACTTACCCGCGAGGTTTACCAGTAATGGCACCAGGTTGCAACACTTCTATTTAAAACATCATTCCTCAACATTGGACGGTAAATAGCTTCTTTCGTTGATAGATTTTGGCCATTGCTCCAAATATTGGTAGGTTACTAGTACGTTGGTTGTTAGTTGGTAACTTTGCAGGATAAACGTCTGACAGAAGTGAAATTCACTTTGATAACCTAACATCCGTTTCACAGGGTTCTGTTCTCATTTTTGCAAACAGGACAGTACGTTGTGCAGGACGCAGCTTCTTGCTATAAAAGCAAGGTCGATATGGACGTGGTTGCCTCCCAGACTACTGGGAGCCTTTGAGACTTTTTCCATGAAGAGAGCGCAAGTTACGAAAAGTGAGCATTCCTTAAATTTGTTTAAAGAGCCGTAACACTTATTTAAACAAACAATAAATACGGAATTACATTAATGATGCAAAGTAACTGTCGTTAACTTTAACTTGTGATATTATTAACTACATGCAAAATTACACATAAATTCATTTTATCATTTCGTATTATAATCGTAGTTGGCATATTACAGTGTTTACTTTGCCTCGATCTGCATGTTGTAACCCTTCGGTGTGAATGAGTTATAATACTTTTGGCAAGCTATTTCCCTCCCTTACCTAAGAGGGTCCTGGCATCAACACAAGAAACAAAAGGGACCAGCCTAGTCCTTCACTTAGACAGGACTGCTTTGTTATTCTGAATCATTACTTTGTAAATCTTTGGTATGGGTTAGGGGTTGGCATTATGAATGCAACATTACTTAAACGGGGCCGTTCTCTTCCTTCTCACACACACAGTGGCGTAGCTAGAGGGGGGCAGGGGGCGGTCGTCCCCCACAAAGCCTCCGAAGGCCTCTGTCGGAAATTTCTAGTCTCTGTCGGAAATAAATAAAAACAACTCATTTGAAACACTTACAGCACTTTTTACGTTTTTAAGCAGAATTACACATCGATATGTCAATGTGAAAATCAAAAGTCGGTCTCAAAATTGCCCGGAGAGCAAAAAAACAAAAAAACAAAAAAAAAAAAAAAAAACAAAAACAAAAACAAAAACAAAAAAAAGGTCTCCAGAATTACGAATCGTACAACTATCAAGATAATAATCCGTCGGAATTTTCTTGCTTTTGCCCCCCCCCCCCAAAATAT
Source organism: Holothuria leucospilota (assembly GCA_029531755.1). Taxonomy (NCBI): domain Eukaryota; kingdom Metazoa; phylum Echinodermata; class Holothuroidea; order Aspidochirotida; family Holothuriidae; genus Holothuria; species Holothuria leucospilota. The sequence goes on from CM055973.1 coordinate 8,368,522, forward strand.
CTAGCTACGCCACTGCACACACACACACGCGTGTAGGTAGATATCTATGTACGTAATGCCAAGTTAAGGCTAAAGATTCATCCTTGATTAAAAGGCAACAAATCTCGCCAACGACAGAAAATTCCCCATTCAATAAATTTTATCTTTATAGCGCCTCCCCTCATTTCATAGGTGCCCAAAAAGTGTTTTCTTAACATTTATTTTTTCTTAGTTCTTACACATTTTATCAGGACACAAACAATGGGGGGTTAACAAATATCTAGAGCCCTGCCCCCGCCTGTAGCTACGCGCCTGAGTTCAGTTAAGTCCAATCGAACGGGTCACAATGTAGTTGTATTGAACTGGTCCAGTTAAGTCTATTCGAATTGGTTTAGTTATTAAAGTTCACTTAACTGGTCTAGTAAAGTCCGGTTGAACTGGTCCCGTAAAGTACATTTGAACCCGTTCAGAAAATCCCTGTTTAATAAACTGGTTTAACCTAGTTTGCATAATCAAGTTAAATGCATTTGACACTTACTGTACAATAATTGGCCACGGTTTCTCTTTTCGAATTTGTTCCTAAAATATGTAATTTACACACTTAAGTAGTTTATAACAATATGTCTTCTTTGTTTGGACTGTTTCTTCCATTTTTGTTTTGTTAGCTAATTGTAAATCTCTGTATGAGCGTATACATATGTTATCACACAGAACTCTGTATTATTAATGCAAAGAAACAAGATACCCCGTTTTGGAAAAAGAAGGTCAGTTACGTTCGTTGTCCTTTCGGGGACGTAGCTCCCTTGAGAAGTAGAATTCCTTCGGGAGTAACGTTTGGTTTCGCCCCATGGCTCTTCGCAGGGAGTCAAGGGTACTTTAGAAAAAAAGTTTTTAGTTCCCCTTAGCCAGTTGGGAAGGGAGACAAGTATGAGAGACCCGTGATATAGAGGTCCGAAGGTCAAGAATTGGCTAAGTTCAGTCTAAGAGTCTGCTGAGGACGCTGCTTCTTACGGAAAGAGCTCTTTCAGGGGTGCACGTTTGGCAGTTTGGTTTTCGCCCTTCGGGTTTTCGCCAGAGAGTCATGGGGACTTTAGAAAAAGTAGTTTCTAGTTAGATATAAACCATGACCCTGAAGGTCAAGAGGTTGGTAATGTTCTTCATACTTAACTCCTTTGGGGATAACTCCTTCGGGAGTAAGTATTTGGTTTTCGCCCTTCAGGTTTTTGCCAGAGATTCGAGGGACCTTTGGAAAACATATGTTTGTAGTAACGTTGTGTCTATTGTTTTCAGAAAGTCAAACACGGGCCATGCATGACAGACTAGTGATGTGGAGGTCTAAAGGTTGAGAGGTTGGTCATGTTCAGTCTAGTTGTCCTTTCGAGGACGTAGGTCCTTTGGGGGAGCAGAATGCCTTCGGGAGTAACGTTTGGTTTCACCCTTCGCAAAAGGTAGATGGGAATTTAAGATTAAAATATCTCTAGTTACCTAGAGCAGGAGTATCCTTGATCACCAGTGGCGGAGTTCCCACCGTGATCGCTTCTCGGCCATTTGGCTAAGATCATATGTAGTAACTATTCATTTTAGTCAGTTTAAAATGGAGCCACGCATAACAGACCTCACATCAAGAGGATTCGACCTCTGAATTAAAATCGTTTGTCCCCATCATGTAAGGCACTTATTATGAAAAGTTCACAGTACCCTTCCCTGAAACATTACAACACACCAAAACAATTTTGAGTAAGTTTCGTAGTAAATTTTCCCATGAAGGAGTATGTACCTGCCCTCCATACAGTCAAAGGGGTGGAATCCCTCCCCATTAAACCCTTGTCACAGCGATTGCATTTAAAGCCAACCCCTACCACGCCTTGCCCCATACATGCACAAAATAAGGTTTACTCCCGTCTAACAGGGCCGTAATAGCCAGATTGTAGTCTAAAAAACACTAGCTAAGCTAAACTGGGAGTTTGGTCTTTGTCCCCACAAAACAAAAAAAAAAAAAAAATCCAGCGACACAACATTACAGTAGTAAATCACATAATACAGCAAAGTTAACAGCAGTGCTAACTGTACATTCGTATGCACAGTCAGTTGTTTCGCCGAACTAAATCTTTCATTCAGAATTAATGGAACTACTTCCCATGCACATCTCACTTGCACGTTACTTTCAGCAGAAAAGACATATTTTTCGTTGAAAGCGATTTTCTAATCCCCGTTAACTCTCAAAGTAACACATATTTATTTTCAAATTGGCTCCGTTAACTAACGTTCAGGGTCAACGCAAAACAGCAGTGTAGGCTATGGCTTTGGGTGCATCACGAATCTTCAATTCGCCGCACATAATAGATCTGAAGCCAGGGTTAGGTATATAAATCTGTGGACACCACCCGACGGCACTGCACAGTCATACAGATATTGGGAGTGATGGGTCAAATGTTGCAGTGACCACGAACTTACCACATTCGGGACTATTGTTGTAAAGTGTTCCATTTCCTACCCCGCCTCTTTGGGGGAAGCAACCGATACTTTATCCCCGTCGGGCAAATCCTGGCATCACGCGGCTACCGTAGGCTACAACAAAACGGATTAGGCTCAGGGTACAGCCTGGGCCTTGGGACCTGTGGCCCCGACTTCAACACTGGTGATGAGATGGGATCTTTAAACAATGTTGAAAAGGGGGAAATAATGCAAATCATGTCTAAACAGGAGGGGTCATTTTGACAACCTTTCTCCACGTAAGAAGTCAATGCATATCAACGCCCCGTTCGAACCCTTTATGTCTGTAGACATTTTGATTTAATTCCAACAATCACAAAACTCAGAACATTAAATAGCATTCTGATAAACTACGCACAATATCCACTTCGCCAGTGACGTGGCCGAGTGGATAAAATAGGTGGAATTTAAACAGATGGAGCAAACGAAAGGGTCGGAGTTGAGCCCCTGCCGAGTCAAACTAATGTGGGTTTTTCGTCCAAGTGCGCTCGACTGCAATTCCATCTGAACTGGCTTTCCAAAGGAAACCAAATGTGATTTAAATTCTTCTGTTGGTTAGCCACCGGTTGTGGACTTGTAATTTATAAGCCATGTGCTTCCTCTACATTTTTTGTCGCTTGATGTCGTAAACCAATTGTCCTCCAAGACTTGAATTATCATCGTAATAGTCATGATAATGACGATGATGACGATGATGGCGATTATGGCGATGATGACGATGATGACGAAGATGAAGAAGAAGATGATGATGATGATGATGATGATGATGATGATGATTGTAAAGATTGGTAATGGATTCTGTTTATAGATGACTGTCAGATAATAAATATGAAGGACAAAAAATTATTCTTGTATTATATTTGTATTATTCTTGTATAGGTACTACAAGTACATGTTCGAGGAATGGAGCACCGGTGAACCCAAAGGAATATATCTCAACCCAGCATGCCAAGCTTACACTGGCTTTATTGCCAGAGTTGCTGTGGACAGAGACCCTGTCTACTGCATTGTTGCTAATATTCCATTTGCTCGTCTTTAATAGTTCAATGGTACTATTTTCAAAGGTCAATGTGAATTAGAAATCGATAAGTAATAAATTCTTTTTGCAAAGGGATGCCATTTTTTTGGAAATTCACGAAAACCATAGAAATTAAAGTAAGAAAGAATAATGGCTGGCGATTTGGACTGAAGCTATTATTGGCTAGGCTGTAGGGCAAAAAAGCAACGGCGCGCAATACAAACAGTGTCACGTTTGTTTTCCTCGGTTATTGGGGGAAAAACTAGAAGATTTCAAGTTAGGAGTATAAAACAAAACACCAATCACCAAGACCAGGGATAGTCTAGGTGCCTTAATTTTCTTTATACTCCTAACTTGACAAGTATGAAAAATATCCATGCTTCACAGTAAGAAATATCGTGTTTACCTTGTTTTCGGTTTTTGACCTCTTGTGACCTCACGTGACCTTTGATCTCTACAAAAAACAACAAGGTTGTTTCTCTTAATATGATAATTCCCAATCTTTCGAAAAACGGATAAAATGACAATGTAACTTATCAAGCACAATGCACACTGTGTACGTACGAGACACGCCAATCAATCAGCTTTTTGCCGAACTCGGGAAGCGCGCTCACAATTTTCACAGGTTGAATAAGCAGTAGCCTGCGGAGCACACTCTGTAGCAGCCTTCTAGAAGATGGCGCTCTCTCAGAAATCATAATACACCCCCTGTATATATTCTATACAGAGTCTGCAAACCTTCGTCCAGTTGTCATTTACACGAATCCCCAAAATACGGGATAAATTATTATTCATAAGAAGGTCACATGGTGTTCACGGCTACTGACTATTCATGTCACAACGGCCTGCGACGATGCACATTATACGAACACTTCTGAAGATGCGGTGACATCTTAAAAAGGTACGTAATTATCATGTATGGGCTAAAAATCGAGCTAATCCTTTGCAGTGAAAAGTCAAGCCTAACGTTAGGGGTAGGATGTCCCAGACCTTGCCGGTTTGTGTAAACTGGCCTGTACATAGGCCCTCGCATGGACAAGACGACAACGTTCCTTGCTAGCTGTATATGTATACATGTACACGGTAGTAGCTAAGCCAGTAACTATACAGTAATAGCCGTACTGTACTGCACTGCATAACGTGTATACAAGTGAAAAGAGTTGTCTGCTGTGGGCTGTAGCGAAGCAACCGGTCGCTCATGTTGACTCCACCCCGTACCAACGCTGATGACGTGTGCATTAATTATCATGAAGTTATTTTTGTCTCGGAAATGAGATTGGCTAGAAAGTTGGCAGGCTATTGTATTGTATTAAACTTCGTCTGTATACTGTACATGAACATTTAGGGTAAGTAGATATTAAGTATAATGTACTTGTAGCTGATGAAACTCAACAATAGCCTGCTTACAGCAGGCTAAATAAGCAGCGATGCGCTGTGTCAGAGTTCTCCCTTACTCTAATTTCTATGACGAAAACAAACTTTCGTTGTTTCTGGTGTGGTATTATGGTCTATATTCGTACTTAAATATATACACTTCTTCATCATATTCCAATAAACTATGTACTGATTGTTCATAAGATTACCACTGGTTGTAACATGTTTATTGCAACCTTCGTAGGCTAAAAACATTCAGAAAACTGCAAATCTGTTTTAAGATGACCAATAAATGAGTGTCAAATCGTCAACAATTAAAAAACTGTATGAAAGTACGGATCTTTGTTCATGATACTACTTTCAATGCCGTCTGTTTTTCTCTTTTCAGTCATCTGGGCTTTATGAGGATTGGGTAGATGAGAATTTCAACCCCAGAACAGGATACCGCGAATGGGAGGAGTACGTTAACAATCCTACAAACATCGATGTGGCCACTGCGGAAGCAATTTACCGCGAATGCATGAAGGGAGAACTGGGCTTCTTTGGTTCAATCAAAGAGTAATAAACTTTACGAAAAGTTACATCCCTTTCTACTTTCATAGTCACCGAACTTAGTAACTGTGTAAAAGGTGTACAAAAGTTGTTTTTGTGTACCTAAAATAGTTAACGGCAGAAATGGAAAAAACTTTAAATTGGTTACATGTTTAGAAATTCTCCCTTTCAATGCCTTCTTTTATATTCGTTTCATCTGGCTGTAAGGTAGGGGTTATGTCTAAGACCCCTCCTCTTTGAGAAAGTTTTGCTTTTTAAACGTTGCTTTTATACAAAACGGTGCGATTGTTAAAAAGGGTAGAAGAAATATTTTTCGTTAGAAATTCTTAGTGTTTAGTGGTTTTTGGAAGGGGCTGTGCTATGTCTATTGCCAAATAATGGCACACGGTGCGGCCCTTTCCCCCTAGATGTGTTACTTTGAGTGTCACCGTCGGTTAGTGCGTAGCGTAGGTCTATTTGTTGTCAATACCTACCATAATGGCAAAATGACACTTTTGACAAGTTCATTTCATCTTCTATCTAAATAATTTTTGAGACCCAAGATGTAGAGTTTAAGACTTTGAGAAGAAAATTTAAACTTGAAAAACTTATCACTAGTAAAATCACTTTATAGGACGAAACAAGACTAAAGGGTACTTTAAAGCCCAGCATGTCAATAAAGGTAATCACAGGCAGGGGCGGCGATCTGTTAAAATTATTGTGGGCACCTACTTGAGTGAACACTTTGCGCCTCCGGCCAGAGAAACAAGAGACCGCCACAGGTCCCTATTTTGGGGTCCAGGGGGAAAGGTCCTGGAAGCCAAGCAATTTGATGCATTCCAGAGGACACAGATCACATATATCTGATCTAAATTTCTCCCCAGCTGCCATTAGTAGGCTAATATCACAATTATTCATATATTTTCTGCATACCTCTAAATATTGGGGGGGGGGGGCATTTGATATTATGTCCCCCACTAACAATATTGAGAGGGCATGTCCCCCTGCCCCCGTGATCGCCGCCCATGATCACAGGCTATTTCCTAAGAGCATGTTGTGACATTGCGTGAAAAGAAATAGGCCTACCTAAGATCTCAATCGTGTGAGCTAAAGCCGTTCTGTGCGCTTCGTGTATGAGAAAGAGGTTCATTTATCAGTCAGTGAGTTATCCGCACGAGAGCTCGTCTGCGGAGGGAGTTCAGGGACCCCCGGAAAGATTTGGGGAGCTTCACATGAGATTTGCCAGATCCTGGGGGCTTGAAAACATAGGAAATGTAACATTACAAAGGAAATTTTACTTCTACGGTGATTTGGATAGGTGTCATGCATTATATACATATATATATATAAATATATATATATATATATATATATATATATATATCCTCCGCTTTCCGGGCAGAGTCTGTGACCACTACACCAGTTCGGCTTGTGATTCACAGAAGTGACAAACAGGCTAGAAATACCTCGTGTGATTCAATTTTCTCTCCTTGTTACCATGGTAGTCCCAAGCGGGATAAATAATCAGTAAGTCGAGGTTGGTAGATCGAAGTATATATATATATATATATATATATATATATATATATATATATATATATAATGCATACGATGTGATTACAGCTTTCTTGCATCTCTGAGTTTCAAGCAATTTGTATCGCGATCATCAGGCAAATGACTGTAGAACAGTTCAGCACTTCAGCACTACAAAAGCTATCGCTTTCTTAACGCACGGTTCGATGGTTTTTCTTTGTGTATGTTACCGTGTCGACACGTGGAGACCAGGTTTGTCCTTTTGTTAAGGTTGTTTTCGCTTGAGTGGATTATCTCTAGTTTCTCTTCCATGCGCAGGTTGCAGGTTCACAACAAGCTACCACCAACGTTTCCGAACCGCCTGTGCTGTACTGTGGAATATTCACCGCTCACCCAGGGAGATGCAGTACAATCTCCCTGGTTCACCGCGCGGCTCACGTCTCACACAGTGTGCGTTAGTCTTTACAAGACGGTAAATGGTAACATGTTGGTACTTTATCTGCGGAAGCCTTAATTTTTTTGACGAGTGGCATCAAAGGTTCGTTAAATTTTCGTTTTCTGCTAGGGCCTAAACCGATAGTTGTAGTTGCTGACGTACCAGCAATCTCTTTTACATCCTGCTGTTTCGAAAGCGAAGCAACATGCTAAGGCTCAACGACTACAATTCGAATAAAGTTTTACTATAACACTGTGTATAGTATACCAGGGAGGTGATAAGACCCGCTTAGTATACTAACTGTAGTTCAATACAGACAGCGTCATAGTAATAATTCTCCGTTGTTTGTTCGTATTTTACGAATACTTTTTGTAGAAGGCGTTTGTTATTGTCTGACGTGGCTTGATAAAATGATGTGATTGGTGGATTTCAAATCAAGGGTGACGAAGGTGTGGTTTTGCATGCATAATTGTTTGGGTGAACAAATTAGTCAGTTGTTACAGAAAGGTTAATTACTCCTTAATTAGTGCTCATCGGGTAGATTTTTTTCCCACTTTCCTCTCTTTCATCGAACGGGACCTGATCGTAAATAAAAAGTCTGACAAACGCAATATTTCCCTTTAAGCAACATGATCATATTTTGGTTAGTTAGGAATGCAGAAAGACATTAACCTTAAACAGGAAAATGTTAGGCGGTAGCGTTTTCAAAACCTTTTCATGGTAATCAGACAAAGGTGATGGGTTCAGAATCTTACTTTATTTGTACTTTGCATCGTTACTGATATTTGATATGAAAGTGAATAGTTAGTATAACAAATTGCTGTAATTTTCAATTTTATCTTTACAAATCTTTGATTTTATTACATTCATGATTTGTTAACCGTATTTCGTGACCCTTTTGACACGCACTCATCTCACGCTAACGTTCCCATAAATTACCACATAAAGTTTAAAAGACGGCAAAATTTCAGACAGAAAGAATAGGTAAATGTATTATTCCACTTCGATGTATAATGCATGCTGGGGAGGAAGGTATACCATAACAGAGACTGCAAGACAGATATTTTGTATAATCAAGCACAATTTTCGAGTTTAAAACTGTGGTTTTCTACATCAGACATCAGTCACGGGTCAAACAGAATTTTCTTTATCGGAAAAGTCCTCTTTTAAGTTATTCTCCTTATCTTGGACCGAAAAGGTTGGACAAAATGACGGTAAATTGTGGAAGACAAAACAACAGTCGCTCGAAGCTTTCGTATCTGTGCAAAAATGTCCGTGGACTTGATCTGTGGTACATGGTACAGTAAAATCTAATTTCCCAACTCTATTGTTGCTTTGTCAACAGAGATTTCAATACACCTAAAATACTGGCACCGGTACAGTAAAGATGGGAATCAATCAGGCTCATTTTTCGAACTATTCATTTTTCGAAAATCAAATAGTCAAATGAGCACTGTAGCATACACGTAGGACTCCTCTCCCCATATCTTTGGCTGCGCGGTAGCATTGACCTGCTCTGACATTTCTGAGTCATGTTTTGCCCTTTAGAAAGTTACAATGTCATACCGTGGTTTCCGAAACCTCCATTGTTATCGTAACACTTAGCTACGGTTGTGATCAAAACTTCTTAAGTACCTGTTTAGAGTAAGTGGTACAAAAATGCAAACTTACCCTGAGTTTGGAATCCAGGTGCATAGGTTGTGAAGGTAATAGGGCCAGATCCCCGCTACCAGGTCTCCCAGACTAAGGGTGGAGTCCTTATGGAGCAAACACTACCAATTGACTCACCCCTAGCTGAGAGACAAAGTGCAAGGGGTCTGTGCTCAGTAAGTAAAAATAGCGTGCCTAGGCCAGGGGCTGAATTCGGCTCCGCTGCTTGCCGGAGCAATATAATTTAGGCCTTAGCTTGGTAGAGGGTAGAAAATAGTATATACAATGTGCCACGAGGCTATATACAACAAGCTAGGCTCAAGGCCTAAGTCTGCCTACTCCTACAACTTACAAGTGAGCTCACTGGTAATTAAGAGAGGTGACTAGGACCTGTTTAATTTTTCTATAATTGATAGGATATACTATAGTACAGTAAAGATTGACAAATTATACTTAGTTGTAGAATTCCATAAAATGTGCCCTTGTTGGCCAGCACTAGACAACCAGCATGCCTTCTTCACTCCTCCAGCTCCTGAAGCCATGTGCTAAAAACTAAGCACACATAATTACATAGAGAGGCATGGTAAAGCAGTGGAAAATTCCAACTGGCCAGCTCATGAGTGTACACTCATCAATATTCATCACCAGCTTGCTCAGGGTGCATATTGATGAGGTAAATGAATAAACATAAACACTTGTAAAAGTAAAGGACACTACACCTGTTTTAAAGAGTCTTTGAACTCATTAAAGTCTTAATAAGGCGATGATAATTCAGTTGTTTGAATTATTTACATCCCACCTTTGCAGATAAGCAAGTATCTGGCAATTTCGAGTCCTTTTAAAGTTTAGTGTAACTAGCAATCAACGACAAATTCTGAAGGATCGCGTTCCTATAAAAATAATACTTTTAAAGCAAATAACAGTAGAAGGAATCAAAGCGAAACAATGGCTGTTCTGTTACGTGTATCCGTAGCACATTTAACCATAACCGGAAGAAAGTTCACCTAAAGTGTTTTACTTTCAACTACCTTGCATTTGGTAGAGTATTTCACATAAACCTGACTAGTTGTAAACCTTTAGTAACAAAATGATTCAAGAGGGTCATTATTCATCCGGCGATATGAAATATATTAAGGTTAGCCTACTGCTTATTTTGCAACTTTAATCGAACTGGTTGAGACTCTATTCCATCAAACTAGTATAACCTTCTTGTAACCCTACTCATTGAAATTGACGGTCGTAAGTGTTGGTCCAAATGTCCAAACACGAGCATTAACTAAAGTTGAAACATTCTGTCCTACAAAATACTTAAATAAGGTCTGTTGCAGGATTTATTCACAAAAATATATATTGGTGTGTTTTAATCCTTCAAAACGAAATGTGGGGAACAACCCGCTTTTTAACAAGTGTTTAAACAGCATACGGGGTCCATGACCCATGCACACATCTTTTGTCCTAACTATGTAAAAATGCGGCAGGGAAGGGGTATGGGTGGGGAATTCCTTTATAGTTTAACTGATGACTTGGCCGCATTGACCTGAAAATATCGGTAATGAAAAGAAAACAAGGAAGGGGGAAGGCTGTGGCATAATCAATTTATGCAACAAGTACTTAATAATATATTGTCCCCCTCTCTGTCGATTTAACACTCCATTTTCCATCTTTCTTCGACTTTAACTTCGTCCAGTATCATGCAATTGTAGCAAGGTACATGTGTCTACAAATCGTAACAGTAAGGAGAACATCTGGCAGGCAATTGGAAATCAACCGGTTTGAGGTGACTGAAGATGCCAAGGTTACTAACTGTAATACTGAATATTTACTTGCGTTGTTCAAAATATTTGTTCTCAAAGTCCTTGCTCGAAATGGAATACATCAGGTTGATTCAATGATCAGTTTAATATAAGCTATGTCTGTCAGTGACGTTATTTTATTTATTACTAATTTTGTATTCCATCTTATTCAACTCATTTAGAATAACATATGAATATTAAAGAGACAATGATGCATTGTGAACAACAAATTTAATTCTTTCTCGAGTAAAGATAGCACCCACTTTTCCATTCGCAGTAAGGATATGTAACTTAGAACATTCTTTGTTAAAACCGTGGTATATGCATTAAAAGTTAAAATCCAAAAAACTCATACCCAGAAAAAAAAATTGGTCGATATAACCGTTACTCTTACAAGTTTACTGTTATAATGTAGACTATCTATCTCATAGAAAACCTTACAACATTTAGCAAAGGACGTTCCACAGAGAATCATACAGAGTTTGCAAACCGATAGGTTTTTTTTTGAATTCGTAAGCTTTTTCGTAGCTAAAATATCAATCTCAACCTAGAGAATAAATTTAAACTTGTAAAGGAAAGAAACAAAGACTGGCTTTTCATTCTGTTGCTTGGAAGAAAAAATAAAGTACTTCGTATAAAGAAGAAGAAAATTATATGGATGAAATAATGTATCTTGATAACCGAAAAAATGCCACGTTTAGTGAAAAAGAACTGCTTATTAAGTAATTTCATTTCACATCAAAAATGAAAGTCGAAGTATATGTACAGTTCCAAAACAAATGCTCTAAAGTTTCGTCATCTGTATTGCAAAAAGAACAAACAGGTGATTCCCTTTTCCCCATCAAATTTATCAATCTGTTTGTCGATAATCTTCTGTGTAGAAATTTAAACTGAAAGTAAATAATCTTGACTTCATTTACAGACAACCATGGGATCCTAAAATACCTAACCCAATCCTCCGAAGTAATATCATTAAATAGAACGTTCCATTTTGTTGCAGAAGTTGGAATTGTAGCTACTGTTTGAACATAACTGTGATAGACAGCTTGTGAGAATGATCTATGTCTCAAAGCTTTTGAAAGAAAAGACTTTTGTAGATAAACGTCTCTCTCTCTTCTGTGAAAACACCACTTACCCGCCACTCCCTCGGGATGGCGTTAACTAATCCCCAATAACGAGTGAAAGAATAGCCTACAATATTAATTTTAATTTAAACCTTACATACGTGAGCGGTTTACCGGCTGCGTCCAAAAAACCCCTAACATACAAAATACCTTTGTCAAAAAGAAATTTATCAAAATTGATCTTCTTGTTTACCTTAATATTAGAGTTATTCCATATCAATTGCATTATGATTTTTTACTGGACATGTAATTTCACTATAGGTCGCAGCACACCAAGCATGGACAACTTGCTTAACAAAAAGGTTCTCAGCCTAAATATCTGGTGCTTTACAATTACAATGAAATAAAAAATCTTTTCCATACTTGGCTAGATCAATATCAAAGAAGGACTTCCATACCCCTTTTGTTTCATCACAATAGCGGCGGATCCATGTATATTTCAAACTATTCATACAACTCCTTAGATGGATTGCTTTCAGACCGTCTTTACATATGTCATTTATTTAAACAGAACGTTTAACTTTATCGGGGCTACCATTCCAAATGAAATAAAAAATGACTGTTTCAAGCTCTTTGATAAATGAATCAGGGGATTTGGTAAAACCAAAAAAAAAAAAAAAAAAAAGGATTACCAGCTGAGAGAGAGAGCATATGTTTTCACTAGTGTAATACGCCCTACAGGGGTGAGGTCTCTACAAGAGCACATACGCAGACAATTTTTCAAAAGAGAGAGTTTTTGGATGTAATTTAATCTAAATAGATCATTACCATTGTGAGTAAAGAATATTCCAAGAAAACGTACTGGACCAAAAGTAAAATTTTACGTTAACATTATGTACGAAACATGGACCTTTTTCTGCAAAAGGGCCTAGAGGAAAGAGAATTTTGGAATATTCAATCAAATCTAAAACAAAACGAATAGATTCGCCAATAAATTTTCCTTTACGAAACCCAGTCTGATTAGGGCCAATGATCTTGTTTAAAACTGCTTTGAGTCTATTTGCAATCGACTTGGCTGCGATTTTATAATCTGTGTTCAAAAGCGTGATTGGTCGATAATTTGACAAGTGAAGCGGGTTTTTATCTGGTTTAAGAAAGAGAGAAATAATGCCACGGGTTTGATCCGGTGCCAGACAACCGTTCTGAAAACCATAATTAAAAGAGTCTACAACTAATTGTCCAAAGTGTTGCCAAAAGTTTTGTAAAAATTAGTTGTGAGTCCATCAGTACCCGAGGCCTTATCATTTACCATCAAGCCAAGTGACTGTGAACATTCTTCAAGCGTTAGAACTCCTTCACAGTGATTTACCTCTTCCTCATTCAAAATATTATGCGACAGCCTACTAAAAAAGGGGGAAGGATTGCAACTTTTTGAAGTATAAAGTGTACTACAAAAATTAAAAATTTCTCGTAAGATATCCTTATTGTTAACAAAAGGTTGACCATGATCACTGGTAACTTTGTGAATAGTATGCTGTGACTTGTTTCTCTTTTCGAGATTAAGAAAGTATTTAGTATTTTTTTTTTTCACCGTGCTCGACCCAACGAGCACGTGACCTCAGAACTGTACCTTCAAGTTTATAACGGTAAAGAAGAAGTAAATCATTTCTACGGTCCTTTAACCTATTACGTATATCTGGAGATTCGTGGTTGTACAAAGAATGTTCAAGTTTCGAAATATCATTCAAAATTAAAATTGTTGTATTGTATTGTATTGTATTGTATTGTATTGTATTGTATTGTATTGTATTGTATTGTATTGTATTGTATTGTATTGTATTGTATTTATTATTTGGAAAACCTGATTTATGACACTTTCCGCAGGTACGTTTCTAAGGATCTAACTTAAAATAGTTCGTCACTGTTTATATTTTTCTTAATACTACAATTTCAGAACAGGTAAGATTGATAAATTTTATAGTAGCAAAATAGGCATATTAAAGCTGATATTATTTAATTTATAATTTCAAAAAATATTTTTCTCTTGGGTGGAATTTTTGAAACCTCTGTGATAATTAGAGTGCCATCCTTGCAAGCAGGGAGTATACCTATAATGAAGTTTTCATGAATAAGTTGGCTGCAAATAAGACGTTGCTGATTTATATTTGATCACAAGTCTTGTTTTGAAGCACGTGTGATTCTGGTGAGCCTCTTTCTAAACTAAAGAAACGAAATATTTTTTGGCTTCTGCGATATACAGCTGTACGCCCAGCTAGTAAAATGTAACAAATGTGACAAAACTGGACGAAAACTGTCTTCTGATAACTAACCGAAATATTTGCCTCTATTATTGAACAATGTGTACAACACATGGGTAAACAATGTAGCTCTTTCAAATCCTCTTTAACTACAATATGCAGACCTCATATAACAAGGATGTAATCCCTCGTTATTGCCTACAATCCTTCTGTCCTTGTTAGTGGTAAATTTAACATTGCAACACTTTTTACAAGCACAATATTAAAAAAAATAGAATTATAGGAAGACTCCAAGTGAAGACTTTAAAACAGTCATAACAAAGTCTTCAAACCAGTTTTGCAACTTGGCTATTAAGAAAGTGTCTCCCATTAAGACTGAGTAACTAAAATAAGTATCGAAGGGAACTTTTATCAATTTAATGTCCTCAGCCATCATAGAAAGGGAGGCTATTGCGAGTAATTGTGAGGCTACTACATGCAAATGTTATTTTTTTTTAGGAAAGCTTTGTTTTAGGGGCTCTGAAGCGTAGAGTACCTATACTTGACGTTTTACTTTGCAACAGTTGAGTGGCTTGATCTGAAACTCTAGGCTTCTCAAATCTTTTGTGGAGCTAGTCTGGTATGCTAAATGACTCGCCTCTGCCACTTGAGTACCTAGGCTCCATAACTCATCTAAGGGTTTAAGTTAATCAAATTGTTTTGTGGTAATATCTCCGTTTATTTGCATATCTTTAAAATAACCCTTCTTTTAAGCACTCAGTATTCACCATGTGATCCTCGTGCATAGCTCTTGGTACCTGAATACCACTTGGGGCAACGAGGTCTAAGTTTGAAGAAATCAAACCCAAGGGTACCCCTAGTCCACGCGAGTTTGGTAATAACCAAGGAAACTTTTGGGGTTTCTGTGGTGAAATAACAGCAAGGAACAAATTGTGTGAACTGTCCTGGAATTTCCCCAAACCACTTCCGATGGGGAGTGAAGCTATATGGATTATTAGTGGATGGGGTGGGGGTGCGTTCAGGTAACCACTGTCGTCTTTTGTATACTAGGAACGGATCCAGGCGGAGCTTAGGGGACTTAAGTCCCTTCTCTTCATAGCTATGAATCTTAGAGTAGGCAATTTTGTTGTTCCAACTGTCAGTAGTAAATAATTTATATATATATATATATATATATATATATATATATATATATATATATAGTAGGTCGAAATATGGTAGATCGACCTGTGAATAAGTAGGTCGAAAGTTGTGTAAACTGTTTCGATCATGAAAGTTAAATCAATCCCAAGTACTGGTACTGGCGTAGCCTTTATGAACAAGGAAAAGAACAGAAGAAATAAATCAGAGGGAAAATTAAGCCATGAGCAGGACTTAAACCCAGGGCCTCTCTTTCACATGACGACCGCTCTAACCACTAAGTTATCACGGCGTCGGAGTGTCGAGCGTGGCAATTTAGGTACAAATACCAACCAACCCATCTCAATTTATCTTTCATGATCGAAACAGTTTACACAACTTTCGACCTATATATATATATATATAGATTATATATAGATTATATATATATATATATATATATATAGATTATATATGGATTATATATATAGATAATATATATATATATATATATATATATATATATATATATATATATATATATATATATATATATAAATGCGGATGCTCTGACCACTGAGCCATTGAGGCAATTTATTATATGCGGGAGGTCGCTGCTTCGAATCCTGCTTGAGGCTAAGTTTTCCATTCACATATGAATATCCTCTTTCAGTATAAGGCAAGTGCTTTGTTAGAGGAAAAATGGGATAAGGTCTCTATGCGACTATTTAATACAGCATTGATTTGACTCATATATATATATATATATATATATATATATATATATATATATATATATATATATAAATAAATAAAGAGGAGAGTTCCACGTGTACTCCGAGAAAATAAATCGTAAAACAGGAAACAAATAAATGCATCACTAGTTGACTTAAAATTTGCTGACGAAGGTTAAAGGGGAACCGAAAATTTTGAATTAAATCTTGGATTATTTTGTACTCTTTTAAGTCAACTAGTGATGCATTTATTTGCTTTCTGTTTTACGATTTATATATATATATATATATATATATATATATATATATATATATATATATATATATATATATATATATATAGCCAATCTGCAGGCAGAAGTGTTTCGATGTTTTTAGATCTCATCAGTGCAGGTCAGAGTAGATTCCAAGACTGAATGACAAGACTGACACAAGCATAACTTGCGTCAGCTAAGCCCTTCGCGGTACACTGCTTATGAATACCAGAGTGCACAAGCTCTAAAGAGCGTGCTATGCACAGAGCAAACAGTATTTCGCCATGGCTAAAATGCCAAGACAAGCAATACACCATCTTGGAATAAAGAGTGCTCAACAAAACAAGGTCTTACCGTAGCACTTCCATGTTAAGGAGCGTAATGTACCCAATCTGCATATATATATATATATATATATATATATATATATATATATATATATATATATATATATATATATATATATATATATAGATATATATATATAGATATATATATATATAGATATAGATATATATATATATATATATATATGTATATATATATATATATATATATATATATATATATATATATATATATATATATATATATATATATATAACATAGAACTCTAGAAAGCTAGAAAAGCTGATGTTTCTGTTTGTGCACATGCTGTGAGGCATTGCTGTGCTCCTCTGTTATTCGGTAGGCCCCCTTATTGGATATTGTAGATCCGCGTCTTATCCGTCTATGCTCATAAGAGGAAAGTCAGTGGTCTTTTGTTTTGTTAAATTTTCTCATTGTTTAGATCTATGGCCATCCTTAATATAAGGGGAAGGAATAAAGGTTAGAATTAGACTATTTCTTTGTAGTTCTCGTCCTCTTGCACTCAAAACCAACCAAGTTCAACTTTCACAGGGACGCGGGGACTCGAACTCGGACTCGGGCCTTAGGACTCGGACTCGGGCCTTAGGACTAGGACTCGGACATCAGGACTCTGACTTTGACTCGGATACCAGGGACTCGCACTCGGATTGGGTGGACTCGACTCCAGCTCTGTATTATACACACATTTTATACATATTTTATATTTCCACGAGATGAATTTCGTGTAGACTGCCCACTCTCATATTAAGTATAATTTTCAAATGAACTTGTTCCCTTTCAGTGGAAGATCCAGGCGGGGGCGCAACAGGCGCACGTCTCCTCTATTGGCCGTCACCCGTGAAAAAAAGTTGAGGCAAAACAAGAAAAAGCCTCAAAATGTGTCAAATATAGCACCACTTTGCATCTCAGCCCTCTTCCAAAAGCAAAAATTTTCCAAAGGGGGAGGGGTACACAAGGGGAGGGTGTACCCCTCCCCTTATACCCCCCTTAACTCCTACCCCAGGACGGCAATCAATCAGACCTTGCACCCCTCTATTGAAAATTCCTGGATACGCCCCTGCCTTTGATTACAGTAAATGCGGTTAAAAAGGAAGGTAATATTTGATGAAATTAACTGCACCTTTTTAAATGCAAAATGACACTTTTAACCCAAATAGCCCTGATTCTCTCAACCTTTGTACTTACTCGTCTGTTTGGTATGTTCGTGTGCTGTTACCCTTGTAATACCACTCAAACATGTCTGTTTATTTTCACGTTAACTCATTTGTGTATATGAGACAACGTTTTCACTTAACAAACAAACGTAGAGACAACACAATGAGAAATAACATATCTGCACAAAATAATTGCAATAAATCACTTTTAAGCTGTCAAACAGGGGAAGTCATAGACCTTTCATATAAAGAGAAAACCTCCAGGTCTTTTATGGTGAACATATTTCATGATTAGAAGTACATTACGTTTGAGAAATTTCTGACGACCAGTCTTGACCGGTATAGGTGAATTACCAGTTGTAAATCATGAATATATAACAAAAATTCCTTTTCCTATAATTAACTTCAGGGCAATTTATGATCCAGGACATGGCTTATTGTTATTTCGTCAAGAATCAATTGGAACGTGTTGTTAAACGTTCACAATGTCACATGAAGACTTTTCTCATAAAGAAGATAAAGGAACATGAAAAGTAGGTGTTTGTCAATTTAGTTTTCCTCCTTTCTCGAAAAGAACACCCTTACTGTTTCTTTTAACAGAATTCAAAACTGGCTGGCCTAATGACCGTGTCCTTTTATTCAATATTTTTTAATAATAATAATTTATTCAATATTTAAGGTAATAAAATAATGTTATGCAATCTTGCACGAACAACTCACCTTGAAAAGTACTTACAGGTACTCGTATGCCCGTAATATAAACCACATGAATCACTAATGCGCTACTGTAATTACACTAGCAAACTACAATGAGATTTCCTGTTTTAGGTTAGCGAACATTTTAATCAGTATACCTTTCTGTTTTTTATGTTATGTATGTTATAATAAAGAGAATTGAACTCTGATAAAGAGTCCGGTAATAATCCAGGCACATGGGTTACGGAACCCCCTTTCGGAACTTTTTAACCTAACGTAGACTACAATTAACAAGGTTTTGATATTTTGACACGTAGCTATAATTGTCCTAGCTCCCCTCCCCATTGTCCCTACTTGCGAGAAATGTGTTAGAAGCATTATGTGCAATAAAAGTCTTATAGCAGTTTCAGGACTGTTGACAGTGTTCTGTGCTACCAATGGACAGAATATAAAGCAACAGAAATGTTTTTACCCAAGTATCTCTGTGTTAATCTTTTGAATAAACTATTTTAATATCACCAGTGTCGCTATGTCAAACTTCGTGATGAAAATATGAATAGCTCTTAAACGTATGTTACAGTGCTTACCATATTCATAAATTTTAATCTTCATACGCATCCAAATTTCTTACACACTAGATACAGCCAAGACGTGTTTGAAGAATGGATCCTTAAAGTACCAGGGACAGTAGAACACATCGTTCAAAATAAGGCATGCCAAGGGTATGTCAATTTCTTGGATAACATTGCTCGTTCTGAGGACCCCATCTATTACTTCGTGGCATTTCTGCCATGTACTAGAGTTTGGCCGTGGATTGGTGAACAGTTTCAAACGAGTTCGGCGGTGATTATGTGATTCCTTATCTTTTAATGCTAAAGACATATATCTGATGATATATACATCTTTAACATAATCTCAACCCGAAATTCCTTCAATGCTTTATAAATAAGTCGAAAAATAAGGTACTTAAAAGACTAAAGGCAATACATCGTCACAACCATCAATGATAGCTAGTTTTTGAAGATGCATATTGCTAATTCATCCCAAGTATTGTCATGTTTGCAATTGTTTCCTACCTGTGTGGGTTAATCCAACTGTTTATTACCATTTTAATGCATAAAAATTACTTTTCAAATTTAAAAAAACTCCAGTGAAAGTTGTAGAACGAAACAACTTTACTAATTTGAGAGATGTTTGCCCAATTTTGTACATTTATATAAAGATTGAAAATACTGCCGTGCAATTCATCCTAGGAATTTCTCCTGATGTAATTGTTAATCCTCTTTCCGTTGTCTGTTGGAGCAAAACTCCAAATTGTGTTGCAGAAATGACAATTTTTGTAATTACCTTGGTAGTTGCTCATGTAGTTTAACACGGTGAACTTTCCTTTAACTTTATCTCTATGAAATGGAAAGTTCCTTTGTGATTCCTTGCCGAAGGCGAAAGGAATCTGTGCAATCACGCTGGCGAGTGCATGTGTGTGTGTGAGTTTGCGTGTGTGCGTATTTATTTGTTGTTTGTGCCGCTTGGCTTGTAAAAACGATATCTCCAATTACAGAGAACAACGAGTTTTTTCAAAGGCATAACTTTTCGTTAATTTGGAATTCTAATTTTAATTATCTAATTATGAACACCATGGGGGACACTTACTTTTATTATTTTCTTTTCGATTTTTGGTGGAGTTCAAAGCTCATGTGAGGTCACCAGAGGTCAAATTGTGTAAACATCATAAAACATAAGATCTCAAGACGGCGAAATTCGAGCGATAAACTTCAGTGCAACAAAGCATTTCTCTTCGGCAAGGAATCACTTAGCCTTTAGGCTTTCTGGTTAAGCCTTATTTCTATCGACTTGAATGAAGAATGGGTAGTGCTGTATGGACCAAAGAATCACGTGAAAAGTATTGTCGTGCTCTCTAAGCTTGAAAGTGTCTTTAGAACTAGATTTAAATGCATTGTTAAAAATATTTGAAGTACCATCTGAATGCCTCACTCACATATTAGTGTCCATAAAAATTGGAAGTTTAAAACTGCAGCTGCTTGTCACAATGCTGCATCTAGCTGGAAGGATAGAACTGAAAATGGTTGATATTATCGAGATCAATTGAACTTGAACTAAAAGGTGACTATCTTGATATAACTCCAGATATGGTGTATTAACCATGAATAACAATCTATTGGCTGTTGATAACTTCCAATAGCGTAAAATGCTTTTCAAAAGTATATGTTAGTTGGAGGAAGGGATGGGTGGGGGCATAGCCTCTGTTGGAAGTATTTAAAGCGTGAACAGAAAGACCCTAGAAGTGAGAGATCCGGATTGCACTAAGGGTCACTTAAAAAAAAATAGGGACTAGATGTTTTGTGGTGTGATCTGAGACATTTTTTTCACCAGTTTTATCCATTAAAAGGCTGTTTTCACCATTTGTTAATTTGACTTCATTCCACCAGCTATATTCTGCACGCTATGGAGTCAAACATCTGCCTGCTATTCTCGTAGGGGTTTAAGAAAAGGGTTGTTAAAAAGTTGAGTGCCATTGCTGTCCACTTTTAAAAATAGGGGAGAAATTTTCCCTCATACCTCATCTGTTGACACCCATGACAACTTCATAAGCCATATATCATTATCAACGTAGCCTCATCGCTTTACGCATTAATGGTTTTGTTTACGATTGAATAACAAACCTTCCAATGACATGGAAAATGTGCTGTTTCTCTTCCTTTCACAGTAAAATCCATCCTCTTCCAGGATATCATTCTTAAGCAAATTATTCTCAAATATTCAAGTATTGACAGAATGCAGCTCTGTCAGCTGTTTTGATAAGATGTTTTACCTTTCCCATTTTTCTTTTTCCTTTTGTAGGCTCTCGGTATCTATAAAAAGTGGGCGATGCAAAACTTTGCTGACTTCGGATATGGTGATTGGGAAGAGATTGTGAATAAGTCAACTACTGTTAACCCTGAAAAAGCTGCAGTAATATATGCCCAGGGAATGTCACACGAATACGAGTTTTTCAATTCATTTTGCCCGGAGGATTCAGCAGATATGTTCGAACAACGAAATTGAACTCGTAGTTTCAGTTCTTTTGAGTCAATGCATGTTTGAAAATCATCAAGTTAAGGCTATCTAAAAACGAAAGGTACAGTTTTCAAATACCTTGGGTAACGTTCTAAAAAATACGAGGCTTTAAATACTTACACATGTTAAGCTTTAAGAATGAGCAAAAATTTATTTTAGGACTTATTTGCAGATAACAACTCATGATGTAACTTTAAACTGAAAGTAAAATATTTTAAATGCAGGAGGAAAAAATTGTCAGGATGTCTGAAAATCAATAATTACTGTACAAGCAACGAGGATCGGGTGGTCCCCCTCAAAAACTGCAACGTCATTTTTCATTCAAATTTATACAAAAAACTTACTTATTTGTTCCCAGAATTGTCTGCACAAAAACGGAATTGGATTAAAAAATATTGCTTTCCCAACATGAAGCAACAGGCGACCTAAAGCCATCTGCAATCGTTAATTTTCCGAAAAAAAAAATTTCTAAAATTTGCATCACTCTTCTTAAAATTATGAAACCACCAAGCAACGCAATTGATTTTAAAGGAAGAATACACTTCCATATTTTTGAGATGCAAATTAAGTAGTCATGTTGAGTAAAACTGGAGTTAAATCACTTTACTTTTGCACATTGCAGAATAAATTAAAAAAAAAATGATTTATTACAAAAAGCCAGAGATGTCATGATGTTTACAGTGAGCAATGCAGTCCAGGACAAAATGAGTGTTCTTTCCAAATAAACCTGACTATTTCAATTTAACCACTTAATATTGAATAAATAGCTGAAGGAAAAACTTTTTGCCGGGGGCTAAGAGCCTTAGCAATAACAGTGTGATCTGCATGAAACATCCAATTGGGCAGTGGTTTTCTAACAGGAGTTGGGTCCTTATTTGGCTTTGGGATCAAAGCAATTACCTCTTCTCTGCGCAATTGATACCGGAGTATCATTAAACGCATACTTCAGTGAATTTAAAACTAGATCGCCAATAAAATGGGCCAAAGTGTATACACCTGGAAAGCTTCAGAAGGGATCATGGGGAAACTACCGACATACCTCATTATTTTATTAGTGAATTGTTTATTTCTAACCGACGTTACTAGAAGAATGAAATTAAAAATGGCGTAATGTAAGGACTTTTTAAATGATAACTTGAAATTTTTGCGAAATATTTGAAGACTTTTCTATAAACAAAATAGCGTCAATTTTCATAATTTTCCTAGAGCTGACCTTGCAAGCATTTCCTCGAAGGGGATGGTGTAGCATTGTGTGTGTATATGAATGAATGTATATGCACTTATATAAATAAATATATATATATATATATATATATATATATATATATATGTTAACGGAAATACTGTATAACAACAGTGCTACAGAAATGAATGGCTGGATCTCGAAGGAGATACGTGACAGCAGTAGAAGCTAGAAATTGGGTAAATACAACAGCCATAAAAGGTTTTTGCAAAGCTTTCGAGCAATACTAGCTCTTCTTCAGTGCTTGATCACAAGAGTGACAAGGAGTGTACGGAACTTACAGCTTTTAAATTGTGAGGACAATGCTCCCCACTGATAGTCAATTAGGACTATTGTTTTTGAAAGAGGCGAGACTAAGTAATTTGAGTAAGCCTATTGAAATAGGCGTGACGGAGACGGTCTAATAGGATTACTTAGGCCTAGAGTGTAATCCCTTCAATCAGTATGCTGGTAAGTCGTTTCGGATATTCAGGCCGAATGGCGACGTAGTCTTGAGTTGACATTCCCAGAAATTTTCTTTTGTCTTACGGCTTCTATTGTCCCATGAATCATTTTGTTCGACAGCAATGACACGTAAATTGTCTATCGAATGATGCGGTAAATTGAAATGGTTGGCAACAGGTTGATCAATTTTTTTGGTTTTAATTGCTGACCTGTGTTGTGTCATTCTCATCCTGAGGGAGTTTTTTGATTCCCCCACGTACTGCGTTCCACATAAATTGCAGTAGATGAGATATATGACGTTTTTGGAAAGACAATTAATTGATTGTCTAATTTGGAAAGTGCGTGCAGTTTGATAGCTCTGAAAGTATTTAGTTGAATCAATCAGAGCGCACGTCTTGCAATTGGACGGGCAAGGTGAACAACCAAAATTCTCGTTGTTAGCCTCGACTGAGGTTTTGTCCTGAAATTTTGCCCGTACCAAAATGTCCCGTAAATTTGGGGGGCTGGAAAAAGCAACAACGGGGGGGGAGCGGGAAAGATAGACTTGAGGCGAGCCGTGCTTTGAAGTATGGGCAAATGTTTATGGATGAATTTGGCGAATGGTGGTAGACCGGGATGGTACTCAATTACCAATGGCACTCTATTGGAATTGGGCTGACGGTTTTTGTATGTCAGAGTTTCAGAACGCGGGGTATCCCTTGCCTTTTTGACGGCATTTTCAATTAAACCCCGAAAGTACTGTCTATTTTGGAGGTGGCTAGACAGTTCGTTAGTGCGAATTTCAAAGTCTGTCTCAGAGGAACAGACACGTTTGATGCGAAGTGCTTGGCTATATGGAATATTTTTGGTGCAGTGCGGGGGATGGCAGCTGCTCGGTAGTAGGTAGTTGTGCTTGTCCGTGGGTTTATTGAACAAGTCTGTTTTGAGTGAACCATTTTCTATGGTCACTGTTGTGTCCAGGAAGTGGACACTGACTCTAGAGGAGTCGGCCGTGAATTTGATTGTGGGGTGAAACGAATTGATGTTTTCCACAAAAATTTTTAGGCTATCTTCACCGTGGGGCCAGATCATGAAGATATCGTCGATAAAACGTAACCAAATTTGTGGTTTTAAATTTTGTCGAGATAAGAATTCTTTCTCGAGGTTGCCCATAAATAAATTTGCGAATGAGGGAGCCATCTTGGTTCCCATGGCAGTACCATGAATTTGGAGGTAGTGCTGGTCGCCAAAGACGAGATTGTTGTTTGTCAGAATAAGGCGCATCAACTCGCCTAAGTCTTTCTTGGTGGGCGTTTTGCCTTGGACGGGTCTGAAGGCGGCTTTACAAGCGGAGATGCCTTCTTCGTTTGGTATATTTGTATATAAAGAGGACACGTCAAGAGTGACCAGAACTGTGTCCTGTGGGAGATTTTGTATCTCACCAATTTTGCGGATAAAGTCCGTGGTGTCCTGAATGTAGGAGGGGAGGGATGGGACCAGGGGCTGAATGAGCAGGTCAACAAATTTCGAAATTTTCTCCGTGGCAGTCCCGTTTCCGGATATGATCGGTCTGCCTGAGTTACCCGTCTTGTGAATTTTGGGTAAGAAATAGAAACGGCCCGGTTTTGGATCTACCTGGAGGAGATTGGGGCCAGTTTCAGAGTCTATAGAGCCATTGCGGACCATGTTTTTTATGGCCGCTTCCACTTTCTTTGCAATTTCTAAAGTGGGGTCTGAATCGAGACGTTTATAGTGATCGGGATTGCCAAGCAGTCTGTAGGCTTCCTCCCTGTAGAATTTGGTGCCCATTGCAACAATCGCAGAACCTTTGTCGGCCGACTTAATGACGATGTCGTCGCGATGCCGTAAATTTTTAATGGCCTGTCTTTCACTTTTTGTGAGATTGTCGCGAAAATCTGGGGCAGAGGTGTAAGTCTTTACTTCCTCTTCAATGGCCGAGATGAATGATTCAAGTGGTGGACAACGCCCCTTTGGGGGGTTCCAGGTGCTTATATATATATATATATATATATATATATATATATATATATATATATATATATATATATATATATATATTGGTAGGCGGGTGTTGGCAACATAGATAACAAAGAATACACCCGAAAAAACAGATACATACATGACGACTAGTAAACTGAAAACGAAAAGACAAAATATTTCGAACAGTCAAAAGCTCTTCTTCAATTGAAACTACAAAATAACAGGAAAAATTTTCAAGGCTGTCTGTCTGTTTCTCTGTCTGTCTGTCTGTCTAGGTAGTAGGTTTGCAGTATAGGGAAGTAGAGAGGGTGCCATCCTTCAATTTAACTAGCACATCGAGAATCCCAATTTGGGTACTTGAAACTTCAAAGTGAACTTAATAGTAGAATGAAAAGAATTAACATGATCCCTAAATAGTTCAAGAGTTTCCTTGCCATGTGTCCAAATAAAGAAAGGTGCCATCAATATAGCTTTAAATTTACTTAACATATCAACTTTCGAGTTTATGCGTAAAAATGTTGGCATAACAAAGTGCCATTTTTGTGCCCATGGCGGTACCTTTGACTTGTTGAAAAAAATTTCCGTTGAAACTAAAAAAAAAAATTCTTAAGAATGAAATGAATAATTTTGGACAGATCACACGCAAGATTATTATCAGCGGTGTGATCGAGAAGAAATTCCTTACAAGCAAGAACAACCTATATATATATATATATATATATATATATATATATATATATATATATATATATATATATATATATATATATATATATATATATATATATATACACTTGGATGAAGAGAGAAGAATTACAACTGCACACACAGAGATAACAAGGACAACTTGAGTCGAGAAGCTTTTGGCTATCTATTCAGCCTTCTTCAGCTCGAATGAAGCAAGTTTAAAAACGTTCCATGTAAAAGTTTCAACTAAAAAATTCTAAACGGGATATAAGCATGTAAAAAGGATCGAAAGCAAGAAACGCATTCTAAACTCTAGCTACATATTAAGGCTAAAAGGGTAAGATGGATAAACAGTTGAAAGAAATCAGTAAAACGTTCTCTTATATACACACACATATATATATATATATATATGTATATATATATATACATATTTAATAATAGTTAAAATAATATAATATGTTAGCTCCCTTTACAGGTTGAGCACTTTACCATTGACTGGCTAACACCTTTTACGATTATATATATATATATATATATATATATATATGTAAATACAAATATACATATATATATATATGTATATATATATATATATATATATATATATATATATATATATATATATATATATATATATATATATATATATATATATATATATATATATATATATATATATACTCAACTGAACTTCGAGTCTCTCCGAGTCCCGCTCAAATTCAAAATGGTTTAAGTGACATCTACCCGGTACTACTGCGCTCTTAATTCCAACCACGTTGCTCCTAGCGTGTGACGAGCCATAGTGCGAATTGGAATAAGTAGGGTGGGTATAGCATTGGTGTACACAGTAATTGCTTGTTCATTTAGGGTTTAATTCTGTAAACGTAAACAGAATTGTATAATAACTGCAGTGCTAACGAATACAGCCATGCAAACAATTCTTTTCTCTACAAAGAAGACTTCATTCTTTAATACTCATTTTTGGGTTAAATTGGTCTAAAGCTGGTAAGTTCTCTCCTTTTTGATCAATCATTCTCGTAATGGACTGCCTTTACAGGAGCAGTAGTGCTGCAGGGATTTCAAAAGTATGGGAAAGTAGAGGAGCAGAAATGTTTGGGGAGGCAAGAAGTTGTGAGTACGCACTGCTCCTGCAAACTATGTAACTTTGTAAAGGAGTGGACGTGGACACGTTAATGATGCAAAGGCATTGCCCGGGGAACAAATGCCCCCATGTCCCTCTCAACGGCTTCCTTCTACAGATGACATGATATGAAATATCGAAGGTGAGAATGGTATTTGACAATTTCATTACATATAACATACATCCCGGACGTTTCCATTCGTCGGAGCATCATGCAATTTAAGCTAGACTTCTCTGGCATCGTAAATTTCAAACACCGAGTATAAGAGGAACAGTACCATGCCTCACAGATTCTCACATATTTGTCATCGAGTAAGGTGAAAGGAGTAATTGATTGATGAAAAATTCAATCAATCAGTATTTTCTCACTTGTCTAAACATCTTAGAAAAATTAAATTTTGTAAGGACATCGAACGGTAAAGTATGTAGCTTATTTGTAGTTTGTTGCACAATTTCGTTCCATATATCTAAATAGCTGAAGCCCTTTCCTTCTACCAATTATCCTTTGATTAGACAATAAAGTTTCACATAAAGGCATGGAATTTCTCCCTTATGGCATAGCATATGGTTATTTCCTTGTGTTTGTCGTTTTAAAATCCCAAGGCCAGATTTCCCCGAAAAACACTACTTCAATACGCACCTCGACACTACAATTTTATACTGATATTAATATATGCCTTTCAATGGAATGGTGAAGTACAAACGTTTTCTCCTAATCCCCTCTTCTGTCACGGGCCCTTCGACATCATTCCTGCAACCGTTGCCCCTGTAAGGGATTCTCTACAATGTCTCCTCCCCTGTCGGGAGCTTGGGTCCCCTGTCAGCCTGCCCCACTGTTGGGTAACACCTGGTGCAAAGTTTCAAAAGCCACAATAATTTTTTTCGGAAAGATTTTAGTTTTGCAAGTAACCTCATTTTACCAAGAGATAAAGTTAACTTGTTGTTACTTACCATGGATGAAGATAAGGGCTTCCAATGGGTATCATATACTAATAAAAGTAAATGTCACTGACATGTTAATCGTAAACGCCTTAGTAAGCATGATGTTAAAATGAATCAATTGTTGATGATATTGTATTGGTGGTTCATTGAGACTAAGGTTAGGCAGTTGTGGATAAAAGTCATTTACACGGCTATGGGGGTATATTTTTAGGGGGTATATTTTTAAGTCTGTTGGGCAGATGATTAGACTGGGTGTGAAAAAACACGGAGTTTTTCTATATTTTTTGTAAGGAGACGTAGAAACCACATTTAATGTTTAGGGACGTATCAAGAAAGTTAAAGGTCGTGTGACATGAAAATAACATAGATGGATATTTGATGTAAAAAGCATTAAATATCCAGAAAATAGCCATAATTCCCATTCAAATCCATCAGATATTGAGCATTCTACAGGGTTATTTCTATATCACACTTGTATCATGAATAAACATGAGCTAAATATGCGAATAGGTGACATCGAGAGATGGACTTACCATATATGGCTCGTGTTAGCCTTCGTCAGTTTCAACCTTAATTTCAAGGACAATGATAGCATTATTATCCCCTGAAGGGTTCATTATGAAAGTTACTATTCTTTCTTCGGAAACATTGATATCACTCAACGAACTGTAAACTATCTGATCAGTAATTGAGAGATAATTTATATAGGGTTCACAAAAGAAATTTTAACAATGTGCAACACTCCACATCATTATTTTTGCATTGGCAATGAGTTTTTTCAGAAACCATCGGACTTTGAAGACGTTTATTTTGAGAAAGGTAAAAGATATTGAAATAATCCCAACGGATCTTTCATTGGAGGACTTAATTCTTTAACTGACAAATGAAACAGCTCTGTTTGGTGGCATGTCACACGAATTTTAAAAGCATGAAGGTTACTCTTGATGGTGATCCTTGCTGACTCTGCCAAGGAGTCTCCTAAGGCCCTTTTTCAAGGATGGCAGGCCATTATTTACGTACAGACCGACATCGCAGGCATGCGAGTGTCCACTGAGGCAGCTGATGATGTAAAGGATATGAAGACCCACCAGTTCCCATACCTCAGCGCAGTCAAAGCTGCCCATAGTGACGTCAGGGGAGTTGGACTCCATGGCCCATGTGACACCATTGTTGAACATAACAGACTTTCTGCACAGAACCGACTTTCGGCAAATTCAACGCAACATGATCATACTTCCGTCAATTAACAATGCAGAAAGGCATTAACCTTAAGCAGTTAAATGTGAGGCGGTACCGGTTTTAAAACCTTTTCATGGTGATCAAACAAAGCTGATGGGTTTAGTGTCATGCTACAAGTGTGCTTTGCATCGTTACTAATATTTCATCTCAAAGTCTGAGTAGGTAGTAAAACAAATTGCTGCAATTGCCAATTTTATCCTTACAAAGTTTTGATTTTGTTACGTTAATGCTTTGTTTACCGTTCTTCATGACACTTTTGGCAAACACTCACCTCACGCGAACGTTTCCATATGTTTTCACATAGTTTAAAAGACTGCAAAATTTCAGACCAGAATGGATAGATAATTTTTTAATTACAGTATTCGTAAAACAAGGTAGGTATGCAAACAGTGTCAACTTTTAATTCTTGCTTTGTTAACAGAGAATTTAGTCAAGAAAACCTAAAATTGGTGGCACTGTTTCAGTAGTACAGAAGAGAATCGATCAGGCTTATTTTTCGAGTCCTAACCATTTGCAAAATCGAATACCCGAATGGCCATTGCAACATACATGTAGGACTGCCCCTCCACCGATATCCTCTAGCTACGGGGTGGCGTTGACTAGCTCTGACATTTCTGACAGCCATATTTTGGCCGTTAGTAAGTCACAATGTCGCAACGTAGTTTCAAAGAATTCTATGCTATCGCTACCGTAACAATGAGCTATCGTTTTCACCAAAACTTCTCAAGTACCTGTTTTATAAGGTCGATACAAGACAACACTTTAAAAGCAACAAATAATAGAAGGAATTAAAGGGAAATAACGGCTCTTGTGTTCACATGTGTAGGTAGCAAATTTAACCATAAAAATCCACCTTACGTATTTTACCATTCAACAAACTTGTCTATGGTAGAGGATTCCCCACAAACCTTAGTAGTTGTGAGCCTTTAGTAACAAAATTATTCAAGAGGGTCATTATCCATTCTGGGATATCAAATATTCTACGGTTATGACTTATCTTGCAATTTTAATCAAACTAGCTGAGACTCTTTTCCATCAAACTAGTGTAATCCTCTTGTAACCCTACTCTTCGAAATTGACAGTAGTAAGTTTTAGTCCAATAATCCAAACACAAGCATTACTCAAAAAATGTTCTCATTCAAAATTTTATGCAATACGTTTGATTTGAAACATCCTGTCTGCAAAATACTTCTGTTGGTCTGTTGAATGATTTGATCACAAAATATTATAGGTGTGCTTCAATCCTTTAAAAGGGAATGTGAGGAGTAATCCACTTTTCATTATTTTCCAAGTGTAAAAACAGCATATGGGGGTCCATGACCCATGCACACATCTTTTGTCCTAACTGTGCAAGAGTACGGGAGGGAAAGGGGTGTAGTGATGGCATCGACCTAAAAATATCGGGAATGAAAGGAAAACAATTCAGAGCGAAAGTTGTGGCATAAACCAATTTATGCAACCATAATAGTATATTGCCCTCTCTCTGTTAATCTCAAATTCCATTTTGCTCATCCTTCTTCGACTTTAGTTTCTTTTAGGTTCTAGCAAATCGCAACTGTAAAGAAAACATCAAGCAGGCAATTGGAAATCAACCAGTTTGAGGTGATCGAAGACTCCAAGGTCACTGTTATGCTGCATATTTACTTGCGTTGTTCAAGATATTTGTTCTCAAAGTCCTTGTTTGAAATGGAGTACACTAAGTCGATTCAATGTTCAGTTTAATATAAGCTATGTCGGTCGGTGACGTTATTATATTTATTATTTCGAAAACCTGTTTATGACATTTTCCGCAGGTACGTCGATCTCTAATGATCTAACTTATAATCGTTCGTTTCCGTTTATATTTTTCAAAAAACTACAATTTCAGAATAGGTAGGATTGAATAATTTTATGCCCTTATTGACACAACTGGCTTAATAAAGATGATATATTTTATTTTAAATTAATATTTGTCTTTTGGATGGGGTTTTGTAACTCTTGTGATAATAAGAACTTCATCCTTCCAAGGTGCGAGTATACCGAGGATTGAGTTTCACGAAATAGTTGGTTTGCAAATAAGACGTTGTTTTAAATTTTATCACAAATTTTGTTTTGAAACATTCTGATGGGTCTGTTTCTAAACTGGAAAATCAAAGTATGTCATGGCATCTGCGATGTGTAACTGTTCGCTTAGCCATAAAATGTAACAATTACATTGTTAAAGGGAAATATTGAGTTTTTCAGACTTTTTATTTAATCTATCCCCTTTTATATACGATCAGGTCCCTTTCGATGAAAGAGGGGTTAGTGGGAAAAATTCTACCCAGTGAGCACTGATTAAGGATTATTTAACCTTTCTGTAACAACTGACTTTTTTTCACCCAAACAATTATGCAAGCAAAACCACACCTTCGTCACCCCTGATTTGAAATCCACCAATCAGATCATTTTATCACATTATTTCAGACAATAACAAACGCCTTCTACAGCATATACAGACGGTTCGTAAAATCTGAACAAACAGAGAATTATTACTGAGACACTGTCTGCATTGAACTACAGGTAGTAAACTAAGGGGGTCTCATCACCTCCCTGTTATACTATACGCAAAGTTATATTTACTGTAATTCGAGTTGTATCCGTTGGGCCTTAGCAGGTTGCTTCGCTTTCGAAACAACAGGATGTAAAAGAGATTGCTGGTGCTTATGCAACTGCTACTATCGGTTTAGGCCCTAGCAGAAAACGAAAAATTAACGAACCTGTGATGCCACTCGTCAAAGTAATTAAGGCTTCCGCAGATAAAGTATCATGATCCTAGGTAGTACTGCCATGACCTTACCGCCCTCTAACGACTAACGCACACTGTGTGAGATGTGAACTACATGGTGACCCAGGAAGATGACACTGCATCAGTTCTCCCTGAGTGAACTGCAATATCCCACAGTACAGCACAGGATGTACGAACTGCGGTGGGTAGCTTGTTGTGAGCGTGAAGCACAGGGTAAGCAAGGTCAACACGTATTGCGTAATGAGTGTAAAAATGACCCGACGTAACCGCTCTTCCTAAATACATATGCAGCAAAGTGACCGTTGGATATGGGCGAGGCTTATTGTTCGATAATGAGCCGGTTGGATGAGGAAATTGTTGCTTCCTTTGGCCCATATTTCGTGAGATTAGTGCTGATTTGCTGCAAGTTATTTGTGATTCATGTTTGGAAAGGGAAAAAGGACCTCAACTGGATTACATTGGTATCACTATGTGATATTTCTTCAAAAACAATATTTCCCTTTAATTGATGCCGGCTTGCATAAAAATTGAACATATATAATCGAAAATAAATTGAACATAAATAACAAAAATTTAAGGAACCCCACACGGTGTGCAAACGTGAAGCCATTTGTCCAATAGAATCGGTATTGGATTTCTCAAATTGCCAACAGTATGGGTCACCTGCTTGCATTGTATCCCATTCTTCATCGATATTGTGGCTATACAAAGTGAATTTTGTTAAATACAAAATTTAGATACAAACTATCTCATGAAATTTTGTTAAAGTAGAATTGGTCTGTGTTTGGGGTTGATTACTGAAATACTAAAAGTTAATTAGGTTGGTTGTTAGAGCTTTGGTTAGGTTCCACTGCGATGTCCATTTTACTAACGATACCCGAAGAAAACCGTCGTCTGATGATTTGCTGAAATATATCCCTCGATCATTGAATAATGTGTAACGGGGTCTCCGTTATACCCTCTTTAACCAAAGTATGCAGACCTCATATAAAATAGATGCAATCCCTTGTTATTGCCTCCAGTCCGTGATAGTGGTAAATTTTCACATTGCTACACTTTTACAAGCACAGTATGTTAAAGAATCATTGTAGGAGACTTCAAAAGAAGACTTCAAAACAGTCATAAAAAGTCAAAACTTCCATGCAATGTGGCCATTTAAAATGTGTCTCCCAATAAGACTGAGTCACTAAAGTGAGTATGGAGTGGAACTTTTATCAATTTATTGCCCTCAGACAATTTAAAAAGAGGGGATATTGAGAGTCATTGTAAGGCCACTGTACGGCTTATGGCCACCGTACTATTGCCTGCAAATGTCTTTTGCATCAAATCTGTGTATCAGGGACTCATATTGATGATTAAGGGTGGAAGAATAATCACGTCTGTCTATACTAAACTACAGACAGGCATGCTAATCTTCATTTCTGGGGCTTCCACCCCCGTCACACAAAAAACTCTGTTGTGTACAGTCAATTCCTAAGGTACCGCCGTTTATGCTTCACTGACAATATCTATCTAGAAAAAGCAACAGATTTCGTGCACTTTTTCCTTAATACGGGCCATCCCTACAAACTCCTTGACGGTTACTTCCAAAAGGTACTGGCCATACAGAGGCAAAATCTCCTTCGGTACACACATACCACCCATCCAACCGACCCCAAAAGGGGGCTGATTTTTCAAGTCCGAACATGAGATTGCCGACATAAGCTCCTCCCTACCACTTCACTAGAATATGTTAAAATTTACTTCTTAGAAACTATTTCCATAAAAGATATTTAAATCGCTGTGTCTCTATTTTGGTCTTAAAGTACTGCGATCCTGGAATACGCGAGAGAACCACTAAAGATCACGTACCTACAAAAATGACCAAGAAGTGGGGATCTAGGGTCGAAACCCAATGCAAAAGTTGAAATGGCACGTGATCTTTCTTATTCGTTCATTAAGGGGTTTGAGGGGATATGTATTATTCTGAGGTGACTGGTTGTAAAAATATAGTAAATTCAATATCCCTTCCCCCTAATGCCTGACCAAATCAACACTACCGTCGCGGGTGTAGTAACTAAAACCAAGCATTAAATACCAGTTTTTTTAATTTTAAAAACATATAAATGGCAATACAAGAGGACACCAGACCAAAAGAATTTCGTCAAATAATGGGAAAATTTAGGTAGTTCTTTTCATCCCATCGAAAGTAGGTATGACTTGTAAAGTTTGTATTGTTTGTAAAGAACTAAATGAGGTGTTTACACATTTTATTATTACATTTCCCTTTCTTTAAGAACGCATTTGGTTTCCGTCATTCATTTTAACAGTAATAAATAAATAAATTCCTCATGCCAAAATGAGCAGGTTTAGGTTGGCCACTTTCTTTGTAATACGTTCACTTTGTCTATATTTGTCGAAATTCTACGATGGAGACTAATATAGTGTGAAATGAACATCAAAACCCTTTAACTAGACACTTTGAGGATAACAAATGTAAGTTAGACTAGAGGGCAAAATGTTTAATATTACGTTCCCAACAGTCTCAAGAATAAAGTAGAGTGCCATCAAAAACTGAGGCAGAATTTAAATTGGAATATATAAAAATTGCTTAAATGATCGTTAAGATCAGGAATGAATATTCTACAGTATTTACCTGGGCACTATCATTAATATCGTGTAGGTTAAACACTATTACTTGTAAGGCAGGTAGGTTTATCAATAATTTGGTAGAAACCATCTGCATCAACGTTATTTAGGAAACAACTAAAATAGCTTAGAGACATAAATATTGAAGTAGTCCATGCTTTGATTTCCTACAGCAGATTACTTGAAGTGTCATAAAATTAATAACAAACACTCCTGACATAAGCACTAGGAGGACGATAAGCAACACGCACAATAACCTTATGTTTTGCTGTAGAAACATGTAGACTAGTTCTACCAAAATACTTCTTAAATTATCATTGAAGGGTAAAAGGTCCTTACCTTAATTGAGTCTGTATTCGTTTTTGATTCAAAATACATACCCCACCGCTTTTCTGTTGTCTGATGTTTCTCTAAAAGGCTGCAACTAAATAAATAAACTTTTAGTTGAAGTCGAAGAGAGATATTCATTAATGGTACTGAGATTTTTGTTCAAACTTTTGCTGTTGAGTTGAATGAAATAATTGCAATTGCCTCGATTTGTAAAATTATTAAGGCATTGATATGAAACAACACTACTGTTCCTTCCAATTGTTAGAAGTATCACTAAAATGTTGGTTTAAGAAAGCGTTGGTTGCATTGTAGGCAGTGGTATTTTATTGGAAGCTGAACTATTGAACTCAAAACGCTTACCATCTCCTAAGATAATTTTTAACGTTTTAATACAAAAGCACTTCAAACTAAAAATTGTTAAGGGCACGTCCCCCATCCAAGGTTCTGACCATCCTGATAAGAACTGTCTGAATCCCATGGATCCGGCTCACAGCACTTACATTACTGCATGATAAATAGTCCGTATAGCACGGGTTACAGGTAAATGAGTCGTAAGCCCACTGATCACAATTAAAGATTGACGGATTAACCACACAAGAAAAGTGAAGTAATTATGAACAAGCTCGTTGGGCAAACTGTGTTTACCTATACCAGTGGGCTGTTATCCGAAAGGAGAATCATCAACCCCCCCCCCCCCCCGAAGATAACCCGAAATTGACAACGCCAGTCAGATATATGTCGTTTGTCTCGTTTTTTACAATTTTGATAGGACTAACTTTCATTAGACTAAATTTCAGCCCAAAAAAGGATAATCGTCTGCTATATGGAGAGTCGTATTTGAGGGGTTTTATTTACTGCCTCATGATTACCCGTTGTCACAGAAACTTTATTATTGTTAATTTTTGAGGAT
This sequence comes from Holothuria leucospilota, assembly GCA_029531755.1. Classification (NCBI taxonomy): domain Eukaryota; kingdom Metazoa; phylum Echinodermata; class Holothuroidea; order Aspidochirotida; family Holothuriidae; genus Holothuria; species Holothuria leucospilota. The sequence goes on from CM055973.1 coordinate 8,404,366, forward strand.
TTTGAAGGCCATTTTTGTCTATTAACTTGGTTTTTGTACAAATATGTGTTTAATTGTATGTCTGTTATTTCTCACATTTTGTGGAAACTTTCCATAATGTACTAACAGAAACTCTTCAACAAAAAGAGTCCTCTAAAACTTGAACTCACTTGTAAGCTGATCCTTGCAAAAGGGGTCCAACCTTTTGTGATTAATTTCAATTAAATGCTCTTAAAGTGTTGGCGACATAGGCTTGACATAAAAAGCATTTGTATACCTTAGCCACTATAATTAAGAATAAACAGACATAAATGATGTTTATAGGCGAAAGAAATCAAATTGGAAATATCAAATAATGGAAAAAAGTGCAAGTAAGCATAATAACCATGTAAGAGTTGATAATCTTCTCCCTTCAAGTCGATAGTAAAGTATTAGCAACATTAAGCTTTTCAATGTGTCTCCTTTCGTGTAGCAGCCCCCTGGCCCCATACAGACTACACTATACACTGCACAGTTTTCCCAGCGCCTCCTTAACGACAAATAATTGATGTTTTTACTTTGTTTATCTTATTTTATTTATTTTAACGCTATTTTTCCCAAGTATTTCATCTAGCATGAGCTTACCTTCCATGAGGCCGTCATAACTACAATATAATCACAATACATACTATGAAACGTCAAGAAAAAGAGTATAAAGCACAAATTAAACATCAATTTAATACAAAGAATAAGTCAAATAAGTAATGATAAATAAACTAGGGTAAAAGAAGATATCAGAATATCATGAAATAATGAAAAAAAATTAAAAGCTGTTAAAACAAAATTCAAATCTGTTAAGTGTGCTTCTTTCTTTAATTTTAAATGACAATACATTCCAATTTTTCACGTCCAATTATTTAAATTTCCTTTTGTGATACCCAGTTGATCTGACTGTGAATAAACATTTTTCTTGATAAAGGTTTTAGGAAAAGATAATAGACTTCAGCTGTTTGGGTCTACAAATTACTCGCACACGTGGGCTCCAGATTGTTTAAATCTTTATATGCCATTGTCAGCATATTCTGGTCTGCAAGCTCCTTCAAAGTTTTCCATCTTATAGACTAATTTTATTTTTTACGATGTATTTACGACTGTCTGCAGAAGATTAGTGTTATGAAGACTTTAAGTAAACACTGTGGCCCAAACTTAGTTTTGAAATGGGTCAGAATCAGTCCATGTCTATTCACATAAAATTTTTTCTTGGTCAGATCAAAATCATGTACCTCGGCCATTTATGGACTTTATTTAGTACAAACTAAGTAAGCTAGATGGAATGTTACCTGTTTTTTTTTAAGGCTTAGCCTATATCAAGATTTGTGGCAAACCTGGCTTAGGCAACATCTGCTCATTTTGTTTTGTTTCAGCAGGTGCCAATTCTATAACTGGTTTAGATGTGGATCAGATATAGCAATCATATCTTTCTCAGATGACAAAACAGTATCTGGCTTTTATGGTTTACATCGGATTGTGGCTCATATTTGACTTACATGTACCAATGTTTTCTGTCCAGAGATAGATTGGAGATCTGATGGATGTAGAGGGCAGATGTCAAATCCATGCCAGGCGCATAATATTTTCTATCTTGTTCATAATTATATGCTTCTACCTGCCAAACCAAGGTACCAATAAAAATGTAAAAGCTTTCGAGTTTTGTGGCACTTGATGTAGGTGTACCTTCCTACCAACCCACCAACCCACCTATCCACCTACCCACCCCTCCCCCTTCTCCCCCCTCCCTCCCTCCCGACCTGCCTGCCTGCCTACGTACTGACATATATATATATATATACATGTGATGTTTGCAGAAGTTTCCCGTAATACTGAATCAGAAGCAAATTACAAGGTCCATTTGTTAGCAGGAAACATTGCCCATAATCTTTTGTAAAGCCAGGCTTAATAAACATTTTAATACTAAAAAACATAGGGTAGTATACCAGAGCATAGCAAAGCACAGCATAGCATAATAAAGCTTTAAGTTTGTGATAGCAGAGTAACATGAGGTCTTTTTTTTCTCGTTAGGGACTCCTAGCACTGTCCATCTTGCCCATGCGTCAATAAGGTATTGATATATGAACTTTAAACAAGGGTTATTATCTTGCATTAATTTTCTTTCAGTAATCGTTAACAATTAACCATGTTAACCATGTTTACAATAACATAGACCCCCTTTTCGTATTCTTCACCTTCCCCACATAGAGAAGATTTCCTCTTGCTTCCCAACAAAAGGATAGTACAAAATAGACCTATGTTTAACAAACAAAGAGTGCCAACGGCTCAGAACGCAAACCAACAGATATTAGCCATCCACAGTGACACAATTCGTGTCTACCACTAAAGTTTGAGCCCACTGGAACTTGGCAACGATTTGTAGACAACCACGGTTCAGCATTTTAAAAAGGAAGCACTAAAGACTGTGCTCTGTTTAAGAAACGATGACGTACTTATTGACTTTACGATCAATATTGACAGGTTATTGTAAAACAGTTCATAAGCTATGCATCCCGCCAGTACTTCGAACTCTTTTATCTCAAGTTAAATACTGTGAACTTCAAATGAATTCACAACATAAGTCATGACCCATTGTGTTACGATTATCTGCGTTTATGTACTTCAATGTTCCCTTTGCACCCATTGTGTAAGGTGAAAAAACATTAAACATCAGAACAACCTGTGGGGTTCTATGCACTAAGGTAAGGTTTATGGTTTTTTTTCTCAATTAATGAATAGGCCCTTTAGTAGTGATGCAGATGTAGCTATACGTAAATCTAGGCTAAGTAAAGCCAATAAGCTAGATCAGGCTTTCTTAGTTCTCAGTTATTAAAATTAACAACCAAAGTTCTCAGAATAGTTACAGTTACAGCCTTTATCATTAGAACTTTTAATTGTGGCACGGAAAAATACTTATTTCTCCTTAACTCTTTCCGCTCTTTCTCTCTCTCTCCAGAGAAAAAAGTTGATATGGAGTACTAAATTCGGCACTGATTGAAACTTACACTGTCGAAACAAGCGGTTCCATGTTCAAAGCAGATTGATTTGGGTAAAAAAAAACCAAATTCAAAGAGACTGTCACTGCTGTGAATTTGGACTATCATTCCTCACTTTGAAAACAAGTTATCAGGCAAGTTGGACGTCTTGTCGAGATAAGCAACCTTTCCAAGTCGATTGGTTAGCCTGACAAAGACCTCGACAGAGCAAGGTCGGCGACACGGTGTGGAGAAGGTTGGTGACTCAAATTGTCTGATTAAAGCAAACAAAGACGCAGTAACTTCCTGACATATCATAGGGTTCGTAAGCATCAGTACTCATTAATTTTAAGGGCTGTCAGAAATTATGTTGTCCAAACACTAAAACACTTGGGGGAAAATACTGATGACGCAGCCTAAGCCCCGTACCGTAAGCTGCCAAGTCTCAACCTGTGTATGTGCCGTGCAAGCCAGATATAAAGACGTAAACATAAAACATACTTTAAACTTAAAATAAATAACATTTGTAAACTGTAAGTTTTAAACTTTTAAGGCAATTATTAAATGTCCGTTTACCATATATCTTGTAAGGATTTCAGGATTTTAGTACCAAGTCTAACAAACGGGCTTGGTGTAGTCTGATAGCACCACTGGAATGAAAACTGGAGGGTAGGGTCAGAGGCCCCTTCCCTTCAGCTTGAGATGTTCAAAGTAATAAAAATGAAGGGAAAGGAGGAGAAAGATACCTAAAGCAAAATAAGCAAATTTAATATTTCACCATTTGAAATGTTAAGAAAAACGTCTATATTATTCAACTGATATTTTTTCAGCATTATTTCAACGCACTCATCATGAGCACATGTCTTATTATCAGAGAGTTGTTACTCGAAAGGAGGTTTAAAGAAGAGTTTAATTTATGCTAATACTCTAAGACCCATTACATTCAATGCTAAGCTACTTATTCCGCTAATTGGGAATTCTTTCTTTTATTCGTTGGCTTCAGTTTGATATCGATATGTTAGCAACATCATTCAGGTCTAATTATCCTATTACAATTGACTTACTCAGGACAATGCCTTAATGAGTAGGTTTACGCCGCCACAAATTTAGGGGCAGGTGCTTCAAAACTCAAAACGACTGTTTCATTGAAATTTATTATTGAGTTCTTCCCCTTCCTATCGAACGAACGTCACGCAAATGAGCTGCAGAGGCAAAAGTCTAATTTTTGTCACAAAACAGTGGCGGATCCAGGATTTGGCAAAAGGGGGGGGGGGACAGGTCATAGTGGTTTGTATAAAAGTCTTATCTGGGGAGGGGTCTTATGAGGAGGTGTCCCCGGGGCAGTGTCAGGGCATTTTGATAGGGGAAAAGCATGTGATGAGTAATCGCCGTCCTGGAGGAGGGACTAAGGGGAGGGGTGCTCCCTTCCTCTTTGAGAAATTTTTGTTAATTTAAGGTTGCTCAGATGCAAAATGGTGATGTCTGTGGTATATTTTTGAACTGATCATATATGGCTGGAAAGCGTTCATAATTCAGTGAATTTTAATTTTTGGTTTGGTGAAAGATGCTTTTCTGGGGAGGGGTCTAAGGGGGAGGGAACACTCCCCTTTGAGAAATTTTTGTTAATTTAAGATTGCTTAGATGCCAGTGGTGATGCCATTAGGATATTTTTTAAATGATCATATATCGCTGTAAAATGTTCATAATTTAATGAATTTTAAATTTTACCCTAAATTAACAGTACATTCAATTAAAATAAATTACAAAGCTTAAAGGGGCATATGAGTTGATATCGATAACTTAACGAGGGTGTTGAAGGGTACTATCACATGAAAATGATTATTATTAGCATAATTAGTAAAGTTTCACATCCAATAGTTACGCATAAACCTAAAATTTTGAATTTTTTGGTATCCTGGCTTGTAACGGTTGTGTGCATAATTTGAAAAAGTGTCTGGTCACAAATTTTTGAAAACCGAATGGAATTGTTCATTACTCACTTATGAAACATTTATTTGTATGCAAGATGTGGGAATTGTTTAAGTTTGACCATTTGTCATTAGTATGTGAAGAAAACTTAACAGTTTAGGCAAAATATGGTTAATTTTATGAACCAACTCAATGTGCCGCTTTAAATAAGACACCACAGGGTAAAATTGCAGCAATTTATAGTTAAAAGCCTGATGTTGCCGAAAATATTCCTCTAAATATTAAAGAATTCTGAAATTCTCTTGAAAGTAGAAGCAGTGCTCCCAATATGTGGGCCTGGCAGGTAATAGACTGAAGTTAGCAATCCATTAATACAGCGCTCATGAGTAACTCCTTGCAATGCCCAGAGAAAGTTACTGAGGCCAATATAAACCAAAATGTTATCAGCTGAAAGTCAGTGGCAGAGTTATTAACATAATACTTATTTTCTGAGGTAGAAAATAATGAACAAATTTGAGTTTTACTCTGACATATCTCATAGGCCTATTTTAATGGAATAGGGCCTTGTCCTTTGTTTTATGAAGTTGAATAAACTTCAAAATTTTTGGAAGAGGGGGGTGGCGGGCCCCCTGGAAGTTTCCTGAAGTGGTCATGTTATGTTCATATTTTCACATAAACCCTTATTGGTATACTCTCATTCGCGTCACCGAGTGTCCAAAGACGCAATATTTTTTAATTTTCCAGCCACTAGCAATGCATATGGCAGTAGCGACAAAGCCCCATTCTTACTGCAGATGTAGCAGACGACAATTCACTTTTGTATGAAGTACCTAATCTAGTGTTAATTTTTATAGAAATGCCGAGCAAGATGCAAGGGGCAGATTACTGTGTGATCTTGGTGGTGCAAACCTCCCTTCAAAGAGATGTATCTCCTTCCAAATAACAACTCCCTGTTATTATTACTTTGTGTTGGATAGATGGTATTGCCCTGTCTGATAGCACCACAGTTATGGAACCTCAAGGGAAGTTGAGTCACAGGCACTCCCCCGTGAGTAGATCGAAATAATAAAAATGAAGGGAAAGGAGAAGAAAGATGTTCAAAGCATTTTTATATTTACACATTTTAAAATGTTAAGTAAAACGTCTTTAATATTCAGCTGATATTTATTGCATTATTAGAACCCACATATCATGAGCAAATTGTCTTCTTATTACTTTGTGTTGGATAGCGTGAGTGAAATCACACTAATGTGTGTATCGAAAAGGTGAAAACATTAGGGCTTATGCTCTCCTTGATGTGTAAAAATAGCACTTGATACAATGATAAATATACCATTGATAAAATGCCATTTCATGAACAGAAATGATAGAAGTTGTTTTCAAATTTAAGAAAATTCTGTTAAAACAGCGAAATTTTTAAATTACATTGAAAAAAATTCTCGTCATAACCACCAGGCCACGCCTGTGTAAATTTACGAATATGCAATACTTAACAGCGATATACACTTACTGTACGTTCACTTCATGTTGTAGACATGTACACCACTACAGTATAGTAGGCCTGTAGTAGACTACTACAGTAGGCCTCTGCAAGTTAGTCCCTTCGGCAGTATGGTATGGGTTATGGTTACTGCACGTAGGCACAGAAGTTGTACAACCTTTACAAAAGGTAGAAAACTTACATGTCCATTAAAAAACTCTCCACTTTTATGTCAGGTTTCACACCAAATTGTGCTCAGACATTGTCATCTCTTAGGCTTTTCTTTACTGACCGTCTTACGCTTATCCCTTTACGTAGTTCTTTTGTTTAGAATACATACGAGAGTGAAATGATTTACCTTTAGGGACCGTTGATGCCAGCAACAAAAACATTTCAAGACACAGTTTTACTTGGATTGGTACCTCCTTTACACCCTGCCTATATGCTCGTGGTTTGAGAACTGGCAATAATCGAGAAGAGGATAAAGATTTCGTTCCGTGTCAAACTAAGCAACTCTTTTGTGACAGTGTCTTGCTTCCATGATTGAGAAACCGAACTATTGGGAAAGGGGACTTCAGCGAAAAATCACTATTACCTACACTGCCGAGAAACATGCTAGGGTAGTGCCATCTAAAGCACAATGTGCTGTACACCAACTGGCACAGCAAAGCTTTGACTTTTTTAATGCGGTCCGAGGAGCTCTTATATCGGAAGTAGACATATCGGAAGGTTTATTTCATGTTAATACTATATCACCAACTTTATTGCGTGAAAGGTACCACTTATTACCTTGTGAAGTACTTGGACTAGTTTCCTTTATTCGATGGTTTCAAGTTGATTTCGATCACTTAGAAATATCATTCAAGTCCGGTAACTTTTTAATTGGGTGGCTTAAAATACCATGCTTTTATGGGAAGCCGATACGGCCAGGACTTTAAGGACATGTTTTGTTAAACTCGAGAAGGCTGTTTAATCAAAATTAATTATAAAACAAGGGACAATAAGAGTATGCAAGTGAGCTCAAGTGGTAGGAGACTGAGTTTTGTTAGGACATTGTGGAAAGTTTCACGATGTTTCCAGAAATACCAGACATAAAGTTAAAATCGTATTTATAGAGAAAACAAAATGGAAATTATCAAATAAGCATCAAAAAGCGTCAAAAGTTACAGTAAATTCTCGAACTCCGAAAACTGCCAATGTTGTGGTTGTAGATGGCATCATCCCTAGTACTTCTCTAAGTGCCGAGGACAATAATCCTCTTTTGTACTAACTTTTTAATCCAGTTGAGTTTCATAGAAACTGTGAGAGCCAGACAAATAACATATTTCTGGCTGTCTTTTTTTTAGGAAAATTGAACAACATTTGGCATGTTTGCTTCTCACAGATGTTTCTATTTACCTTTACTGTTCAGACAGACCAATTTAATGAACACATAAGGCCATATTTTGGACACAAAAGCTGTATTTATTTTTTCCTATTTTTACCTCTATGCAATTCCCAGAACATCAAGCCATTATCCAGCTTCATCTACAATCCTAGGGGTGGGTCCATGTAGGAGAGCATTGGATGGCCCTTTCTAAGGAAATATTTTCACTTTTGTCTGGATCCATGGTAGGTAAGATAAGGTGTAATGTCCAACGGCTGTCAGTCACTCACAAGTTCGGAAGTTACATCTCCTCTCAAGGACTCCAAATTATTTGGTAGACTTAGGAGTGTCGATGGTTAACTTCCACTCTTAAAAATAACTTATATTTATCAAGAGACATTGACATGCTTAGCCTTAAACGGTTTCTAAAAATGTGAGGAATAAAAGATGAGGTAAGTTGACCATTTTGTCCGACAGATGAAAAGGCGATGATGCCATACATAGCCAGCATCTCGTCTACAGTGCCCATGTTGAAGTTAATATGATCATAATCTTCGTATCGTCTGGATCTACACGGAAACTTAAGTCTTTTTTAAAGACTCCTTGGCAGATTACCCTGACATTTAACACTTTAAATAATAATGAACGAATGATCTACAAGGTGATTACATTTAACTCACTAGATACCTATATGAAGGCTGTTGTGTGGCAGGGGCGCAAATTAACACCTCTGAAGGTTTGAGAAGGTTGAGTGAAACTTCCAAGTTTAATATTTCGAACTTGTGGTTTTTAAATTTTAGGTTGTTTCCTCTTTTTTCACTGACTTAATCATATCTTTCTTTCCTTAAGCTTTCCGTCCCTCTTTTGAAATTGGGTATTCCTTCTCCTGTAACATTGTGTTTGTTTTGAGCAAGTTTTAAAGGCGGTAAAAATTGGTGAGGCGTTGCCAATAAATATCAAGAAAAGGTCCCCCTAGGTGAGTACAAACGGATCAGTAGTTGTTGGGTCTGGGTAGACTGAAGAAAGTTATATTAAAGCTATAAATTTGCTGTTTTTCTTAATGTTTGAACCCTATTGTAACTCGGGGTCTGCTTCGAATTCAGGAGATAGGCTTACGTGTTGCAAGAATACTTAAGAAAATATTCAGGGGAAGAGGGGAGTAGACAAGAAGGCAAAAAGAACAACAGAACAAGCCAATTTATTTACAAGTAAAAATCTCTTTCCCTTTGAGTTTGAAATTGCACAGAGAATCATAGAGGTAAATATGATTGAATTAATAATTTTAGCTCAAAATCATGAAATAAACAGCATGATTGCCGATTATCGGTTGGCAGATACCATTCTCGTAGTCCGCACTCTGAACTGGGTGTTGGAAACTTTGGAGCAGTCTAGCACTTCGGTATGCCGTAATCCTCAGCAGGCTGAGGTTTGAGGATACCGCTGACCGAGACTTCAGTTTTTCGAATCCCTGGCCAAGAAGACTGACCCTCTTTGCAGACAGCTGAAACTCCCAGCACGCTAAACCGTGCGCGGCTGAAACACCAGCAGACTGATCTTTAGTGCACTGATACTCTCAGAGGGCTGAACCTTTCAGCAGGCTATCTTGAGTGCGATGACACTCTCGGCCGACTTACCTGCCGTTCTCAGCACGTTGAATTCTCGGTGGGAGTTGACACTTCCAATGGACTGATACCTCTTTACACGGGTAGAAAGGTGGGAGGGGGGGGGGAGGGAGACTTATTAACATAAGCACAATTTCACGTTGAGAGATTCTTTGCGGTCTAGTCGACCAGACAAAATCCACCAAGTTTCTTAATCAATGTGCTTAATACACCCTCCAAGGATGACCTGGACGGGATGTTACCACTTCAGTCCTAGATCTAGTTATATGTCTAGTGATGGACAGTGGACTCAAAGAGAGCGGGACAAGATGTTCTTTGGACTTGCCATTACAGGGTTACTAAAAAACGTTGTGGCCTTCGCGTCCCTTGCCTATACCGGAGGCTAATTCTCATGTCAGCTACAACAATACCAGGGTCTTTTTTCTTCGATACACCCTAAATTAACGAGTTCCTTCCTTCTGGAATTAATCTTCACACATCCTCACCACAGATTAGGATCAATGTTGTTAACTCGGGTGTTGCTAAGAGTTCACACATCGTTTTTATATTTCATATTATACAGATACAATGTCGAAGTTGTCAGATCAACTCTGGGATTCCACAAAGGAACTTCGCCAGGATGTTATGAAAACCACTTTTATTCAGGGACTGAAAAATGGTTCCTTAGATCCTGTTAAATTTGGTAGGTGAAAGAAAACACTGACAGCTGAAAGATTTCGAAATTTATTGGCAGTGAAAGACTGGTAAAAAAGGTAGAAAACACTGTAAGTATTAAAATGCGCTCAATGTGTTGACGATAAAGGGGTTCGTCGACATTATGAAACAACAGGGTCATATGGGCGAATAGCTATGTTGTACCGTATGAAATTTCGGGTAGGTATAGAACACCCTTAACCTGATTCAAACCGGACCCCCGAACCAAGACGTGGGTTCTAATTGGACTCGGTAACCTCGGACCTGTTGAGTGATTCATTCTCAGGCCATTAAGCCAACGTTTTTGTCCTCGGACTGTCTGACTGTTTTAGAACAAAACCGAGAAGAACGGAAAACCTACGATTGATGTAACAAATTACCATACCCAGTGGCCGCTTTGCAGGAAGTATGGGTATTTTTCCACTACGTTCACCCCACTCCCCCACCTAGCATTCAAAATACGTGGGGCAATTGGTTAACCTTTTGTATGAGAAATATCTGAAAGGGAATATTTTAGGAGCTTCGCGTGCAACCAACATAGATACTGGAACCATAAGTCGGCCTCTTTCTGTAGAGCAGTTGAGAGAGGCAAAGATTTTAAACACAATGTATGCAACACTCATACAATCCTACATAATGCTATATATACATTAGACGTAAAGAAGGCCAACAGGCCGTTTGACACTTTGAAGCACGTTTCCATCTATTGCGAATATATAGCAAATATATGCAACATACTATGATACGAAATTTTCGAACACGCCTGTGTTCTTCATTAACATACACACACACACACATATATATATATATATATATATATATATATATATATATATGTATATATAATGAAAGTCTTACTATTATTCTGATCCGACCTCTCATTAAGTCTTCCTTTTATGCTGAGTTCCGAGCTGGATTTGAACCACCGACCTTGCCGGTTTTTCATCATTTAGTAGTATCGTCTTTAACAATAAGACAAAGGTTGCCTATGTTAGACGTATATTCTACAGGTTTCCAAATTATGCGACTGTATCACCATGTATTATTATGCGACCAATCATTCTTCAGTTTCTACACTAAAAAGTCGCAACGTCACACCAATACTATACACATCTATATAAGACTTTAGGGAGACAATTTACTTTGTCATATTGGAGGGGATGGTATTAGGGAGACATTACTAGTTTAAGTTTTAGGAACTATTTCTAGACTTTTTTGTCGGAAATAGTTTTAGAATGTTCTCTGTAAATATTATATTTTGATAGTTTCCCGGCTAGAGGTTGGGGTTAGGGTTTAGAAAATTAGGTTAGAAAAAGTGTGTAAGTCAAAGGAAATGTCTCCCAACTATAAAATTTAGGGGTTTATATATATATATATATATGGTGTATATACATATACATATATAGAACATTTAGATGCCATAAAAATGAGACAATACCGTTTAAACGGGAAACATGATAACCTTAATTGTTTGGTAAATGAGCCTTTCTGTTTCCTTCTCCTTCACTACAAAAATACAATTTTATTTTCAGGAAAGTATGTGGTACAAGATGTAGTATTTTGCTATCAAGGACAAAAGAACATGGAAACAATTGCTGCACGTTCATTTGGTGATCTGAGAGATTTCATGAAAAAGGAGATACTTTCTTTGCGACAGTAAGTCAGGAAATGACCAATGGACAGGTAGATTACTCTCGTCGTTTTACACTTTTAACCACTTACACTTTTAACCAATGAACAGGTAGATTGCTTTCTTGTGCTTTGCACTTACATATTCTAAACAGTGAACCGTCTAGATGTTCAAACGACACTTCTTCTGAAATGGTGTTTACATATGAGCCTATGGAATATATGAAATAGTTGATATAGGAGCCTACATGTACCTAGTAACATTAGTACCTCGAGGAAGTAGGTACAGTACGGGTACCTACTATTTTCACGTAAAAAGTAGAAAACCTGGAAAAACATAAAAACTTGTCAACCTATCACTAACGATAACTATCTAGAATAGATATTTTGGAATGCTTAATTACTGATCTTCTTACATGTACTGTCTAGATATAACAAACACGTAAGGGAAGCTTGGAACATTCAAAATCCGGATGCAGTTTACACTAACTCTGCCTGTAGAGCCTACATCGAGTTTCTAACTTACGTTGCTCAATCCTACGATCCCATTTACTTTTTAGTCGCCTTTCTTCCGTGTATGAGACTGTGGCCCTGGATTGGTGAACAACTAAGACAAAGTGAATCGGTAAATACTTCCTTTATTACATGCTTTTCTATATTCTCTTCACTTCTAAAGACCCATGTGAAGTAATGACAATTCTACAGTGGCGTGCTCAGGATTTCGGAAGTGGAGGGAATCTTATGATTTATCTGACTGACATGAATGAGCGGTGAAACTGGGAGCGGTTGTCACAAGTGCACTTTCATCAGCGTGAAGAGCGAGTTTGCACTTTTAACGTGAAGCGCGAGTTTGCACGCATGGTGTTCAGGGGGCATTGGCGAGGTCCAGGACACAGCCCCGTTGGGGGTCGAGGGGGCGACACCTCCCCAAACTCTTGCAATATAAAATGATAAGAACGCCGAAAATTGGTTTCAGAGGCTCTATTGATCAATTGTTATTTCTTTCCAGATTTCATGAAATTCGATGTTAATGGTTGGAGTTACAAGTTACTTAGAAGCCAGCAAAAATGAACTTCGCAAATATATCCATGGCATAAACAACTCTTGATATGTTTTATCCTACCCGATTAAAGGGCTGGTTTTCTCGTTATAGGGAAAATATAATGTGTATGATAATTTACACTTTTACTACTTTCAATACGCCACACTCCTTGGCACTAAAGGGCTTTTGGGGGTGCGTTAACCCCATATATTTGCACAAGGAAAACCCATATTGTGGGGTTTAAGGCGTCGTTAGGGTATAAGACTGCAAGAAGTATTGAGCAGACTCATGGATATGTTTCCACCAGTGGAAAAGAAGGGTACTCCGCACATTCAACTTGTTGCACCGCATTGACCGGGTCGTTCATTGCACAACCGACAGACATTTTGCATGCACTTCTAACAGCTGGTAGACCTATCACATTCTTTAACAGGAGAGCTGTACAGGGGCGAAGCCGACCTCAGGCCACCGTGGTTGGGACTGAGGTCAGAAAATCTGACATTTCAAATGCACCACATTGCAGGAAACTCCACTCTACAACACAACCAATTGGAATGTGTCTAGTACCATGCTTAAGTCGTCAGTAGTGGAGAATATATGGCATCCTAAATGCCTCGGACTGTACTCAGTTGATGAAAACTAGAAAATCTGAACCACAGCAGTTCTGACTGTTATATTCTTCAACCTGTGTAGCCTACAAGGCTGTCACTGCCAATTTCTCGACTGAAAAAATCTGGAATCCCCAAATCCAAAGATTGCATAATATCGTTTTCTAAATTTCTAAAACACCAGCTTTCCACAAAAATTGTGCCCTGCATTGTGTATAAAGAGAACTTTATTTTACTTCCTCTGCAATAAGATCTCTGCTTGTTCCAGTTCCATGAGATTGACACGCCGAGAGCAGACGTGGAATTAAGGCGGCACAGGTTCAAAATTAGATGCAACTTGGAGGCCGCCAGAAAGTCAGAAACAAAAAAGGGAGAAACAATTTTCCGAGAAGACTGGTATGCACAGAACGCCTATTTGGGAGATATTTGGAGTCCTAAACACTCTGTTATACAGAAAATTGCACTCTCCAACGTATAAGTGATAAATGTTTCAGGTGCTTTGTATCCTGTAACCTACCTATACCCTGAATAGACTGCTACTACCGGCTACCGTAAACTGCTCGAAACGAGAAGGAAAACTTGCAGTCCTTGGATCACGGGCTGCATATCGATACCGACTGATTAATTAAGGGGTGGCGACGAAAACTTCCCTTCCTCTGTAGTGTCAGGAAAAGTTTAAACAAAATAATGACTCGGTTGGATAATTCTAACATTTGGCTGCTTCGTCTGTCTCTCCTCCCTCTGTGTCCCTTTAATCTCTCTTCCTTTCATCCCCCCTAAATCCCCCCACGGAGTAATTTTCTCCGACTGTCCACGAAGGTCGGGAGTCCCCTTTAAACACCATTGTAATTTTGGAGGATTTACTTTAAAAATGGTTAACTGATCATTACAAAATAAATGGAAGATGTCAAAATTTGCAGTCAAGAGGAATTAATTGTAGATACTTAGTGCAAAACGCTTTTACTTCCAGTTTGGTAGATTAAACACAATCGGGGTGACTCTGTCTGTCACGTTAATGCCTACCCCTGGTATTCCAATGCAGTGCACACAGTGATGATACCAAATTTAATTTCAATGTTAGATTCCAAATATTTTTTCTAAACCTGTTTGAAAAATCTGATTTTACGAATGTGTATTTTCACTGTATTTCTTCCACAGAATTTTGGAGTATACCAGTCTTGGGTGAATGAATATCTTACAGGTGATTTATTTCAGTCTTGGGAAGACTTTATCAACAAATCAAGCACCATCGACAGGGATATTGCTAGCAAGATCTACACAGAAAGTATGAAGGATGAGCTTGAATTCTTCAGTTCGGTATTTCCTGTAAAGAGATGATTTAAAATCCAAAGGTAATAATTTTTCCTGGTTTATGGAAGAAGCACCTGCCAAGAATCTGTTGCGAGTTCAATTATTTAATAGAAGGATTGTGAGAGATGTATTAGAAGATTTTCTTGTTACTGTGGCCAATTTAACGTCACGTACAACTCAAAATCATGCATATAAATTAGGGTATTTATTGACAAAGTTCAGGGCAACAATTCTTCCTCTATTTTATTTTCCTTATAATTTTCAGCTATTGGTAGTACAACCTTTAATCATAACTTTACAAGCATGAAAATGAAATAAATGTCATGACTTGATTAGTGGTAAAGCAGCAATGCATTACATTTTAAAGTAATAAGAAAGAGAAGAGCTTAAATTAAGTGAGAGGAAATTACAAAGCTGTTCTAATCAAAAATTATATCCTGGATTGACCTTATACATTACATAAAAATAAATATTTATAAGCTGTTAGACGAGGGACAAAAGAAGCATTAAAGGAAGTCACACTGACTGACTAACTAACTGAATAACCGACAGGTTTTTTTTACTAGCATTGAAACTACACATGAAAAATGTTGTTACTCAATCAAATAAATCAAATAAAAGGTTCAGTAGCCTCATTATGCAATTGTGCATCTGCAGCGTCAGTTTCAGTAGTTTCCAATTTTCCCCAAGACTGCAGTGTATTTTTAGTCTTAAATCAGGGCATTTGTTCGACTGTAGTCATGGCCCTATAACAGCTGTGGTTTACATTGAACATAGAAGTTGATTGAAGGTAAGACGAGTATGTGTTCATAATAAACTTCAGGAGATCATAACAGATGAAGCCTTGATAAGTTGTTTTCACCAGCACTAACCAACAATGAATGTAACGAAGTCTCCAGGAACTATTTGATAGCAACTTTCGTTTGGTTGGCTGCAAATATATTTTTGCTCAACCTTGAAATTTTTTTAGAAGTTCAGTGCAGATTGGACAAGTGCTAATCTAAATCTATAATAACAAGGTTAGGGCTCAAACTCCTGACCTCCCAGTTGCTTTTACAGCTTATTGTGTCAAAGATGGCCATCTTATGTCATAACTTTGTAAACATAAAGATTCTTTTAATGGGGTTGAAAGTGAGTGACTCATTTGTGCATGGAATGTCTAGAGCACTTGGCCAAGTGGTAACTTGGAGCCCAAAAGTATAATGAGGTTCACGTGGGATGGAAGAGCCTGTCTGTGAATGCCAATGCTTTGGATCCTACTGTACGTTCTCAATTGTCTGCCTGGGCACTATTTGTGGCTGTGGAATGCACTGAAATGGCCCATGGAAAATTCCAGGAGACAATTTTTAATAATAAGATAGCAACGTGTTGAACGGAATCCTGGCTACCACAAAAGATTTTAAGCAAAAGCTCATATAAGTGGTCTGTGACCTAAAACACTTCCGAACCCCTGCCTCTAGGTGTTTTATTTTGTTTATTTTTATGAGAGAAGGGGCATCTCACCCTGTACAATTGCTAGGTAGGGAGCACAAGGCTTTTAAAGGAAAGTGTACATTTCCTCACACTTAAAGTTCTTGTTCCCTGTGATTCATTCTTGTTGTCCGTTGTAGGTCCAGTCAGATTTTTTTCTATATGTCTGTTTTTTTATCATTGCTCAAAATGTTTATCTTGATATCAATCAACTTCTTGTTTCATGCTTTAATCTTAAATTTTTTAATTGCTTAGTAGCATAAGTTTTAAATGTTAACATGAAAATGGAAACATCAAAACTAAGAGCAAACAGCAAGGTTAATGATATTTACATATATATTCCAAGACTTACAGTACATCATGCTACATAATAATTACAATGAAATTGTTTGCAAAGGCAGCTTTGCACTGTAAATACTGTCGGAACTCTGTTGTGACTAGAATAAAATGCTACATAAACATCACATAACATGAAAGTATTTGATTAATTACTTAAGGTTGATGATAATACAACAGAAATCATTTCATCAGTTATTGGAACTTGGCCTTCCATTTTAAAGGGGAAATGAAGTCACCCCAATTTGAAATGCTATACCCTTGTATCCTATTTCATGAATTGCTCTGTTTAGTCATGTGACAGCATTTTTGTTAAGTTCTGAAATGTTCAATTCATGCAGAATAACCACTAAAACCTTTATTATGCAATTTGTCTGCTTTGATACATAAAAAATGAAAGATATTTGTAAGGCAAATAAGAGGAAATTTGTATCATACAGGTTTTGTTTTCTAATAAATTAGGGGGACCTGCTCACTCCTTATTAAGATTCACACCGAAAAGCTTTACTTGATAGATTAGCAGTAAAGTGCTAAAACATCTTGCTTGTGCAATAAAATAATAAATGAAATAAAATCATCATGCATGAAATAAAATTTCATTCCTGTATGTAGCCATTATTAACCAAAAGTGACGTGCAACTCAATTTTTCTTTTTCTTTTTAATATCTTTATACCATATGCATAGTGCCAGTAAAAATGCACCTGAAATGTAAAGCCACTTTTCATACAAATGTCATTCAGTTTTGATTCACTTACAGGTAACAATGGTTACGCTACCAGAGGAATATTGTTGTGGTCCATCAACACTGAGATAGTGCTAGAGTACCAACATTCAACTAATTATAGTACTTTCCCATATTTTATTACGTCAAAACCTTGCATTGAAACTTTCAAAAGCTGTTGTATTTCATTTCTTTCTATGAAATGAGATTAGTCCTTGTATGTCAGCAACATTTAATAAGTTATACATGGTTTACAGCGGTTGGTTAAATGTAATCTTTTGAATGTATTACTCCTTTTTCTGATTTGCATTACATACCAAAATTACATTTGTTCTTATTTCATCATTCCTACATTTTTATTCATATTCTCATGATTTAAAGACAACATTTTGTAACTTATTAAAATTAAAATTGTTAAATCAGTACTGTTATCGCACATTTAGACAGAAATGATTAGTTAACGTTCAATATGATATCATAAATGTGAGAAATTTGAAAATATAAAAATGCCTGTAACTGAATTTCATATTTTTTAGTACTTTTAGTATTATGCATGGAACAAATATGTAGAAACATAATAAGCCAGTTCAGAGTTGTTACTGCACATACAAAGTGGCTTCAGTTCATAGGTCATATGGGTACATCATGCAATTATAAATGTCGTCATAAGTTACATTAAGTTACATTGTTTTTATATGGGCAACTTTAACGTGTACGTTCCCTTCATGGCATACAGTTGATAAAATTTGTACCCATAAAGGCATAAAACTACACATATATGTGGTGTAAAGGTAGAAAACAAATTTCATACGTTCAACTCATATTTACACAGGATATTTCTGTCACTAGATAGCGGGATAATATGAGGCGCTTTTAATCCCTCAACTTGAAATTATAGATTGCCAATCGTTGTGTAATGTGATTGCTTTACCATTAGATTTAGCTCAATAGTTGTACTGGTTATATTGCCTATTGTTGCTTCCTTGTGAAATAAACTTGTTTGTATTATCCTAGAAAATTTTAATTTGCTCTTCATTGATTTTGACATTTTTTGTCAATACAAAAGTGGCATCACATTAGTTCCATGATGAACAATAGTGAATGAAAAACACAATCGTACGTGCAAAGAAAATACGGTGCTCTCAGAGAAACATATACTGAATATAAGCATTAATATGGATTACATTGGACCTCAATTGGAGAATTCGCCCTTTACAAAGAAGTGTCCAGTCTTTGGAAGTTTGGTATTTTAGAGGAGTACTAACTGTTAGTATAAAGGTAAAATTTAGATCTGATCTGTGGTTTTCGGGATATTAGTAGATGAAATTTGTACATTTTCAACCCTAAGTGAACTTGAAGCAAACACCTGTGGTACCAGAACCCCATATTAACAAGGTATTTTTTCTTTAAAACTAACCTCCTCCATAATCTCATATTATCGTTTCTTGAATATGTAAGAGGTAGCATGGGATCTCATGGGAAACCATATCCTTATCAACTTTAAGATCAAAACAGCAGATTGAAAAACAAAGACAACAAAGCATTTGTCATCAATACGAAGAGATGATATTACTCCTTTCAGTTAACATTAGGTCACAATAAGGTACATTCATTTACCAGTATCTCTTAAACCACATGTCGGGACTGAATGAAAATTTCATCACAAAGCTTACATTTAGTTCCTTTTATACTAGACAACATTAAACCTTGCTTAAGCCCTCCCACAAAAATTACTCTCATCTTATTGTTAACTACGTGAGGTAATGTAACACGATCAGTACCTTCATAGGACCTATGCCCCACCCACTCGTAACCTTCACTGAAGGTTTTATTAAGGAGAAATTTACCGATATGTGAGATTGTAAAACAATGAAAACCATTCGTCTCTAAAAGGGACGCTTTCAAAGAAAATCTCATTGCACATAACTACTCGGGATAAGAATTGATCACGCCATTAAAGGCATTATCTACAAGGAACGATCAAACCTACTCTTGCCTAAGCCAAGTGAAAATAAAATACCACTAGTTTTCAAATAACCTACACACCCCAAATAAAAACCAGAGAGAGATAAAAGAAACTCAGCTAAGATATTGGCACCTAATATCGGGAAACCGAATCTGTGTCAAATTATTTTCCGAAACCACCGTTTCTAGCCTACGGGAGGGCGCCTAACCTACAAGATTACTTAGTTAAATCCAGACTGAAACGTGACGGTGAACTGGAAATAACTCACGAGGTTGAAGAAGATTGCTATCTTGATGCTCTTATCAAGGAGCTCTACTTTGAATTAAAAACGCCAACCCCCTAAATTGATCCCAAGTCGGGTCCATGTCGAGGCATACCGTATTCCATATTGACGTGCGTCCTGAAAAAGTATTGCTCAATGCATGTGCTATTGCAAAGAGGTATGCAACTCCGTGGATTGCACTCTTGTGTCCCTAAAAGGTAATGTATAGGGAGAAGAGATATTGTACTTCACCTAACATCAGAAATGTGAAGTTGCGTGTGAGCGTATGTGTGTCCATGGGTGGCATTTAGACTGGGGACCCAAACAAAGGATTTCTGAGGAGTGTCTGTGCGTGTGAAAGAAAGTGTGGTGCGAACTCCTCCCACACCGTACGTCAGATGAAATTCAAACTTGATGGCTAGGTACTTGACCATAAAAATTCATGCTTGCTTAACTGATGACGTTATAGGTCAAAGTTCAGAGGCCAAAAGTCAAATTGCTAAAAATTGGATTTTTTGCAATTATTTGCCTATGAGTATGTAAAAAAGTACTACAACCACATGAAATGACAGGAAAGATAAACTGACACTTGGAAGAGTGAGTTTGGTTGCTAAGGGCGGGTTCAAAGATCAAAATGAGGTCAAAGGTCAAATCAATATAAATTTTGGGGAAAAATGTGTCACGAACTCCTCCCAGACCTTAAGATCCATGCAATTCAAACTTGGTGGGTAGGTATCTAAGGATAAAAATCGTGCAAGCGTAACTGAGGACGTCATAGGTCGGTCAAAGGTCAGAGGTCAAAAATCGAATTTGCAAAAACTGGGTTTTTGAAATTATTGGCCTATAAGTATGTAAGAAAAGTACTATAACCACCTGAAATGCCAGAACTGATAAGATGACTTTTGAAATAGTGCTGTTTGGTTGCTAAGAGTGGGGTCAAAGATCTAAATGTATTTCAAAGGTCAAATTAGCTTAAAAGTTTGTACAAAAAGTGTGTGGCTAACTCCTCTTCAACCAGAAGTCCGATAAAACTCAAACTTGGTGGGTAAGTATGTGACCTTGAAAACTCGTGTATGCATAATTGATTACGTGATAGGTCAGAGTTTAAGGGTAAAATTTGATAATAAATGTATATTTTACCATTATTTGCCTGTCAGCATTTTCGAAAAAGTGACAAAACATCATGATATTCTTGGACAAACAAGATTATTTTTAAAATAACTCTTTTTGATTGCTAAATGTGGGGTCAAACAAAATGTAGATCACAGATTATATTGACCTAAAATTTTGCATGCTTTGTTATTGGCGTCATTTGTCGGAAATCAAGAAGACAAATGTTAAATCAGTTACTGTTAATTTTTACCCATTATTTGCATAATAGTATGTTACAGTATGAAACAGGATGGTATATCTTTAACCCCAAGGTATGTAGAGAATTTGGGAGATTTGAGATTTGCAACTCCATTGCCCTCTTGTTTTACATTTTCATTTAGGTCAAGGATGTGGTTGGTATCCTTCACAAAGCTTTTTTGTTGTTGCACCAGAGGATGGAGATTAAAAGCTAAAACTTCTGAGATTTGCTTGACATATAAGCTGACAGGTCTAGAAATATTATTACTAGGTGAAGGCTTAGGATTCATTCCAACACTATGGACCCCGAAACGTTATTCTCTCCCTTAAATTTATGAATCAGCTCACCCACACTATAGAATAAAATATCTTACGCATAATAAATCCTCCAAACAATATCATTTAAAACCGAGAGTTACCTCATGTACCGCCTTAGAGAACAACCGCTACAGTTCCTTACATGCTAAAATTCCGATTCATCCCTCCACATTTAACAAGTACAACTTCAAACGCTCTGCTATACAAGCACTACGCAATGACAAAACAAGTGTTATTGAGAAATTTGAAAAGGCAGAGGGTTTGCAATTATTAACAAATATGACTACAAAATAAAAGCACCAGAGAAAAATTATCAGGCCATCATCTTACATTAGATATCAGCACAAAAATATTTCCATGGTCAAATCTCTCGTTTTTGACCTCTTTAAACTGAAGAAATTATCAAAGACATCATTCGATTACCTTAATCTTGGTAACCACAGTACCCGTACACCACTCTCCTACCTACTGCCTCAGGTCCACAATAAGCCACCCGAGGGTACCACTTTTATGGGTAGACCCATTATCTCTGGCTGTGGAGGACCTTCCTAGCAAACCTCAGAATGTTTAGGTTTTCATCTCATTTCTCTGGTTCAACAACAACCAATGTGCGTAAAGTATACCAACCACACTCGTGATCTAATTGAAAATGTAAACTAACCAGATTATGCTTTATGGTTACACTTGATGTAGTTGGTGTGTACGCCAACATACAAGATGACGCGATTAACGTATGCACCAAAGCATAGGCGAAATCCGAAAGCGGCATATATTCTTTACCGAAAATATGGACCAATTCTCTCCGAAGAATTATAGAGCTCATTATTAAAAGAATTTCTTTTTTAAATTTAATACTACCTACAAACAGTAGGTGTAGCAATAGGGAATCATCTCCCGAAATTGCCGATATCACGTTTCATCTTTATGAGAACAACAAAATACCTCCCTCAAAGCATATTTCCACTGGTTTAGGTGTAGAGATGATATCCTTCTCTTTTTGAGGATTCTGAACGTGAACTGATAAACGTTGTGGCAATATTGATACCCTGTACCCTACCTTGAAATTCACTTGTGAGTCATCTTACTTAGACATTAATTATAATGACATTAATATCTTCAAAGGAAATTGTTTCGTGGAAACAAACAATCCTGACACTCGAAACAAAGTGAAACTTTCCGATATCTATCAGGTAACTCTAGCCACTCCAAAAGAGTTTTTATAAAAGGTGAGACCCCAATGAAAAATGGGATGAAAAATTACTACTTTTTGACGATTTCGTCCAAAAGCTTCCAAAATCGCCATTGCCATTTAATTGTTCCATTTTGACTGTGACATTACGACAGTTGCGTCTCTGTGATAATCGCCATGGCTTCAACGAGAGTCAGCTCCTTTCAAACAATGTAGTTAGGCTTAATTACTTAGAGAAATACATTCCCAAATCAATGTCGAGGTTCTGTCATCATAACTCTCACCCTAACCTAAGGAATCCACACCATCTTTAGTTTTTAAGTTCTGCTTTTCACCCCACATCAAGACCAAAGGACTTAAAAAACTGCCTTTTAACATATCGGCATTTAATTACCCAACACCCGACACTAACAATTCTGTGTCCGTCACCACCGCCAATTGTGCTGCCAATCTAAGCGACTCACTCATCTGTGGTGATTTAAATTCCGAAATAGATATAAATCATAATTTTGATGGAAAAGATATTTCCTTGGTCAAACTTACGAGTGATTTACTATCCGAATAATCAGACTAACTTTTGCGAAATTCTCGGTTAGTACTAATCACTATATATCTTGCTACTGATGAGATTCCGAAATTATCTTTGTAGTGGAAACGTGTCTACCATGCTACAGCTTTTTACCAAACAAGGTCACAATTCGAACAGTTAACCTAAGACACTTTGTGGTTACCTGATGTCATATCCTTATTTCTAAAGCTCCAGCGTACGAGGCAACACCGCCCTTAACTATCTCACCGATATTTGGTTAATGTTAACGGAAATTCTGTATAACAACAGTGCTACAGGAATGAATGACATACGTGAGAGACAGTAGAGACAGCCATAACAGGTTTTTGCAAAGCTTTCGAGCAATCCTAGCTCTTCTTTAGTGCTTGATCACGTGAGTGACAAGGAGTGTACGGAACTTACAACTTTTAAATTATAAGGATAATCCCCCCCCCCCCCACTGATAAGTCAGTTAGGACTATCTTTTTGAAAGAGGTGAGGAAGGTGATTTGAGTAAGCCTATTAAAATAGGCGTGAGGGAGAAAGTCTATCGGATTACTTAGCCCTGGAGTGTAATCCCTTCAGTATACTGATAAGTCGTTTTGGATGTTCAGGTAGAATGGCGACGAAGTCATTAGACAACATTCCCAGAAATTCTGACTCTTTTTTCTTCCTACTTCTATTATCCCATGTATCATTTTGTTTGATAGCAACGATACGTCAATCGTCTATCGCATGATGCGATTAATTGAAATGGATTTGCAGCAGGTTGATCAACTTTTTTGGTTTTCATTGTTGACCTGTGCTGTGTCAATCTCATCGGAAGTGTTTTTATTCCCTCACGTACTCCATTCTACATAAATTGCAGTAGATGAGATGAATGACGCTTTCGGAAAGACAATTTATCTTGTGATTTGAAAAGTGCGTGCAGTTTGATAGCTCTGAAGTATTAAGTGGAATCAATCAGAGCGCACGTCTTACATTTGGACGCTCAAGGAGAACAACCAGAATTCTCGTTATCCTGGAATGAGGTTTTGTCTTAAAATCTTGCCCGTACCAAAATGTCCCATAAATTTGGGGACGCGAAAAAGCAACAAAGGGGGATCGGGAAAGATAGACTTTAGGTAAGCCGTGCTCTGAAGTATGGGCAAATGTTTTGGAATGAATATGGCAAGTGGTGATAGACCGGGATGGTACTCAATTACCAATGCCATTAAATTAGAATTGTGCTAACTGTATGTTACATATATAACTTCGATCTACCAAACTCGGCCTATTATATGTATATTTGTTGTTGAAAATCTACTTTCTGGAAAACATTAAATTTAGACAACTAAGCATATTGATACAGAGCAAGCTGTATACCAGTGGATAGGTAACGTATTGGACATTAATGTGAGGTTTGACATATTGTCATGGAACATACCGTGTTGCCATGCATGGTAACCATTGAAGTGATATGATTGGTTTAACACAGGTGCACAAATATCTCCTTTATAAAATATGCAATCAAAACGAAACTTGTATATGAAGCTGATTGATACGAAATGAAACTGTGTGCCCGTACTTTTTTCATGGTTTCCATGGTAACCAGAGAGCGACCAATCATTTTTTGTTATTCTAAAGTTCAAATCTGAGAAATAAATTGACAAAACTAAGAACACAGCAACATAGAGCATCCTTTTTTACATAAGTGTGCCAAATTTTAAGACCACCAGTGCTTCCAATGCTGTGATATCTTGGTTTTAGAAATAAAAATGGTGCTTATTCAGTTTTGGAGATAAACAGCTTTAAAGTTAAGAAGCAAAATCGTTGCTGACTCAGTGTTGCTTAAAGGGGAATTTTCAAGATCCAAGACAGTTCCAATTCTCCCAACTATACAACTTCTGGCTCCTCCCATAACTGTATAAAGCTCTTCCTTGTGCAGGAATAAACCCGTTTTATTGCTTAACGCCATGTCCTGGTAAGCATACAAGGGTATAAAATGTAATAAAAGCACTCCCGTCTGCCTTGTGTGGAATGTGAGCTACTCTGCATCTTTCAAATTTTCAAACTTTGATGTCAATCAAAGAGAAGTCACCAACTGAGAATTTTGATACCCCTACACTAAAAATATACTTTGGGGTGATGACTTTCTGTCTTTAAGCATAAACATTTAAAGTGATCTGTACTGTACCTTTACTTTACAATGAATTACACCTTAATATTATTTATCTTGCCTACAGGACATTAGACAGATTTTGGACAGTCTAAGCACTTAATACTATGATAAAAGTTGATTAATTGTACAATTATCACTAATCAAATTGTTTTTCTACATATTCTGTGTGCGTTCGTGGAACCGGTACCTACACTATTCTCAGTGTCGATTTCAGACATTGACTTATTGGTCCAAGCCCTTTTGAAAGTTTTATGCCAGATATAAGCTGTCTCTCACCTCTAAACTTTGTTGAGGGTGTTTCTTCCTCTTTTCTAGGGGTCCATGGTACCAGAGTAGCTTTAAGAGCCCATTAAAGGTTCA
Organism: Holothuria leucospilota; assembly: GCA_029531755.1. Lineage (NCBI taxonomy): Eukaryota > Metazoa > Echinodermata > Holothuroidea > Aspidochirotida > Holothuriidae > Holothuria > Holothuria leucospilota. Next base: position 8,429,708 of record CM055973.1, read on the forward strand.
GAATATTCTGTATTACGGCATTTAATTACACTCATTATTGTCTCACCCACAGGCGCCCCTTAACATTGTATAGTATACCATATACTATGTAGTATGTATAGACGGAAAGATATGTCACAAATCTCCTAGCTCGAACAAACAACTTACGTTTCTGGCACAATTACTGCACTTTTCTCGCCAAATTGGTCTGTGTCGAGACTTTTGATCATAAGCTACCTCAAGACAGCTCTTTTCCCGAATAACTTCACTTGGCGTTGTCTGAAGGATGACATTTCGATGGAGTAACAGCCTGGGGATGGTATCGTCTAGTAGGAGAGCATTCAGCACTTCCACACTATATAATAAAATACTCCTAAAATTTTCTCTAAAGTTCTCTTAACTTTCTAAATTCCCTCCAAAATTTGTTTAATTATGGTTCACTTTTTATTATTACAAATCTTGCAGATATATATTAGCATCAATATGAACAATTTTTGAACATTGAATTTCATAAAATTTGAAAACCTTTTGAAAAGTGGAAGGGCTAGCATTTTCCACAAGCACTTGTGACAGTTGAACTGTAACTGTTTTACAGTCTTCAACTGCCACAAATGCTACATAGTAAATGCAAGCCCTTCCACTTTTCAAAAGGTTTTCAAATTTTATGAATTTCTATGTTCAAAAATCTTGCATATTAATGCTAATATGTATCTGTAAGATTTGTAATAATCAAAGCAAAACATAACTGAAAAATTTTGGAGAAATTCAGAAAGTAAAGAGAACTTTAGAGAATATTTTATGAGTATTTTATTATATAGTGTGGAAGTGCTGAATGCTCTCTATCAGCAGCTACCATCCTCAGACTGTTACTCCATCGAAATTTCATCCTTCAGACAATGCCAAGTGAGATTATTCGGGAAAAAAAGCTGCCTTGAGGTACCTTATGATCAAAAGTCTCGACACAGACCAATTTGGCGAGAAAAGTGCAGTAATTGTGCCAGAAACGTAAGTTGTTTGTTCGAGCTAGGAGATTTGTGACATACCTTTCCGTCTATATATACTACATAGTATATGGTAAACTATGCAATGTTAAGGGGCGCCTGTGGTCTCACCTACCCAGTGACTTTGCTTGGTTTATATCAAATTGAAACCTGTTTACTGCCACCACTTTTTGTCTATGGTGTAGTAGAAGTGCCAGAGACATCAAAACAAAACAAAAATGGTCGAAAGGTGGGGATTTGGCATAGGAAACTGATGTTTTCTGGGGGTAAATTTACTTCCGGGTTTAGTTGTTTGGCACTTCCGGGTTCTAAACAAAATAAATATCATGAAATATCACACGTTTGGAATAATTTTTTAAACTTTTGACCCTGCCACATTAAAATTAACATATTAAGCCTTCATTTTTTGCAATAAAATAAAATCTGATTTTTTTCACATTTTCCATCATATTGTATACAGAAGCAGTGCCTTAAAGAGTACAAAATAATCCAAGATTTAATTTAAAATTTTCGGTTCCCCTGGAACCTTCGTCAGCGAGATCAGACAGTGAAGTGAGTACAATAATTAACTTAGCCAACAGCGGAGGTACAACTTGAAAACTCAAGATGATAGGTGATGAAAAGGTGTAAATAATTGAAATAAACAATTACGTTTTCTGATGAAAAGTGTACTGATTCAAAACACAGAGGTCTTTGTTTAGGCAAGTGATGTGTGAATTTAGTTTCAAAATCCAACTTAGTTCGGCGGACTTGCGTAGTTCAGTACAAACAAAATTGCTTTAAGATTTTCAAGGGAATAGCGGGGAAGATTAAAGTGCTCCGCCACGGGGGAACCTGGAGTGTTATCACGAATAGACTTTTTATGTTTGTTAAAACTAAAGCGAAAGGAGTCTTGGTTTCACCTACGTAAAGACCCTCATTATATAAATAACAGTGAAAAACGTAAACAACATTACAAGAGTCACAATTTAGATTGGGGAGATTCATGGCAAAATTTTACACTGGGGATGTTGACATGTTTTCCAAGGGCGATGTGTTTGCAGATCTGGCAGCCCTTTTTGTTGCAGCCAGTGTTGCCCTTAATAGTTTGACCAAGGGTGGGTAATTTGGCGGAAGTAAAAAGTCTTCTGAGATTAGGGGGTTGACGGAGGGCCAGGAGGGGAGGGTTGGAAAAGATAGTCGAGAGAGTGGGTTCGTCTGTAAGGGTGGCAAAAGATTGTTTCAATGTGCGAGCAAGTCGCGGGATTAAAGGATGAAAATTGAAAACGAGGGGGAAGCGTTTATTGGGGGTCTTAACTTTGTAGGATAGAAGATCATGACGCTGGAGGGCACCCTGTTTAATAATATGGATTGGGTTGCCATTTGAAAGAAAATGCCCGGTGAGAGAAGAAATTGAGCGTTCGTAGTCGATAGGGTGGGAACAAATGCGTTTAATGCGAAGACATTAACTATATACAATTGACGTTTTAAGTTTGTAGGGGTGGACACTATCAAAATGAAGCAAGAGGTGTTTGTCAGTAGGTTTGCAGTGTAGGGAAGTAGAGAGGATGCCATCCTTCAATTTAACTATCACATCGAGAAACGGAATTTGTTCCGACCCTAATGACTACGAACACTTAATTTCTTCTCTCACCCTGCATTTTCTTTCAAGTGAGAATCTCTAAAGTACGTACACAAATAAGTTTTGTACCTCTTTTACACCGTTACTAAGTTCAGTGACTATGAAACTGGAAACCCAGTAAACACGAAAATATTCTTGTCATATTTTAAAAATATTCATCCGAATGTTTTTGTTATATTTTTGGAAACATTTTAAAAATATTTTTTGTTGAGTTGCAGAAATATTTCCAGAACATTTTTCAAAATATTTCTGTTATATTTTAAAACGTTTTCACAACATTTCTAAACTATTGTTATTGCGTTCCAAAAATGTCGCAACAACATTTCCAGCTCATTTCTAAAAATTTTACACAAATATTTTTACCACATTGTCACGCTATCACTAAAATATTTTGAGGATATTTTTGAAACTTCAGTGAAATATTTCTGTTATATCTTTAAAATAGTTTGTTGAATGTTTTTGTTATATTTTCAAGAAACATTTCAGAAATATTTTTTGTGGAGTTGCAAAAATATTTCTAGAACATTTTTAGAAATATTTCTGTTATATTTTAAAACGTTTTCACAACACTTTTAAAATATTGTTATTGCGTTCCAAAAATGTCGCAACAACATTTCCAGCTCATTTTTAAAAATGTTACATAAACATTTTCACGCTATCACTAAAATATTTTGGGGATGTTTTTGAAACGTCAGTGAAATATTGTCATATTTTAAAAATATTCGGTCTAATGTTTTCATTATATTTTTAGGAAACATTTCAGAAATATTTTTTGTTGAGTTGCAAAAATATTTCCAGAACATCTTTAGAAATATTTCTGTTATCTTTTGAAACCTTATCACAACATTTCTAAAATATTGTTATTGCGTTCCAACAATGTCGCAACAACATTTCCAGCTCACTTCTAAAAATGTTACAGAAACCTTTTCACCACATTGTCACGCTATCACTAAAATATTTTTGGGCTGTTTCTGAAACGTCAGTGAAATAGGCCTAGGCCCCTAGGGCCCTATCATTGTCAGCCTTTTACAGCTTCAACCGATCGGTTAATTAAATTTAAGCTTTTTAGTTAGCGTAGGTTGGGATACAGAATTAGGCGTACGGGCCTAGGCTTAGGATCTGGATTAGAATGAAACCTAGAAGACACTTTAGGCTAAGCATGTTCGAAGAGAAGAGAAGCCATTCTTTCGAAAGCATTTGGTTTTAGGCTTATCCGAATTCCCTCAACGCCTGTAGCCAAGGGGGTGTTTTCTTCGGGCTTTTCAGTGCCGCAACCTGTCTTCCTCCTTCTTGGCCGATGACCGAAGAAGTTTGTGCAGCAGCTTCTTGGCCTCTTCACCTTCTGAAGTTGACTCAAAGTCCAACTTTGTCCTGCCTTCCTTTTCAAGGAAGCGTTGACGTTGCCTTTTCGCCTGGCTGGATAGTTTCTGCCTACAGACTTTGCAAAGCCCCCTTCCCGGGCGAACGAAGACTCAGAGAATTCCTCAGAGCAGTTCCGAGACTTCCGGAGTTTGGATGGGTTTCTGTGTACCTTCAGGTGTTGAGGTAGGGTCTAGTACTGTCTTCTTCTCGATGCCGTGTTAAGAGTATCAGCGTGCTGTCTGACTTTCCTGTAGTTTTCTTCATTTAGAAGAATTCTGTCCTTATTAGGATGGGGTGTTCCCTGACCATAAGTTATCTTCTTCAGAGTCTGTGGTGTCTTTAGGCGAGGCAGGTATATCCGGTATTAGGTCCGTAATATCCATAGGCCTAGGTTCCATGCTCTGCGCATATCCTCGTGTAGCTTTTGTTTATAATTGTGTATTTGGACCTGAAAGAGAATACCCCAAATACTGGTCGCTGATTGGACAACAGTTTAAGGCTAAGGGTAAACCCTTTTAGATCTCACACACATCTGTGCTAGTTTGCAGTTCTTTTCGACTGTTCTTCGGTATTAAGGTTCCCGCTTTTGTGGGATCAAAGGATGTACGAGTATTTCCTTTCGGTATACGTCAGAGATTCCGCCCGGAATTCTCTGTGCATCTAATCTCATTTTCCGAAGAAAAGAGAAGCAAAAACAAATGAAAGGGGGGGGGGGTCTGGTAGGTGGTTCACTATCTGAGGTTACCAAGTCGGTGAACTGTTATATTTCAGGAAAAAAAGCCCGATCATTTTAAATATGATTCAACCAAAAGCTTTGAATTATTCCACTCTTTTGGAGGAATGTGAGTCGTTCTGAGATTGACAAATAAGAGGTTTTATGAAACCAATTAGACCGGTTTCTGTTCTTCGCTCTGTGGGAAGAACGTCATCAGTAGTAGCGTTTTTGTACTGTGTAATACTGAGGCAGGGTTTGTAATGTTTTATAGTGCAGCTATGAGCCCATCAAGTAAGATACCGTCATAACTTTCTTCTGTTTCGTTCGACTCCTGGTCTGGGGAAAACCTTGATTTTACAAGTGAATCTTTGAGATTTGGTGCCCTTTTATACGCTATAACAGGACGGTGGGGAAACAGACGGGACAGTTGCTGGTCTGCTGCAATTATATTCCAGTGCTTTAATAAAGCTTCTCGTAGTCTTAGGTGACTCGTTTTAATGTGGAGTGTAGGTTGTTTTGAGAACGAGTATTGGCGCTGGTTTTTGTTTACTTTCAGAGCCATATATTTGGACCTAATATATGGCTTTTATAATCAAATCTCTTCTGGCGAATAGTTTCTTGTGAGAAGTTTCTCTGTAAAGGAATTTCTCTTCTCTAGAAAATCGTTCTCACTACTGCAAATTCTACCGTATCTCAGTACTTCACCCTTTAAGAAGCCTTCAAAAGTGGCTACTGGGTGTGTAGAATTTCGATCGAGTTATTGAAAGGTGTGGGCTTTAGTATAGACTTTTGTGTCAAGAATGCCACTAGATTGAAATTTAGTACCTTTGAAAATTTTGAGATCTAAGTACGTAACCTCGTTGTCAGAGACTTCTATGGTGAATTTCAGAGAAGAGTGAATTTCATTCATTTTAGCCACCAAATTAGAAAGTTCAAATGTCGTTTCCTTATACAGCAGTAAAATTTTATCCCTGTAACGAAGCCATTTTAGTATGCTTGGATCTGTCGGTATGATTTTCAAGATTTTTATGCATGATAATATCGCAGATTTCGGTGAAATCTGCTTTGGCTTCCCATAGCGCATCGAATTTTTGGTAGGAAAAATTGGCCATTTGAACTCAAAACAGTTCCTTTCCAGGACGAGTTTCATGAGGGCACGAAGGGAAGTAGGGGATATAGGTTTTATCCCGTAAAGGTTTTAACGTACTTTTTCGATAATAAAAAATATTGAAATAATGATTCATTGAAATTTTACCAGAATGTTTTATAATATTTTGAGAACATCATATGAATTTCAAGTAACATTATTACAATATTCAAGATCCATTAGGAAAATCGAAGTTTTTGTCTTTGATATGCCATAGTATGATAGTTTTATTACTGTATAATACTTTTGGGCTATTTTTAATTTAAGTTTGGGTGTTATTATTACAAATTTTATTTATTTATATTATGAAAAAGTTTCAGTGTAAAATGTAAATAAAAAACATCTTCAAAATATTTTAAAAACATTTCAACACAAAAACATACATAATGAGCATTTTGAAGTGTTTGTACAGTTTTGGCGAGCCTTCTACAAGCACCAAGAATCATTAATTAAGCAAATCATTACCTTTCGTTGTCAAGAAAATGTTTTGGCTATATTTTGGAAACATCCAAAAATATGTTGCTCAAATATCTTTCTAACATTTCAAAAATGTTTTGCTCTCTAATTTTTCTCACTTATATCCATATGCTTGTACCAATCTACACACCTTTTCAAAATTGAAATTGTTCACTTATACTACTTTTAAGGTTATAGAATTATACTATGGAAACATTTCCGAAATATTTAAACAATGATTTTTTGAAATGAGAGAATGTTTTATGAACATTATGAAAACATCATCGGAATATTTCTAACAACATTATTGCAATATCCATGATCCAATAAGAAAACCACATTTTTTCTCTCCGATCTGCCATAGCATGATAGTCTAAGTACTGTGTAATACTTCGGGGCTATTTTCAATTCAAATTTGGGTTTTTATGAAACATTTTTTTCATATTATTAAAATGTTTCAGTGTAACATGTAAATAAAAATATCTTCAAAATATTTTAAAACATTAATTCCAACACAAACACATACACAATGAGCATTTTGAGGTCTTTTTTTAGTTTTGACGTGCTTTCCATAAGCATTAAGAATCATATTCATGAAAAAATCATTTTCTTTTGTTGACAAAGAAATGTTTTGGTTATATTTATAACATTAAAAGAGTGTTTTAGTGAAAATAGTTTTGAAATTTTAATAAAACATTTTTGAAATATTTCAAAAACAGTTTTCCTCCATATTTCTCTGTAACATTTTTACCCCTTAACAAAATGTTTCAAAAAAGTTTCTTGTTTACTGGGAATGAATGTAGCTTTTGTAAGGGTTATTACTCTTTGATTGAGCTGAAGAAACCCAGTTCTCCCTTCATACATTTGTAGTAAATTTTTTTCGCAGTGGCCACATCGATGTCTGTAGAATTGTTAACATACGCCTCCCATTTGAGGTAGTCAGTACCTGTGGGGTCGAAATTCTCATCTACCCATTTCTGATAAAGCCCAGATGACTAGAAAGAGAAAGACATATAGTCTTGTAATATTAAGATTTGACACTTATTTTCTGGTCTACTTTGAAGATTTGCATTTTTCTGAATATTTTGAGCCTATAAAGGTTACAATATGGTATGACCAGTGGTAATCTGATAAACAATCAGTACATAGTTGGTACAGAAATGATGAAGTATGATATATACTTAAGTATGAATATAGACCATAATAGCACACCAGAAACAACGAAAGTTTGTTTTCGTCATAGAAATTAGAGTAAGGAAGAATGCTGACACAGTGCATCGATGCGTACTTAAAGGAGTTGAGTAGTGTCGTAGTTCGGAAATAAATACGTCATACTAAACAAGATGTTTACCCTCAGTGTAATACTAATATTGAAAATATTCCTCTTAATGCGTTTTGTATTATCTTTAAAAATAACTTTTGCAATGTAATTCAGTAATTACTTTCGTGTTTTATTTCTTAGATTTTTTTATTTTTCACTTGCTACATATTTAACAATTTGTTTTTTTCAATTTATAGTTCGTTACTTTTTCTTCTGGCACGGGCAGTTTTGTATGTTTCACCTTGTAACGGTTCTGATCGATGGATCAATTAGTCAATACATCGAGTTACCATGGCAGCTAGATTGGACAATTCTGATACAGTTTCCGCGAAAACTGATCATTATCTGATTGCGTTAGCATTTTGTTATACTTGAAGGCTTCTCGGCATTAGTTTGGTTTCATTTCGAGGAATATAACCAGTTTCAAAATGTTGGAGGGAGAAAGTTTTCCTTTCGAGCTAGTGAAAAGCTCAACAGGAACAGATGCTAGTGGTTATACTGCACAGAACAGTCTGTTTGTGTTTTCAAATCAACGTGTCAGCGTAAGGAGTCTCGTAGCGGAGGCTACCCGTGTAAAAGCACGAGCAACCTCGGCCAGTAGCTATGTGTAAATGTGGGACCAGGGAACGAAAATGCTTGAATCAACCACCTCCGGTAAACCTTAAACTTGCTGTTTTTGCAAACAATGAGTTTTCATTTCTTCCCCATAATAGATTTGCTTTTACTAACCACCATCAAACTCATTATAGGCAAACTTAGAAAATCGTAGGCCTAACTAAAATTACGTTAGGCCTAAAATTAAGCAGTATCGTACTAAAACATGCAACACTAATATACTACACACGTACGTACGTTGTGAGTTGTGTGTACTAGATACAATGCATTTCGGATCGAATCGATAAACCAAGAAGCATAACCGGATGTGACTTAACGAAGTCGGCGTGTCCGAGAATTTATTCTGTTTTGGCGACTACCCAGCTCCTTTAAAGCAGTGAAACTACTAAGTGCGTTTCCGCTGTACGGCGAAAAATTCTGCTTCAGAAGTTATGAGCCATTTTATCCGCTTTCGAAAGATTAGGAGTAAGTTTCACAGCAGGGATATTATTGTGTTTAAGTGTATTGTTTTATATTCCTAAATAGAAAACGTGTAGTTTCTCCGCCAAAAACAGGGACAAAACAAACGTCTCATAGTTTGTATTACAAACTGTGACTTTTTGCCGTACAGCGTAGCCAGATCATAAGTGCAGTCCTAATCGACAGCCGTAATTCTTTCTAACTTTTAATTTCTATGGTTTTCGTGAATTCCAAGTGAAGACTAAAATGACATCCCGTTTAAAGTAGAATTCATTACGTTTTTTTTTCAATTCACCTTCGAAATACCACTGAACTATTAGAGCCGTATATTTATATACTTATTAAGTTCAATACCCACAAATATGTGCATTTTTAATTGATATTTATTCTTTGTTACGTCAAAGATGGCGCTTTAGGCTTCTTCGCTGCTTGGTTAATGATGCTTCTTGAAAGTAACTCTCTTTATTACTCTCAGAAAATTCCACCCTAGCTTGTTGAGGTTATGTGTTTTAGCCTTGATCGACTGAGACAAAAATATAACAGAAAATTGAACATTCCGAGGAGGCTTATGCTAGGCTCACACTGGCGTAGTTAGTTAGATGAGATTACGACACACCAACACGAATGTGTTACATAGTGTCAACTAGATAAATACGGTTCAAGTTCGGTTTCAAATATTGTTCAAATACAGTGCAAGTCCTCCCCTTTAGTCGCCTCTTACGACAGGCGGGAAATACCGTGGGCATATTCTACAACCCCCAGTCCACAGGGAGCCACACTGACTTAAAACAGGCAAATTTGGTCGGCGGAGAGCAACGGTTTTATTTTATACGTTTCCGTGAGGAGCCGTGGGCTGTGCGCGATCGGGCGCTATGAAACGTGAACAGGCGCAGGGCGATCGGTCGACTTTCCGCCGGGTTCCGTCGACCAAAATTTTACGTCGCCAATTTTTCAAACGGTTTAACGTAACATTTTTCCGGTCGCATACGCAGGGACGCGCAGTGCAAGTTGAGCGTGGGTTGCTGAGAGCTGAAGGCTGTTATGCACCGTTGAAGGACCCGTTGCTGTCCGTCTTAACCCACGTCTTCTGACGTTGCAAAACTGCCTGTGAACGTTTCACAACGGATTGGAGGAAAAATGGCCTAATGTGGCCTTGTGTGCGGGAGGTCGCTGGTTCGAATCCTGCTTGAGGCTAAGTTTTCCATTCACAAATAAATATCCTCTTTCAGTATAAGGCAAGTGCCTATGTTAGAGGAAAAATGGCCTAAGGTCTCTATGCGACTATTTAATATAGCGTGGATTGACTCATTCATATAAAGTCGCTACGTCACTCTACCTATATATATATATATATATATATATCATATACATATATATATACATATATATATATATATATATATATATATATATATATATATATATATATAGGCCTATATAAAGTAGGTCGAAATATTGTAGATCGAACTGTGAATAAGTAAGTCGAAAGTTGTGTAAACTGTTTCGATCATGGAAGTTTAATCAATACCAAGTACTGGCATAGCCTTTATGAGCATGGAGGGGTTTAAGGGGAGAGGGTGTCCCCCTCCTTTTTGAAAATTTTTGAAACAATAGGCGTCCTTACATGCAATCTGGTGCATGAGGTTTCTTGCTTAGCTAAAAGCTCAAACCTTTCCCCTGACACCCCTTAGGTGATTCACGAGAGACATTAAATAGCGCCACTCCTAGTATGGCTAGCGCTGATTTATTCCCGGTGAAACACTTAAAGATTTTGCAAATTTAAATTGCTTACGATCCCGCGAGTGTCAAAATTATAACTATGGCTCTTTTGTTACAAATGATCAAAAGAAAAAAAAAAAAAAAACCGATCTTTAACACACCCCCTTTACTTGTCCGTGCCCATAAAAGGGTCTACTATAGGGAAACATTCCTAAACATTTCATAAACGTTATGTTATTTAAGGGCTTACGAAAAGTTTGGGGACATACCCATATACTCTATACAGAGGTTAACTCTTGTGACACTTAAATTTGGCTCGATAAAGCTTTGAATTTAACCCCCAACCGCATATGACGGTTTGCTACTGATGAAGGTGCTGCCATATTATAGCAATATGAGCATGATAACAGAAACAGGTCTAGCTTGGTCATAAGAACCAGACTTTTTACATTCAAACACCGGCTTCCTTAAAACGCCTATTTATCTTTCGCATAAAATCACGCAGGATGATTTCAGGCCTTTCCTAAAAATGTGCTAGGTTCACTGACTATAATGACGTCAGATGGTGGCACCGCCTACCCTTATTTTACTTTTATTTGAGTAAAATTTGTGTTAAAAAACTTACGTATTTTTAGAAACTAAAGCAGAAAAGTCGACGTCAGTGAGTAGGACCATGGCCCTATGCCCCCCCCCCTCGCTAAATACGCCACTGCCAGTTTACTATCTTAGCGGAGTGCCACTATGGGTTGGAGCGGAGCGTTCCAAGAAAATTTGAGGATTTTAATACATCCCAGATCGCCGGAAATGTTACTTTCCAGGCTTGATAGCAGCCATCAAGATGTGCAGTTTTGGTGGAAAAATGTAAAATTTTATTTTATTTTATTTTCATACACATTAAGTTTGTCACAATCTATCCGAATTTATTCAAAATTATTCAGAGTGGGTGAATTTTTTTGGCCCAGATCTCCAGTGGGGGCGCATGGGGAGCGCGACGTTTTGTGGGGGCTCGCCACCCGAGCCCCCCCCGCCACTGGGCAGAAGACTCGCCACCCTCTAACTGAATGATGTATTTTGCTAGGAATTGAAAGCGTCTCAGTGCAAAGTTTGCACGCACCGTTTGCTGTGGAATGATTTCTAATGCAAAACTTGGGTCCGCTTCGCGCGCATTTCATGGTACACGCTACATATTTTGAAACCATTACTGGGGCAATGTTACTTTGACCAAAACACTTGTTCGAAAAAATAAATCTCCTATCTCTGCAGGGACCCTGCATCAACGGAGTATCTTAGAGTAATCTTATATCATGAGTAGCATATACGGCGTTGCATTCGTAGCATATAGTATATATATATATATATATATATATATATATATATATATATGTCGTTGCACTTTTTTATAACGAGTACACTGCCAAAGCCAAAATGCCGATAAAGAATGAAAAATTATCATTAATAATGTCGGTAACTAATTGAAATATTTGCCAAAGATACCACCATTTTGTATCTATGTCACCATATCTAAACTAGAATTTTTCAAGTGAGGAGTTGTTTGCCCTCAACTAAGAAAACACACCTATTCTTTACGGTCAACCAAAAATAAGAATTTACTAAATTGTGAGTTTTCCAATACGTAATTAATTAAATATTTTTCAAAAATAGCATTATTTTGCATCTAAGCTATCGTAAATGAACAAATATTTCGCAAAGGGGAGGGGCATCCCCTCCCTTTAGACCTTCCCAGGACATCACCTGCCCAAGGTGACAAAGAAAGGATTTGCCCCGAATGCAAACTGACACCGATGTGAATATGCACACTTTACACCGACTTTCTGGGCTTATCTGGAGTGGGCTTAAGGCATCATCTTCTATAGTGCCCCCATTATCAACCTCTGCCGGCGCCACTGTTTTTACGGTATAATATCGGCAATCCCCCGCCACTCGGTTGCTTCTTCTTGCCTTCATATTCAAGTGTAATAAAGTCTTCATTTTGGAAACGTCATTGTTTCGTTGTTTAATGTGTTTTTGTCAGTCCATTATCATATGTTCTGAGCATTGTTGGTGACAATGACACGTTACTATACATTTACTTTTAACAACCGGCAATTGATAGTTGTATAGCTGACAAGTGTTTGATTTCTTTAATTTATAAGACAAATGCATAACTATTCATTCATTAATTTGTGCATTTTTTCTCCAAGTTGATTAAACTAAAGAGACGAGATGGAAAAAGTAAGTCATCTTGTCCACCTACATGTATAGCAGGAGGTACCATCGCAAATTTGAAAAGAACAAAAATAGATCCTCAAAATTTGCACAATATTTCACAAAATTGCGTCTAAGGACCCTAAAATATTCAAAAATTCCCCCTTCCCCCTCCCCTTCGACCCCTCTCCAGGGCGGCGGTCTGAAAAAACGTTCATTCTCTCAAAAATGTAATTTATACTATAGAATTTTCACTCTTGTAAATTTCTAAAACATCTAAAATATCAAAATTTGAAAAATTCGAAATGTTTAAATGCAACTTAAAATACCCAGAAAGTGCCATTTCCTGCAATCCGGGAGGTATTTTTGTCAAGATTTTCTTGGTACGCTCCGCGCCAACTCATGGTGGCGCTCGGTTTAGATAGTGTCGTGGCATATTTTGTCCCCTCATAAATACAATTCTGGACACATGTGGGTGGCAGAACAGAAGTGACAGGAATGAAACTTAAATTTAGAAGTAATTTTTTGGCCAAAATCTTTAAAATTTAGAAGAGCCAAATAATGTGAGGTGAAGTCACATGGAAACCGAGAATGAAAACGCTGGGAATCCGCCGGGCTCCTTTATCATTGGCGGATCCGGGGGGGGGGTCGCCGGCGTCCGGACCCCCCTCAAATTTTCCAGTGTGTCCTTTTTCTAAAAATGGTTTTTTCACACTAGCAAAAAAAAAAAAAAAAAAAAAAAACGAGACAGTTTCACAGGTAATGACAGTGTTGTCCATTTCCGAGGAGATTTTGGTTGCCCCCATCCAGTATCGATCAATCCACTAGTCTAGCCTAGCCATGTATCGCAGAAACTTTCGGCAATATATTTGACTACGGTAGCCTATATTGGCCGCCCCGAAACCCGAACAGTGCAATCGTTTTACAGAGAATGTGACTACAGTATGTCTGCGTGACAATCAGGCATTCTAATCACTTTTCGCTTGGAACCACGTGTGGCGTGCTTGGGCATTCAGAGTAATACAAAACACGCAGATATTACGTCATATTCACTAGCTAGTGCTTTATGCAACGTATTACTATTGGGTTTTAATATTGATTCCAAAAGGTCACTGCTAAGTCTTTTGGTCTTACAAAATAGTGATCTGTTCACACTCCATAAACGCTACATCTACGAAACCTTCCCTCCACCCTCTAGTATCCATCCTCTCGTGAACAAGAGAGAGTAGGTAAATATGTTTCGTTATGATATTTATAGTCTGGAATTACTCTCTTCTTTTATAGTGTTGCCCTAGTGATGGGAATAAAAAGCCAGTCTTAGGTAAAGTCCACAGCCAAGAGTTGACCAGAAGTCACAATAGACGAATCGGTGTTTGTTTCATTTTAAAATTACTATATAAAATCACCACCAGGTCAAATAACGCAATGTCAGTCGATGCAATTTTTTGACGTCTTTGGACCGATGACCGGTCTGCTGTCGCAAATGAAAAGCAAACATTCGACTTCACTTATCTGTTCTGACAGAGTGTTTCTGACAGTTGCGCCGCAACTATATAGGGACCACAACATACAGTATTTTAACCTCCCCCCAGTCGAGATAGCGGTGACGCCAGGTGGGGGAAGGGTTCATGCCCCCCGTCGGGGAAGGCTGGCCCCTATCGGAGAAGTTTTACAGTTTCGTAGGGGAGTCTTAGTCGAAAGTACGCAGTCTCCGACGACAACTAATCGACGGTTTACCTGTTTTTTGCTCTCAAGAGGATAATTTCCGTAATAAGAACCCAAAATTTTCGGCGCGCTACGCGCGCTGTAGAGTCACTCTATTTTTTTCAATAGTTCCATTCCACATAGCAGGATAGCACAAGTCCTGTCCACCTTACCAAGTAACATATGGGCAGAATACATAGTTTATGTAAAGGTCGTAAATTTCATCCCATATCGCAAAGCCTAGTTGGTGTTCTCTTGTGTGTGTCATGCGGTACAGTCAGTTGGTGAGCGACTTACGGAGCAAAGTTTGGCTATTTCATCGTGTAGTCCAGGTGGTTTCGATACAATGTATGTTACACCCGATACGGTCTACAAACCCTACAGTTCTTTTTTTCGTTTCGTCATATGTTTTACGTGTAAGCCTATCAAAATAATTAGCCCGCTTCGCGCGCTTTTCAATTTCACGATCCAGATTCAAAGAACACTATCAGTGCGCAACTCGGATCATGAAGTATTAAGTGATATAATGCAAAATATGCCTGCAATTGCATGGGATAATGAGGCTCCCACATTTGCCCTTCTCATCATACCCTCGAAATAAGGAATGTCGGAACTTGGGGTAGCTGACATGGCCCGGTCCCCTGTCGGAAAAATTCTGCCGCCACCCATGGTCAGTTTACTTATTTCGGCTTTCATAAGGGTAATTTCTGGGATGAAACCCACAATTTTCGGTACGCTTTGTCCACTCTTCCTCAGTTCAGTTACACTTATAGCTAAATATAGTACAAACCCTCTCCACCGTTTCAAGTTAAGTAGAATACATGGATTTATGTAAATGTCGGGAATTGAATCGCATTTCGCTAAACCTGGTTAACGTTCACTTGTGTCTGTCGTACGGTACGACTAGTGACTCGAGGAGGAAAGTACAATAAAGTTATGCCCGATAGGGCCCAACCGTCCGCTCCATTATTCTATATAAGCTTTAAATTACTACAAATTCTTATAAGTGTAGGCTTACCCAAAAAATTTTCGAGCTCTTCGCGGGGTTGCAATTTCACCTTTTAGATTCCAGGTTTTGATTCCAGTTTTTTCATGTCTTTTGGTTTATCCTTTCTTTGTCAATATGCGGTAAGTTGTGTAATCACTGACGTTTATGGGAACCAAAACTTAAAAAAAAATGAATGTGCCCTTTTTATCTTGGACCCCCCTCTCAGAAAAGACCCTTGATCCGCCCCTGTTTATGTAGGTCTTTTCCCGCTACTGGTCCCCACTAAGGGCCCAGTCACGTACACCACTCCGGAGCGAGGCGTGGGAAAGCGTCGCAGAGTGTTGTGGAACGTTGAGCTCGGTTGTGATCCGTGCCGCGCGGTTGCTCTCTGCCCATCGAAAGCCGTAGATGAAAGTGAACGAACGTTGTACCGCGTCGTTGCACTTCAAAAATCCGTTAACAAGCGTTGAAGACCGCTCGAGTCGGCGGCAATACGTAGGTGAAAGTGATCAGATGGCCGAGTGTTTCATTTTTGCATCGAAGAAACGTGCTTGGGAAAGATGTAAAAATCAGTTGTGCACCGTTGCTCTCTGCCGTGTTTACAAATGAGCATAAAAAGTCCGTCAACAATCCGGTGACTTTACGCCGACGTTTCTAGTTTTGCAAAAAGTCCAGTTTTCGTAGCCGTTATAAAGTTTTTTTTTTCTGTTTACGGTCGCCAGTGTGAGTCTAGCATTAATAATACATGGTTAGAAATCGAAATCAAGAGGAATAAACTGTAGTCACCTTTCCACTTTGTTTAAACTTTTGTCCGATCCAAGGCCACAGACGAACACATGGAATACCAGCAACAATGGAGTAGACAGGGTCTCTGTCCACAGCAATTTTGGCAATTAAATCAGCGTAAGCTTGACATGTTGGATTGAGATGTATCCCCTTGGGCTCACCGATGCTCCATGCCTCGAACATGCCCTTGTAGTACCTATGAAAAAAGACGTATATACTTATAATTCAGGTCTTGGGAGGACAGTTGCTAAGCGACAAAAAATTGTGGAGGGAAGCTCATGGCTTATAAATTACAACATCACATCTTGTGGCCAACCAACTCAACAGTTCAAATCACATTTGGTTTCTTTTGAAAGGCCAGTTCAGATGGGAATACAGTAGAGCGCACTTGTATAAGAAGTCACTTTAGTTTGGCTCGACTGGGGTCCAAGCCCGAACCTTCCGGTGTCTTCATCTATTCAAATGCCAACTTCTTTATCCACCCGGCCACAACACCGGTGAAGTGGATATTGTGCGTAGTTCATCAGGATGCTAACGAATGTTCTAAGCCTTGTAATTCTTGGAATTTAATCAAAATGTTCAAAGACAGAAGGGTTTGAACCGGGCATTGACATGCATTGATTCCTTACGAGGAGAAGGGATGTCGAAATGACCTCTCCTGTTAGACTTGCTATGCATTATTTCCTTTTTTCTAAACATTACATTCCTAGACTGACGTGGCTTCAGCTCTATTGTGTGCGGCGAATTGAAGATTAAAGCCATATCCTACACACGACACGTTATATACGGAGCGACAAATACGTTTGTCTTATTTGTAGAGTTCACGGGGATGAGAAAATTGCTTTCAACGAAAAATATGTTTTTATTGTTGAAAATCGCATGCAAGAGAGATGTGAATAGGAATACTAAATGAAAGGTTTAGTTCGGCGAAACAACTACTGTGCATACAAACGTAGGGTACAGTACGTACTGCTGGTAACTTTGCTGTATGTGACCAGGGAGTTGCCATTTAGCAACTCCCTGATGTGACTTAACTACTGTAATGTTGCGGCAAATATCTAATCGATTACAGCCACTAACACACGACTGACCTGGACGTTATATGCCTTAAATACATCGCTCTAAAAATGTGAAATTTCTACTTTTATTATTACCAGAGTTATAACTAACATCCTTACTCCCAGTTCAGCTTAGCAACTGTTTTCATACTACATTCTGGCTATTAGGAACCCATTTGAGTGCCTTGTTGCAGGGGAATAAACGTCGTTTGGTGTATGCGTGGGGTAAGGTGAGGGTGGTAGAGTTTTGGCTTGAAATGCAATTGCTGTCCTGTGAGACGGGTTTAAGGGGAGGGGTTCCACCCCTTTGACCGCATGGAGGTAGGTCCCACTCCTTCATTGGAAAAGTTTAGAAAGAATTTACTCGGGTTTTGTTTTGGTATGTTTTAATGCTTCATGAAGGGTACTGTGAACTTTTCATCAAATTGATTGGGATAGGTAATTGTTATTCAGGGGTCGAATCCTCTTTATGTGTGGCTGGCAGGCACCGAAGGTGCATGCCATATACTAGAGCTGCAATCATCATGGCGTCTGGGTGCCTCTTTGGAATTTTTCTTCAACTAGTCTCTTTTTGCTGCAATGGACCATTGCCATTCAGAAAATCTTTTGTCTTAGAGGTTTAATTTGACATGCTTATGAAATAATTTGGCTGTTGATGGTTGCAAATAGGCATGGACGAAAGTTTTCTTTGTAACTTTGCTGTTTGCGTGACCAACGTACCAACAAGTCATCCAGGGTTTACCTTACTGTTAGGGTATAGGATACGTGACAACATATCAGCTGGGATCCAGGGTTCTCAGAAATATTGGCGTATTGTCAAACATGTGGACATTAGCCTGCTCCCAAGACGGCTGTCTAAAACATTGGCCACTTCTTCTCCCTCCCCCTACCCAGCCAAGAACCATTTGCGACACGTAGTTTCTGGTGTGTCTTCTGCTTTGAGATTGGATACATATATCCCATAGTGAGAACTTGTTCAACCACTTCTTACTGCAGTACAGCCTGCAGTATTGACTCCTCACTGAGGAATAAATACTGTCGCTGCAAGCACAGTACATATATACATCTCAACATGTGCAGTGGTAAAGTTGTTGAGTGTCAAGGACATGTTAGTATGTATACTATATAAAACGAAAAATAGGGTAGCCCATGTACCAAAATTCTGTGACTTTATTTTACATCAAGCAAGTGGAGTGTTTACGTATTACAACCTTGGCAGGTGGTCCATAGTCTGGCAAGTTTAGCTTTAATTTATTGTCACATGACTACTGTAAGGCACATTACAAAGGTAGTAGTTTGGTCTACAGTACAGAAGACTCTGTGTTATTTGTTCAGTTGTAACAAACACAATAACATATAGTTTCATCTTCAGAAGCTTTTTTCGGTAACCAAGATGATTTGGGGAAAGTCACAGAAAATCACGTTTTACCAATGCATGTATAATTTCATATCCCAAATAGCTTATCATTTTCAAGTGAATTGTGTACTTGAACTGTGTTCTAGGCTTCACCTCAAAATACAGGAATTTCCTTGTCCTCTGTTAACACTGTTAACAAAAAGGTCTTTGACTCGTTTGAAGCTTTCAGTTTTCTTCCATTGTTCCAATTAATGTTGCTGCTTGCGTTCTTATTGGCCTAGGAAGTCTTCCCAAAGTTATTTTAGTTTTCAATATCAAAAACAAGTCTTTTGTAATGTTTACATTGTAATGCGCAGTGCTAAAATTACCAAATATTTTCAGATACTTACACTGTCCACGTGCAGGGAACAAAATGCTCCTGTATAATAAACTATAAAGTCAAAAATTGGAAGTCATTTGTCCTGAAATAACCGGAAACGGAAGCAGACATAGTAATGCACAGGACTTTACGGATACTTTAAATAATATGTACACTTTATGCCGAACCAGAGTTACTTCCTGTGCACAGAATTATTGACCAATTTAGATGTTCTATGTAGAGGACTCGGAGTATTTTCATTCCTTTGAAAATAAAAACAATGGGGGATACAAACCTTAAAGGCTCTCTAATCCCATCCCAGACAGTTGCAATTCTCCCTACTAAGTTAACTTTTAGCATACTTCGCCGACTTCCCCGTATGTATAGTGTTGAAATCAAATCCGCGAATAGTTGTTTTCGGTAGATATTGAACTTTTTCTAGCGCTGCAAAACTTACTACATGTGCTACTTGCGAAGCCACATCCAGGTATAAATGTATATATGGTTGTGTCGAGTGTCGAAGCTGGCCATGTTTGTGCTGGGGCAAAGATCGGCAGATTAAATCGGTAGATCAAATAACAATTCAGTTGTGGCAGAGGTCTTCGAATTTGCTTTGCAAGCGTTTGTGGAGTTGCTTCAAAACTGTTTAGTTTAACTTACCTTCAAAACTGTTTTGGAGAAGGGTTAAGGGTACCGAGGGACACCCAGATTTTAACTTGAAAAAAACGCTGGGCTTAGATTTGAAACGATGTCACGTGTTTCTATATTTTAGGGTATCTTTCAAAATGAAGTTTCTTGATACTGTTAGTCAGTGAGGGTCAGGTATACTAAATGAATGAAATGTTATTGTGGGTAGTATTCCATACATACCCATAACCATGTACAAGACGTCCGTCGAAACACAATGATTTGACGAACGATTTTCAGCGGAGGCTGCTTCCTCTAAAGATGTGACATACGAAACTTTGCAAAGCGCCCCCAACACCAAGCCAGAAGTGGGGCTTCTAGAGATCCTACCACAAATATTTAGGTGACTTTTGTTGCTGTTCTGAACCATTTCTTTGGAAGTTTCCTCTTCCTTCATTTGTAATTTGAAAAAGCTAATGACGTGTTTGGGATGACGAAGATTGCAAAATAGATGCTAACCGAAAAACTTCATTGCAATTGCAAAGGTGCTGCTGGAGTGCTACACGATTCCCTCGCCACACTAATGGTGGGGCCACCGCTTAAGGAAAGCGGCAGAGATGAGTCACCTCTTAATATTGGGTGCACCCGAAGGGGGCAGGAAAAAGGTCTTATTGCATTGCTAAGCTTAAGATTTCGGAATTGTGTACGCAAGGACCACGTTGTATCCCATAACGATTGACGACCATGCGTTGTAAGAAAGTTGGGAGGAAAAAACTTCCGAAAGAGAGTTTGGTGGCGTTGCCTAGGGGAGAGTCGCCACTCCCTCTTCTAGCTACGCAATATATTATGTCTGAGTTTGGTTGCTAAACCATCAACTCCCAAGTTATTATCTGGGGTAATTTTGGACTTTATAGGACAAAAAGCCTTTAACTGAAAAGTAATCAAGTTACAGCAGCCCCCACCCTCACCCCATTGCCCAGATTCCTGCGGCCTTGGCATAATGTGATCTAGTACTTGCATTTGCTGTTTCATCCAATGTCTTAGATACAGATCATTCTTGTTCCTTCTGAAATGCATGCGTTTAAAGGGGATATGATAGCAACTCTCTGTCCAAACAATTTTAGCAATAGTCTCAGACTTTTAAAAATTAATACAGTTGACAGTTGCTCTTTGACATTCATTCAAACAATACAGTTTTACTCTGATTGGTCAACAATGACATGTACTGTCAGTTATGTTCCCAAGTAAGCTCACATACACACTGTGTTTGAAAATATTGCCTCGAGCAATTTAAACTTAGTGCAGGCTACTATGGCTCATTCTTATAGGCGTACTAGACAGAAGGTTTGGTTTAAATTGGAGGAGGGGCTAGAAATTAATTTAGTAGGGAGAATTGTTACTGTCTGGGATGAGATTAGAGGGCTTGTAAAGCGTGACCATGTTTTCAAATGCGTTAATTAGGGAAGGAAATAACGCTTGAGTCGACCTCAGGATTATTCGTTAATGGAGTTGTGGTAGGAAATGAAAGAATTACACACCGGAAATAAAGACATTGCACGAAACGGTGACCAAAGTACAAATTGTTCACTACATTTTCTGCTCTTTGCAAACTCGTAGCCAGACGTGGTACTAAAAGGTGCTAAATAGCCTCCAGAGGGTACGAAACATTTTTTTAAGGGGGTGGGATATACTAAAATGCATTAAGTTAATGGTAATTTAGAGTTTTCTTGTTGGCAAAAAAGTTTTGCATGGGAAACTGTCCCTGCCCACTTGGCTTCGATATGTCCAGTAGCCAGTATTGGAATTCCTACGCAGCAAAATGGAGGACTTCGCATCATAAAACACAAACATTTACCTACGACATTTTAAAATTTCTTTTTTGCTTCGAGCGAGAGCCCAATCTCCTATTAAAACACCATATGAAATTGGAACAGCCTAACAGCGTCGAAGGTGTCATGAGTACGCGAAGCTCTCTACATGCGTCGTTGAGTCCAGGGCTCGCCTATGAATCCTTATGGGGTGCCAGGTGACAACTCTAGACGCCCATGTGTATTTAAAAACTGTTGACAGTTTGTCAGTCTGTCTGGAAGTTTTGTGGAAGATTTGCCATCCAGTCATGATAAGCTAGCGTTATTTTAATGAAATTAATGCTTGGCTCCTTACTGACTTCTCATCTGGCGAAACGTGGTGCTAGACCTGCCGGACAGGACATGGGCCCTATCTTTATTCTAATAAGAGCTCTGCCCTCCCCAGGTGCAATCAATGTTGTATATTGCTGTATATCGATACAATAAAACGAAAGACTAAGTGGAGAATAATATGTTTAATACAGGAAATTTACCATTTTGGGGGCAATTGTTACTCATCATTGAACTGCTGGCCTCGCTGAGGCCTCGAAAAGGCCGCGGCTAAAAACCCGGGGCCAGGAGCACGGGGCCGAGACCCTACGCTAAGACATCAACCCCGAGGCCCAAAACAAAGCCAAGGCCTCAAAAATTGGCCCCACGGTTGGCCTTGAGGCAAGGCCTAGCCTCAGGAACTCTTTAAATCTTTATGATGCTTTATTAGTTGCAAGAGAAACTTTTTAAAGTCCAAGAGATTCTATGGCGTGGCTCCATTTTCAACTGACTGAAACGAATAGTTACTACACATGATCTTAGCCAAAAGTCAGAGAAGCGATGACCCTGGGAACTCTGCCCCTGTGATCACGGATACTCCTGCGCCAGGCAACTAGAGAAATTTTTATCCTCAAGTCTCATGGACCCTTAGCGGAAGAGCAGAAGAGCGAAACCAAACGTTACTCCCGAAGGAGGTCTGCTCCCCAAATGACAACATCCTCAAAAGGACAACTAGACTTAACATGACCACCCTCTTCCACTTCAGACCGCCACATCATGGGTCTTGTTACGTATGGCCCCATGTTTGACTTGCTGAAAAAGAAAAGACACAACATAACTAAAAACTTACTTTTTCCAAACGGTCCCTCGACTCTCTGGTGGAAGAACTGAAGGTCAAAAACCAAACTTTACTCCCCCGAAGGAGTTCTGCTCCCAAAAAAACTACGTCCCAAGGGACAACGTTGATGACCATGACCATACTCTTGACCTTCATATCTCTACATCATGGGTCTTATCTAACCAGAAACTTCTTTTTCCAAAGTCCCCTCGACTATCTGGCGAAGGGCAGAAGAGACAAAACCAACGTACCCATTGTGTACTCCCAAGGAGTTCTGCTCTCCAAAGGAGCTACGCCCCAAATGGACAACTTTGACTAAGCATGACCAAATCTTAACCTTAAGACTTCTACGTCATGAGTTCCTGTCTAACTGGAAACTACTTTTTGCAAGTCCCCTCGACTCTCTGGCGAAAAGCTGAAGGGCGAAAACTAGACTTTTAATCCCAAAGAAGTTCTGCTTTCCAGAGGAGATCCGGCTCCCAAAGGAACAACTTTGACTGAACGTGACCGATCTCTTGATCTTCAGACCTCTACGTGGTAGGTTTCTTTCTAACTAGAAATTACTTATTCCAAATCCCATCAACTCTCTTGGGAAGAGCCAAAGGGCGGAAACCAAACGTTTACTCCCAAAGGAGTTCTGTTCTCAAAGATGTTACGTCCCCAAGGGACTACTTAGACTGGACTGACAAACCTCTTAACCTTCAGGCCTCTAAATCATGAGTCAATCTTGCGTGGCTCGTACTGTGGCACTGAAGGGATATGCGTCTTCTCTCTCTTCAAACAAGAAAAGTTAGAGAACACGACGAAATTTACTTAATTGTCGTATTCTTTGTAAGAGAACACAACAAAAATTGTTCAACTGTCGTGTTTTTTGTGTCGAGTAACGAGAGAACACGATGAAATTTACCTGATTGTCATATTCTTTGTGAGAGAACACAACAAAAGTTGCTCAATTGTCGCATTTTTGGTGTCTAGTAACGAGAGAACACGACGAAATTTACTTGATTGTCATATTCTTTGTGAGAGAACACAACAAAAGTTGCTGAATTGTCGTATTTTTTGTGTCGAGTAACGAGAGAACACGACGAAATTTGCTTGATTGTCGTATTCTTTGTGAGAGAACACAACAAAAATTGCTCAATTGTTGTGTCTTTGGCGTCCAGTAACGAGAGAACACGATGAAATTTACTTGATTGTCTTATTCTTTGTGAGAGAACACAACAAAAGTTGCTGAATTGTCGTGCTGTTTGTGTCGAGTAACGAGAGAACACGACGGAATTTGCTTGATTGTCGTATTCTTTGTAAGAGAACACGACAAAATTATCTCAATTGTCGTGTTTTTGGTGTCGAGTAACGAGAGAACACGACAAAGTTTGCTTACTTTGTCGGGTTCTTTGTGTCAGCTGATTAGAAAATATGACAAAAGTTGGTCCGCTATTGTCGTGTTCTTTGTGTCGAGTAACGAAAGAATACGACGAAATTTGCTTAAATTGTCATGTTCTTTGTGTCGACCAATGAGAAAGCGCGACTGAATTCGTTAACATGTCGCAACTCTGACTGTTAGCTGGTGACAGTGCAAGACGGAATTTACTTAATTGCTTTGCTTGTTGCATCAAGTAATGTTAGAAAATGACGGATTTTACTTAATTGTCCTACTCTAAGTGTCGGCCAATAACAGGATATGACGAAAGTGTTTAATTGTAGTATTTTATTGTATTATTCCATTAATGTGGGAACACTGCAGAATTTGCTTACTTGTCGTATATTTTGCAGTGGCGTAGCCACGGGGGGGGGGGGGGCAGTTACTTACCCCAAACTTCCGTCAGGCCTCCCAAAAATGTCAAGGTTATGTGGTAAATGTCTAAATATCACTGACGGATTAGGCCTGTCATTTAAATTTCTGTCTTTCTAAATTCTCACGCATTTCAAATTGTCAAATTTTCCTATCTAAACAGGTTAGTAAAATTCTTAGGCTATAACAGGTTTCTGTTTCCAAAATTTATCAGGTTAATGCGTCGACCTCGGAAGTATTTTTCACAACTAGAAATAGATTTCTCTGTTCTCTGTTTATTATAGGCTGAGACATTATGCAGGGCTGACAATTCTAGACGAAAAGACTAGGTAACAAAAACTAGTTACGGGATAGTTACGGCCGCTTGTAAGCGGAATATCTGTACTCAGGGGCGTAAATAAGGGTGTGGGGGGGGGGGGTGTGGAGGTGTGATACTCCCTCTTGTGAAAATCAAAAGTCGATCTCTGAGCGCCAAAAAGTCGGTCTCAAATCCAGTTCAGTATGCTTTTGTAACGGTAGACCAGACATGAACAACATTTGAAGTCACTGGCGTAGGAAGCTGTTCGAGAGTGGGGGGCTGAACCTTGTTTCGGATCGCCCTCCTGGGGGAGGGGTCTAAGGGTGTCCCCCCTTCCCCTTTGGGAAATTTTTGGATATTTGAGGGACCTTAGATGCAATTTGGTGCATCTTTTTGGACAAATTTTAAGGTAAATTACTACAATTTTTTGACATTTTTGTCAATTGTTTTTGAAAATTTTTGGATATTTCAGGGACCTAGATGCAATTTGGTGCACAAATTTTAAGGTACATTGCTGCAAATTATTGACATATTTTACAGAAAATTTCTGACAATTTTTTGGAAAGTGTTTGGATATTTCAAGGACCTTAGATGCAATTTGGTGCATCATATCGGGCAAATTTTAAAGACAAATATTTGTCATCCCAATGTATATTTTTAGTGTGGTGTTATTAAAATTCTCAGTTGGTGACTGCTCTAGGCTTGACATCAAAGTTTGAAAATTCAAAAGATGCAGAGTAGCTTACATTCCACACAATGCAGAGAGAGAGTGTGTGTTTAGATTACACATTATGGCCTTTTGTGCTCATCAGGCTACCAGGACATGACCTTAAGCAATAAAATAGGTTTGTGTCTCCACAAAGAGGCATTAGCGGCTCGCCATAGGGGCACGGGGGGCAATGGCCCCCCCCAAAAGTTTGCAAAGCATGGTCTTCAGTTTTCAAAAATAAACATAATAAATAAAAAAAACATGTAATTTGAGATGGGTTAGGCCCTCCCTTTTCCTTGAGTGGGCTTAAAATTAAAGAAGTGAATAACTTTCCAATGGAATGCGAAGGTTAAACATTGATAAAGTGCTTTCAAAACGACATTTTTTCGGCGCGCTTCGCGCGCGTTTTCTCAGTTGCTTATTTGTAATCTGATTAGCTTGGGCATCATAATGTCATTTACACAGTGTAACGGTAATGCTGGAGTTAAATGCTCATAGTTTTATCGGAGTCATTAGATACACAACCCAATAGCCGTGTTGATTATCATCCACGACTAAAAGCAGTTTTACCAGGGTGTCACCTGGCCACATTAGCATAGGTATCTGCCTACAAAAAGTTGTAACGGGCATGTAGTCTAAAAGTATTGTGTTTCCCATAGAAGGAGAGGTTTCCCTTCCCTTGTCCAAATTGACAGCACCGTTGGCCCACGAGCGGTCTTATGACTGTCAAATGGCCTGTTATAAGCAAAAGGTTCTCCACCTCTGTGCTAAAGTATGCCGTTTCAATTAATTTAAAATAAACACACCAAACAGTCAATCTAAGCTCAGTGTGATGAGACTTTTGACTGGTGGCCTAGCTATAGGATGAAACGCCGTTCTGAGTTAGGGGAATTCCTCTCCCCCTTTAAAAAAAATCGTTTCGGAACGGTACTGAGATCCAAAATACTTAGTGCTATGATTTCATCGTTTTCAAGTGTCTTCATGCTCGAAATTTTCGTTAGTTTAAGAAAACAATCTAGAAAACCAACATTTTATGGCCTCTTGGCAAAGCTGAAACATATTGTGACACAATGAAGGAAACAACTAAAAATTTGAAGGTGGGGCTCATTTTATACAAATGGATCAAGCCGCTTTGCCCATTTCACCTGCCTCTTACTCCAACCCTACGGTAGTACGGTAGCGATCGGTTGATATGGTTGTATTTATTTTTAAAGTAGTCAGCTCATGACTAATTGCCTGAAATGGTTTTTGAAGAGCTTTTGAAAACTACATGGTCATCGCTGTAATACATAATAATAACCATACTCCCATAGGCGTAGGAGGCGGGGGGCTGGGGGCTGCAGCTCCCTCAACAAAATATTTTTGTGAAAATTCGGGCAATATTCTGAGAATTTTTCGGGCACCTACTGAAAGAAAAATAATGCAATAATGTAGCTTTACGGAAGTCGATACTTTAAAAAACTTTCTTGGTCTAATTAAAATATAGTTCTGATTTGGATTGCACCATCACCTATATATTCGGTGTTAATTCACCAGTGTGTTTTTTAATGGTTAACTTATATATTATGATTATCAGTGGTGTATTTTAGGAGCAATTGGGCCATTTCCCCCGTCACTGACACCGATTTTTTTAGAACCTAAAATAAAGCACAAATTTTTACTTCAAAGGTAGCATATGTGGCACCAAATTGCATGTAAGGACACCTAATTTTTCATAAATTTTTAAAGGGTAGGGGGTGATGCCTACTTTTTTCTTTTAGTACCTAAAATACCTACGGTAAATTTTTTAACACAAATTTTACTTCAAAGGTAGCATATGTGGCACTAGAGTGCATGTCTGAACACCTAATTTTTCAAAAAATTTTCAAAGGGGAGGGGGACGCCCCCTCCCCTTATACCCCTCCCCCAGGCCGGCGATCACAGAACATAGTGCCTACCCCACCCCCATGAGAGAAGTCTTGGCCACACCACTGATTATTATCATCATTATTGTAACGACTTCCCCCAGAATTATAACCAATATGGAATAGGTAGTAACGTGGCAAATTATTGTATGTAATTGGCATGCGGTGTGATAACGGATGCATGCCTGTATGATAGGCCTATGTACATTAACATTTTGAACGCGCGCCGAGCGCGCGGAAATTTTTGTTTCTATTTTTCGGGCAGATCGTTACAGCCCCCCCCCCCCATCAACTTGGGCCCCTACGCGTATGCATACTCCTATTGAGGCCACTGTACTATCCGGAGCTGACCATTAATATTGCTGGGGGTCTTCCGAACCTCCCTGAATACGGACTTGAGTTTGCCCCCCTAAACAAAATTTCTTAGAGCCGCCCATGCAAAGAGGAGCTTTACTTAGTTATGGGAGGAGCTACACGTTGCATAGATGGGAGAATTGGAACTGTTTGGGATGATGAGAATTACCCTTGTAAATTATTGCAATTTTTTGGACATTTTTTTTATAGAAAATTTTCAACAATTTCTTTGGAAAATTTTTGGATATTTGAGGGACCTTAGATGCAATTTGGTGCATCATTTTGGACAAATTTTAAGGTAAATTACTGCAAATTTTTGATATTTTTACAGAAGAGACAAATAAGGGGTTTTCGTCCTTGGAAAGTGGCGGGCTGAAGCATACTTCCGCCCCCACAATTGTCACCCCCGAGCCCCCCGATTCCTACGCCCTTGTCTGAAGTGCAAAAAACAAAACAAAGAAAAAAGTTCTTCGAAAATTCAGACATGAAAACAACATCTGAAGTGCAAAAAAACAAAAAGAAGAAAAAAAAAAAAAACGGTCTTGAAATTCGGATCGCACAGCCATGTCAATGGGAGTCGGTCTCCAAGAAATGTAGTTGGTCCCAAAATAGTTCACCCCCTGCGAATTCATGTATGTACACCCCTGGTTACATTGGGTCCCGTTACATAACTCAGCTAGTCCTGACGTTACAAAGTGCACACACAACACATAGTCTAGGCCTACATAACCTTCAGGCGTTGAAAGTAACGTTAGGACTGTATGTAAAATCTAGTAACGGCATAAGGCCTAGCCTAGCGCTTGGCTATACGTATACGAGGACCTCACCTGTTTACACATGTCCCGCAGGTCTTTCCCTGCTCTCCCGATCGGCATGCTTCCGATGCGGTTGTGTCCGTCTAGGGAAACTAATATTTTGGTTCCCGGACAACTCCCACCAGGACAATTCCCACCCGGACAACTCCCACCAGGACAATTGCCAACCCGGACAATTGCCAATCCGGACAACTCCCACCCGGACAATTTCCACCCGGACAACCGCCATCCGGACAATTCCCACCTGGACAACTTGGCAACACGAACAATTACCACTCGGACAATTGCCAACCCGGACAACCGATATGTTATACAGGAAAAACGATACATTATTGGGGGTAGTTGGTGTGGAAAGTGAACAGCGAGAGGTGTAGTGAGCTTTCAGAATTAGTTATTAGTGAAGCTGTCCTACAGGAAGTAATAACGAGACATTTCCACCAAAGTTTTCCTATGCACAGCGGTATAGCATTAGTATGAGACATCAATTTATATGAAGCTCATGCGAAGCACGCCGAAAAATTTATCGAGAGTTGTGATTCCCTGCACATGGGTAGGGTTTGGGATTTTGTTTGCAAGGACCATGGTGCATTTAATGACTTACATGATTACTTTCAGTAACCAGGTAACCGTTATTTCAAATCTTCAAGTCACAATAGTGTGGCGTGTTATAGACGCACATGCTTTGAAAGAAAATTTACCATACCAGACAAAGTTTTCAATTGTACTGATCAGTTTCCGAAGAGTATGCGCGTGAAGCGCGCTGGGAAAAATCTTCTTAGCATTTTTATGGTGTTTGATATTGATGTTTTCTTTTCATTTAACATTACAAAATTTGATCATGATAGGCTATTGAAAAATTCTTGTATAATTTTGTGATCTCTCTTCCTTTCGCTCATGTTTTTCATTGTTTTTATTATTTATTAAACTCGGGAAAAAGTGGGGGCAAGTGTCCTTCCTTGCCCCGCCTATAAACATGCTTTCTACCCCTTATCTCGTGAACTCACATAGGCCACAGTGCCGTAAATTTTATGTTGTCGCCGTGATCTGAGGCTATGATGTATGCCCTTCCCTTTTAAACGTTTTTCGTTGTTATATGTGCAGTCTGGTGACATTTTCTGTAACATTGATGTAGTTTTACATTACATTTTTGGTATGTAGATTAAATGTCACTCCCACAACTACGGAAAAGCTAATTTTTGTGTCGACCACAACAGTGTCAACAGGGACGCCCCTTAGGATTGATGAGTGGGGATGTTGGACCTTTTCCCGACAAAAATGGTTTCACTCCCGACAAAATATAAGAACGGTTAAGTCATAACCCTCGTTTTAAGGATTTTCAAAAAGTACAAGATGTAAACTTTCAGTATAACGCGAGGAAGATAAGCAAACAACGCAGTTAAACGCAGTTTAAACATTTTGGCAATGTCAATTTGACCCTGGCGTACTTGTTTTCATTTATCTGCTACAACAGGATGGAAGATTTGGTCATAGAAGTATTAGCCCTAAGGTGGTACTTCCATGGTGGGAGCATACACTCTTAATGCAAAACAGTGAAATTCACTCCAACAAAGACAGTAGTTTAGGACCACTCCTAGTAAGAGTGAATTTCACCCGGGGAAGAGTGAAAATTCACTCCAAATAGAGCGATACTTCACTCTCATGGAATGAAATATCGCTCTACTTGGAGTGAATTTTCACTCCACCCTGTGTGAAATTCACTCTTACAAGGAGTGGTCCCAAACTACACTCTTTGTTGAGTGAATTTCACTCTTTTGCATTTAGAGTGTAAGATCGTCTTAGGCATAGGGCTCAGTTGCCCACCGTATGGCCCATTTCAGTAATGCCCCTCTGTGGGAGTCCAGGGGGAGAA
This sequence comes from Holothuria leucospilota, assembly GCA_029531755.1. Taxonomy (NCBI): domain Eukaryota; kingdom Metazoa; phylum Echinodermata; class Holothuroidea; order Aspidochirotida; family Holothuriidae; genus Holothuria; species Holothuria leucospilota. The sequence continues at coordinate 8,459,883 of CM055973.1, forward strand.
GCCCCTGGAAACTCAGAAGCATTTACACGATTTCACGCACTGAAATGAAGTGTTTTACTGTCTACAAACGGCTTTGAGTACGCACTACACCAGGGCCGTAGCCTGCGGGTGGGGGGCAACTCTGAGATTTTCATATTGTGAATGAAAGTTGAGAAGAAATACTAAAATGAAGAAAATATTACTGTCCAAATTATAAATTCAAGGCGCTCAAAACTTAGGAAACGGCTTATAAGGGGTCCGTTTCCCCAAATTTTCCCGGAGACGTGTTTTATGCGGGTTTCTCGTCGTGACCTATGAACAATCTTCCTCCTACAAGAAACATCGCTTGGATACACCAGCATATACGATGGCTAAATATTAAAGTCTATGATTACCTATGATTACTATAGCTAAACTCACTGAGCTGGTAAAACAAATTTTTAGTTTTAAGGGCATATTTAAGTAGTCACCGCAAACTTACTTTGAAACAAAAGCTAAATCTCACAAATGTTCCCTTATTTCACTTCAAGTACGTTCTTGATATGTTAGAACATATCCTAAATATTTCATATTCAAGGTAAACCAAGGAGTTACCCTACACCTGAATTTCACAACTCAGTGAGAAAAATGTTGTAACAGAATCCTCAAAAGCCATTCATAAAATAGGATACCTGGGTACACTCATTCAAATTTGGGTGACTGCATTTTCCCTTTAAATTAAATCTAGCTTTTGTTCTTGAAATTTTGATTTGTTTGCAAGCAAGAACTCTTAAAGAAGAATGTTTAGATGCACCTTTAAGGTCTAAAATGTGTTATCCTCCCATCTGGGAGACTTTTCTACCGAACATTTTCTTGCATCCTACGCTACGGATACGCGCCAACCGAACGTTCCCCAGTGGCGTACTAAGAGCGCCAGGGCGAAGCCTCAGCCGGGTACCAGGCTTGTGGGGATGTCACGAAACAGCCGAAATAGTCAGGAAATAATTTCAGGTCATGTTATCAATATCAGTCCAAAGCTTTATCAAAGATAACACCATTTTAGATCTAGGGATACTTAGGACAAAAAAATTCCTCAAGAATAGAGGTATCATCCCTCTCTTGAGGCAACGTTTCTTTAATTACACCCTAGCAAAACAGAAAAAAAATCACAAAATAATAAGGATATCGTAGCATATAATCAATTCAACACTTTAAGAAGCTTTACCAAACATAGTACCATTTTGCATCCAAGCCACCTCACAAAGAGCATACAGTGTTATTCTCTACTCTTAGACAGCACCTCTTGACTTACGCCCAGCCAAAAAAGTAGGAAGAATATTACTAAACAATTACAATCTGTAAAGATATAACACAGTTCAGGGCTTTGCAAACGATAGCACAATTTTGCCCCTAGCCAGGCCTTATATGTATCCCTCACCTCAGCATTTCCCCAGGATGGCATTCACGCAGAGGTGAAAAGGGAAGGGTCCACCTGGGTGTCAACTACCTGTAGAAACGACACTTGGTGCACCGCTTAGCTCAGGCTAGTTCCATAAACTGTCCCCCTGGGGATTTTGCCCAGGCTAAGGACCTGTAAATGGACCATGCATAAAATAGCAGTTTGCCTATATCTTTTCGAAAATAGCATATATATGGACTAGCCACTGGGGGATTTCTTCAAGACTGATGTTTAAAGGCGGGTCAATAGAGTTCCACAGTGGGGAGTTTCATAACGTTTAAACCGGAGTTTTGCAATAATTATACTCACTTTGTTCTATGGGTAGTCTTAATAGGTTAACAAGAGTACAAGATGAATGCGCTCGAAGAGTCCCGAAAAATAACACCTTTGCGAACATTTTAGTAACGTTTGCCTTCATTTTACAAAGCAATTAACTATCTACAGATTGCACTGAATACGCACTTTACAGACGTAAAAACTGGAATAAGCCCTGTTGTTTCATAATAGACAGGACTAACTGCCATTCCATTTCTTTACTGATGCATCTTTGAGAGTTGGGAGCTAAAATGGGCAATCACGGAGGTTGCACGAAGTTTTGCAATAATCCAAAGCACGCTCCGTCCTTCTTAATCTTTTAATTGGAAATGTAGCCGATATAAAGGATGAGGGCGAGCGCGCCGAAAAATGGGATTTTAAGGGATTTTACTAACGTTTTTAGGCACCTGCGGCCGGATTTCATCTGTGGGTTTACTATACAATATTTTCCAAAACTGATAAAACTGTTACGTTTGCTGCCACGGCATACGTATCCGCATCCGCAAGATCGCATTTGCACAGTGCACACACACACACACACCACAGGATATAGGCCCAACACGATTTAAGTAGAAAGCCAACTCACACTGCACTGACCCATCTCCAACCGGACGGCAAAACCAGTCGCGTTCTTGGCAGACGAGTCGGTTAATTGTGTTCCAAATTTTGTTTTCTACCATAGGCTTTCGATTTCGATTGCAATCCGAGAGTCTCTGGTTAAATGTATCCAAAGCAATGCGTCCCTCTAATTGCCTGCCATGAAATTGACACCATCGGGGTGCGTCTCTGGTTAAATGTATCCAAAGCAATGTATTCACCGGACAATAATTCACTTAAGTAAAACGTTTTGCTCATAAATTTCCCGACATATTTGTAGAGCTAACAGATTTTTTCTGCCAATGTAAATAAATTGCAAAACAAAGTGGCGATTTCATTTTTTTTCCGACGGACTGCAAACATTTCCGGCAGACCGAACTTTGAACATTTCTGGGGGTGTAACACCCCTACAACACCTGTCAAGGGCGACGAGTTGTTCTCAATATTGGGGACACGACCCCATTTTCGAATAAATTAGTGTGTGAAAAATCAAAGTCAATAGGCAATTTCTCAAATATAGAGGAGGACATGTCCCCCATCCCCCGGATCGCCGACCATGCCTCCGGTAATGACGCCCCTGAGTGTCAACGCAATAAGCTTATTAGCCCTGATCGTAACTTGCTTCCAGGTTATGAGACACGGCTACAGGGGTTTAGCGTAATACAGGTGTGTGCACTGCCCAGTGCATCACGTAGCTTAGGCACTAACATCCGTTATTTAGATAGGCCGATCTAGTCTTTTGAAGTGGGGTTAGTCATTCGTTATAGGACGAGCCCTTACATAAGAGCCTGTCTGTGGTAGAGGTCAAATTCAGAAAAAAAAAAACCTTTTTATGCGATTTTCCAGGTTCTGAGGACTTTCAAATTACAATCAAGGTATAATGATCTTTTTAAGGAGACCAATTTCAATTTAGGGTGTGGAAATTAAGGAGGGCAGCTTCCCTACAGGCTACCATTTTAATAAGCCTAGGATGTACAAGAAAAGAGCAAATGTACAAAAGTATAACGTAACCTTCTACATCGAAGAAACTCAGGTCAAAATACGAAGCGAGTGATTTTGGTATTATGACGTAATTATACGTACTATGATAGAATAAGAATAAATGTCCGTATGGAATAAGCCTATGTTAAATTTGCAGACAGTAGGCCTGTCTGCATTGCCAAGGGTAGGGAACATACAAGAAGTACCACCCATATGGTTCAAAATGTGGTTCGATTTCAAAGGGGGGTTCATTTTCAAAAGCGGACTGGGTTCGTCTGAAACACTAGAACCTAACCCCCCCTCGTCCCCTGCGCACGAGCTTGAGTTCGGCAAAGCAATCCACTGTTTTAAAGAGTTCTCTAGAGCAATCGCCTATGAGTTAAAGGGCTTATTTATCTTTGGTTGCCATTTTCAAGTTCTATGAAAATGTAGCCTGCATTTTATGTCACACAGTAAAGTGCAATTTTACAGGGTGAATTGTCCTTGCCATTGTTCTGGGCAATTGGGAGCCATTCGGGATGGAAAATCGTAGGGGTGGAAACTCTTCTAGATGCAAATTGCCAGGCCCGTAGCCAGGCCAGGGCACGGGGGGGGGGCATGCCCGCCCGTGCGGACCACTGTGCCCCACCATATGGAAAATCGATCGAAAATAAAATTTTAATACCGTGTAAACGATGGCTCTGGTATTACACCAGGCGATTTTTGACTAAAAATGATCCCAAAAGTCGTTAAATAATGAACGTATTTTGCTTTCTGTAACATTTTTGTTATACAATTACAAAAATTTTCGCGCGCTACGCGCGCTTTCATCTTCAGTTACATATGGCGTTAACACCAGTTTCAGATATGTTGGCTTTACATAAAGGTAAAGGCCCCACAATTAGCCTATTGTTCTTTCGTGTAGGCGTGATTCCCGGAAAAACACAAAATTGAATCCATGAGAGGTTCTATCTTCTTTCTCTTATGATCAGGAAGATTCTTAATTCAGACTCAACATCATGATTAACATATTTTGTAAGAAACGTAAAGTGTCTCAATGTCCAGGGGTGGTGGAAGGTCGCCCCGCGACCGGTCGCACGGCGTCTTAGTTTTCTTCTTAAAGACAGACACACATCACCCCACATACATTTTGGTTGAGAGAAAGCAAAATTCTCAATTGGTCAGCGGTGAATGCTCTTTGATTGACATCAAAGTCAAAAGATGCAGAGTAGCTCACATTACACAGCATGTGCAAAGAATGTTGTGATTACATATTATGGCCTTGTATGCCCATCAGGATATGACCTTAAGCAGCAAACTAGGTTTTTGTCTGCACAAAGGTGTCTGCTCAAGAAGGGGCTCAATACAGTTTTGGAAGGAGTAACTTAATCGGAAGAACTGGAACTGTCTAGGACGAGAAGGGCAGATTCTTCCGTAGAAACCCAAAGTTGGTAATTTTCCTTAATAAGAATCAAATGTTTTTAATTTTTCGTCAACAGAATCCCAAATTTTTCGTCGAGCGCCAAAAATTTCGCTTTCGGCATATCCTTTCTGTAACCCATTGCTTCTAGCGGGACTTCGGGTGGATGGACCCCTTAGAGGAGCTTGGTCCAGTCGTCGGGCTTATCTTTTCACCAGCTATTGCTGAGTCTGTATGCAGGTTTTACCGTGGTAACAATTTTCCTGCAAAATTTCGGCGCGCTTCGTGCGCAATTCTCACAAGCGAAGTTATATCGCCTATGAACATTATTAACGTAAAAATTCCAGTGTGCTATTCTAGCCAAAGGTAGGTGAAGGCTCAAACTTAGATGCTGGGTATCAAGGGGTTTCCATGTAGTAATCTAGTAACTTGAGTAAAATTCGTAACGCGATGACTATATGGTTTGAAGCTAAATTTAGTCGTACCCAAATTTATTCCAAAATTTATTTTTTCTGTTCATGCAAAATTTCGTTCAAAGTAGAAATACGATAATGACCGTCTGAATTGTGAACTGTGAAGATATTGGTGTGCTCTCACTGTCATTCAAAGTCCTGCTCAAAGCTCCATGTTAGTGTTCCCATTTTGCTATTTCCTCAGACATTTGGGGAATTTCCCTCTGGGTCCTAGCAAAATCATACTGGACCACACCAAGACTGCCTAATGGCAGCTCCTGTTCCCCTCGCCGTTCGCAAATTACTCAACTCTTCACCTGCGCTTGCAAAGCTGAAGAAGCATCGTCGTGATCATAGTCTTGTTCCCTTCACTTGTGGAGGCTTCCACGTCTTTGTATTGCCAAAGGAGGCGAAAATGTCCATCACAAGACTGAAATTTTTGCGCGCTTCGCGCGTATGTGCACACGTAAAACCGATACCTTTCAGCTGTCTGTGGTAAGCTTGAGATATCATCCCCTGTAGTTCTCGCAAACTGTATTATATCGTGGCTCTACTGTCTACAAACATAATTATCTTCTTCGGTGCCCCCCTGTGAGGTGCCGATGCCCCCTATCTAAGAATTCCTGGCTACGGGCCTGTAAATTGCCCGGAGGGCATTGTTCGGGTGGGAATTGTCCCGGTTGTAAATTGTCCGGAGTGGGAATTGTCCGGGTGGCAATTGTCCGGGTTAGCAATTGTCCGGAATGGGAATTGTCCGGGTGGCAATTGTCCGGGTTGGCAATTGTCCGGGGGAAATGGTCCGGTCACTAATATTTCCACATCTTCTTTGACACTTCTTCGTCCTCAGACGAAGACATGATCGACTGGCCAGACTGCTCTTAGCCGGACTTGTAAGAAAGAATAGTATCTAGTATATCGCTGGCGGCGAGTACTCGAGTAGCCTTTCAACTCCAAGCAGGTAATTTAAGTAGGCCGAACTTAGCTTAGTGCACGCCCCTGCGCTAGAGCTGCGTATCATATCCATTATTCGAATCATAAAACACGACAATAAGTGGATTTCGTCATGTTTTCTCATACTCTGAACCATAAAATACGACAAATAAGAAAATTCCGTCGTATTCTCCTATTTTACATCACAAAGGGCACTACAATTTAAAAAAATTTCGCTGTATTCTCCCATTACGAGACACATACAACAGGATATTTAACCAATTTCGTCTTGTTCTCACACTAATCAGTACTTGAGACACGACAATTTGGCCAATTTCGTCATGTTTTCACATTACTTAAAACTTTAAATACTACGATTACGCCAATTTTGTCATGTTCTCACAATGCCCAAAACTAAAAACACGGCAATTAAGCCAATTTCGTCATGTCCTCACATCATTAAAAGCTTAAAACACGACAAATAAGCCAATTTTGTCATATTCTCACAGTTTCCAATAATTGAAAAAGGACATTTTAGGCAATTTCGTCACCTTTTCACATTTAGTAAAAACTTTAAACACGACAATTAAGTCAATATTGTCATGTTCTCACAGTTGCCAATAATTAAAACAGGACGTTTTAAGCAATTTCGTCATCTTTTCACATCATTAAAAGCTTAAAACACGACAATTAAACCAATTTTGTCATGTTCTCACAGTCGCCAATGCTTAAAACGGGACATTTTTGATAATTTCGTCATGTTCTCACATTACTAAAACCTTAAAACACGACAATTAAGCCAATTTCGTCATGTTTTCACAGTTGCCAATACCTAAAACAGGACATTTTTGACAATATCGTCATCCTCTCACATTATTAAAACTTAAAACACTACGATTAAGCCAATTTCGTCATGTTCTTATAGTGCCTAAAACTCAAAACACAACAATTTAGCCAATTTCGTCATGTTCTCACTGTAACGAAAACTTAAAACAGAACATTGAAGACAATTTCGTCGTCTTCTCACATTAGTAAAAGTAAAAACACGACAATTAAGCCAATTTCGTCTCGATGTCAAGTTTAAAGAAAGATACCAACAGGGCTTCTTCGTCGTGTTCACACAGTAATCGGCACTGTGAACACGACAATTAAGCCCATTTCGTCACGTTGTCGTGTTTGAAGAGAGAGAACAAGCATGTCCCTTCAGTGCCACGGTAGCTCGGCTCCTCTCTCAAAGAACTGACAACAACAGATACTACACATAATCTTAGACAAAAGGCCGTCCAATCTTACTAGAAACTTGCTGTTTCAAAGTCCCCTCGAATCGCTTTCGAAAATCTGAAATACAAAACCAAACATATACTCGCGAAGGTGTTCTGCCCCCAAAGGAGTTCACTGAACACGACCAACCTCTTGACCTTCGGGGTCTTTACATCATGGTTTATTTCTAACTAGAAACTATTTTTTCCACAGTACCCTTGACTCTCTGGCGAGGAGCCGAATAGCGGAAAACAAACTGCTGAACGTGCACTCCCAAAGGAAGGAGCTCTTTCCCTAAGGAGCTTCAGCTCCAGAGGGCTACTTAGACTGAATTTAACCAACCTCTTAACCTTCGAACCTCTACATCATGGGTCTGTCAATGCTTAGCTCTATTCTCAACTGGCTGAAAAGAAACTTTCTTCGAAAGTCTAGTCGACTCTCTGGCGAAGAACCAAGGGGCGAAACCAAACGTTACTCCCGAACGAGTTCTGCTCCTGAAGAGAGCTACGTCACCGAAAGGACAACAAACTTAACTGCCCGACTTCTTTTTCCAGAACAGGGTACCTTGTTATTTGCATTAATAATACAGTAGTTTTGTGAGGAGACATATGTGTACGCTCATGTAGAGATTTAAAAGTAGCTTATGGGACAGAAATCATAAAAATCATTCCAAAAAGAAAACATATTGTTATAAACTGCCTGAGTTTGTGAATTACATATTCTAGGAATAAATTTGAAAAGAAAAATCGTGGCTAAAATGCTGCAATCAGTCTAATCTGATAAAATGCATTTAAACTTGATTATGCAAGCTAGGTGTAACCAGTAAAATTTTAAAGGACTTTTCTAGACGGGTTCAACTGTATTTACGGGACCAGTTCAACCGAACTTTACTGAGCCAGTTATTCTGGACTTTAACAAGTAAACCAATTCGATTGGACTTTACTGGACCAGTTAAATACGAATTTATTGTGACTATTTCAATTGGACTATACTGAACTAGTTTAATTGGACTTTGCTGGACCAGTTTACGCAAGGTTTCGTTTAAATAGCTTAACATTACTGGAACATTACTGGACCAGTTCAAAAGGACTATGCCGTACCAGTTTAGTTGGAATTACAGGACCAAGGTCAGTGGGATTTAAACAGGCTAGTTTAATCTGTAACAGGACTAAATTGTGATCAGTTCACGTGAGTTTACAGGGTCAGTTCATTGGGGCTTTTTAATTGACAGCTCAACAGAACTTAACTGACTTCACAAATTCGGTTTAAAGCGCTTTATTAGGCTATGTAATTTGAAATGTTAAGTATCTTTCCACTCCAGTAAAACATACATGGTGAGATAGAGTCACCCGTGTTCAGTGCAGTTGAAGTTATTAAATGGACTTAAATATAAAGTTGCAGTGCGGTACGCTAGTAACAGGAACTGACTAATATTACTTACACGTACATTGAGTTGAAATTTAAGAAAACACCCATCAGTCTAGCAAATTTTATTGGTTGCAACGGTTCCATTTAAGTGGTTCCACTTTTTTAAATACAAGTCCATTTAAACATTTACTGCATGAAAAAGTCGCCGGGTCCAGTTGAACTCCTCCTAGCAATCATTATGCATCCGCGATCATAGAAAAAGTCCTATTAAAATTAACTGGTTTCAGTACAGTCCAGTTGAAAGCCCTTTTGATTCCTGATGAACCCAGTGGAAATTTGGGTAAGTCCAGTTCAAGACAAGTTCAAATTTGAACTTTCTTAGCAGGAATTTTTCAGACGGAATGTTTACCACACAGATGTTTTTGGAGGTGTGTGTTTGGGGAGGGCTATAAGTAAAATTTATTAAGGGGAACATTTCTGTATTGGGCGAGATTTGTTGCCTTTTAATCAAGGATGACTCTTTAACCGCATCTTGGCATCACGTACATAGATACCTACCTACGTGCGTGGGTATGTCGGAAGGGAAGGGGAGAGAAGGGCCCCGTTTTACTAATGTTGCATACATAATGCCAACCCCTGACCCATCTCAAAGCTTTACAAATTATTTATCCAGACTAACAAAGCAATCCTGCCTGAGCAATCCTTTTTTTGTTTCTTGTACAGATGCACAGACCCTCTTAGGGTCCAGGCATATTAGGGTAAGGTCCCCATTACCGTGGAGGGAAACAGGCTTGCCAAAAGTATTATAACTCATTCACACCGAAACGTTACAACATGTAGAGACGAACTAAATACTGTAGAAAAGCAAACAATATGCCAACTACGATTATATTGGTGTAATAAATATACTTGTAATTTCATGTAGTTAAAAAAACGAGTTATAACGAGATAATAACGAGATATTTTGTACCATTAATGTCTTCCAACGAATGTATTTTGGTATGTTTCAGTTTTACCGCTCATTAAACAAATTTAAGGGATGCTCACTCTTCGTAATCTGCGCTCTCTTCAAGGAAAAAGTCTCGAAGGCTCCCAGTAGTCCGTGAGGCAACAACGTCTATATCGACCTTGCTTTTATAGCAATAAACTGCGTCCTGCACCACGTACTGGCCTGTTTGCAAATATGAAAAAGAAGTCTTTGTAACAGTGGATGTTGAGTTATCAAAGAGAATTTCACATCTGTCAGATGTTTATCCTGCAAACACACCAAGTAGCAACACACTAATATAATTTTTGAAGCAATGGCCAAAAGTTATCCAACGAAAAAAGCTATTACCGTCTAATGTTTAGAAATGATAATTTAAATAGAAGTGCTGTGGCCTGGTACTATCAGTGGTGGAACTAGGAGATTACGTCATGGTGGTCGGGTGGGGGCGCTTTGTAGTAATCGGATGTTTAATGCCTTGACACACTCTAAGTCAGGTGTGTTCAACCTTGCTGTCCTCGGCGCCATGAAGCGCTTGTGTGATCTCCTTAAGGGATTCATTGAGGAAGGATACAAGTGAGGGTTCCAAGTCATTTTAGAAACAGGGTAAGGCCTAAGATCCGTCGTAGTAAAAGATGCTCAGATGCTTATGGGGCTATAATTTATTTGAAAAAATTCGATATTACAACCATAAGGACGAATGCTATAGTGTCTGGAGAAAGATTCCTATCAGCACCCCATATTTATCTTTTATGGAAGGCGACATTAATAGCATTTTTCGTTGGAGAGATATGAAAGATTGGTACAAAATTTGGGGCATCCGGGCCTCCTCGGTTAATCTTTAAGCAAAGGGCTAAAAGTTGGTTTCCCATTCTCTGGGGTCCATGAACCCATGAACTGGATAATAAACAGGAAGTCACTAGGTCTCATCAAGAACCATAAAGCAATTTACCTTCGCAGAAGTGGAGATTTGTTTAATATATTTAATTCATGAAATGGCTCTTTCAACTATTTTGATGTTTTATTTCAGTGAATCTGCTTTATCTGCAAGCTAAGGAAACAAACTTGTGGTTGCTATTTTCGTTAGGGTTATGGAGAAAGGTATATGTGTGTTTGGGGTAATCCCGACATTTTTATAGGTGAGGGTACACGTCCCTCGTCCCCAACTGTTGGCCGTCATGAGTAGGGGGTAGATCCACGGTACAAACCTGACTTAATTGCATAAATGGCCATCCGTGCCAGATGGAATGTAAAATATAAATTGTGATCAAATAACTAGTCAACCACTTTAGATATTAAGGCAAGTGGATGTATACATTCGTAGGACCCATAGAGAGGGTGTCATCGGCCGCACATTGCACACCCCTGATCTAAGCAAAGGCTTTACCATGTAAGTTAGTTCGTAACATACAGAGGTTTGGGGTGAAAGTATACCTCCCTAGATCAATGACTCTTTCCTGGCTGGTTGTTTTGTGCCTATAGTGACCGTACTTTGAGCACTTGCTCAAATCATCTTAATTAAAATCATCTTAATTAAAAATGTGTCAATAATAAAGAATAGGTAACGTCTACTCAGGACGTGGGCAGTGGGGAGAGGAGAAGAGTGTCAGCCACACTATTACTAAATAGAAGCTAAACAACTGGACACTACGTATAATATTCGTCCTTACCAAACTTAACTGGATCAACTGTTCCGTTGTTCAGTCCATTTATCAAATAGGTTTCCAATACTTCTTTACGAAGCGCTCTTGTAGAATTCCAAAGTGCGTCTGCAAGAGGCACTCCTTAAAAGAGAAAAGGACACTGTTTGTTATCATATGGTGTCTGGAAATACGTTTTAACGTTCAAAGTACTGACGATGGTGAAGGGGAGGATACTATGCACTGCTCAGTTAATCATTCTGGCCAATTACCAGTGGGTAAACTTACGAATGTGGGCCATGTATCGAGGGTGGGTAAATATTACCTTAATGAAAGGTTACACCAGGGAGAAGTTTGAACAATCAAGGGGGTGGCATGTTAGCTGCATGGAGCAGGGGTCTGCAATTGATCATCTCTACTGCATGTTCAATTGAGCTTGTCGGAGTTGACCTTGTCGGAACTCTCTATTTTAACATCCCGATTACCGGGCTGATGATGCTCCTGTTGACTTTTACCTGTTTACAGTTAATTCTACCTCTAAGCTCTTAGCCTCTCGGCCACGAACTTTTTCACACAACCGTCCATTACTTCGTATACCGTTGTACTGAAGTGTAGAGTTTAGGTTTTCCACATACTTTGGGCAAATCGAGCGTTTTACTCTTCTTTCACTCGGCTAACATGTCGAGTGACAATAACATGGATACTAACAACAATCTGTGAGGGGATGGTTCTTGTCTCAAGGCAAGTTGTGTTATTAGGTAATCGGAGAAGTTATTCTTCTTCCAAGAAACACAAGATACAAGTTTATTCAATTGGACGAAAGTCTCGTCGTCTTGTATAACTAATGAACTAATAAAAACTGTTAAATTTTTGGGAGACTGAAATAGATACCATTTCAAAGACTGAACCATTTGTTGTTACAATAAGAGTGTATCAGTGAGAAAATTGTTCCACCACCTAAGTGTGGACCACTTAAATTCTACCCCTATGGACGGTATCTTTTAAGTAACTTGGGTCTATTAACTTTTCAGGTGCATTTTATCCCAGAATGAATATACACTGAAACAGATTCATATCAACTCTGACATTGACCTCTTCATTTAAAACACTATTAACATACATGTGTGTATCTTTCAGTTGTAGTTCTTATAACACATAAGCATTTGGTCACAAAATGTAGGAGGAAGCTGACCTTCCACGAAGACTTGTTGACCAGGTTTCCTCTTCGGTATTGCTTTTGTTAAGAGCTCAGTTGTTTTGTCATCATGCCGACGACTTCTTGCACTTCGGGCAGTTTTCCCTGGCATACTGGGTTTCTAAGTCGTTTTTCTATAAAGAAAAACATATACAATGACATTATTATTGTTGTAAATCATGTTGTCGTTGTGTGTCATCATTGGTATTTGTAGTGATTGAGAGTTTAAATTTTAATTTGGTAGAGCTCTACCATTACCTATTACCTACAATTTTACCGTCTCCGAAACGTTTAATATTTGGATGGATGAATTAAGTAAATTACTGTGTTGTGATGAATTATAAACATGTAGATAAGCTTGTAAGGATGTGATGGAAACTATATATTATCCTCATTTTTGCTGTATAGTTGGTCACGGTAACCTTTAAAAGACTAACGGCACTGCCAGTTTGTGTACACTTGTTTATAGGCCTTATGTATGTATGTATGCATGTATGTATGTATGTATGTATGTATGTATGTATGTATGTATGTATGTATGTATGTATGTATGTATGTATGTATGCATGTATGTATGTATGCATGCATGTATGTATGTATGTATGTATATATGTGTGTGTGTGTGTGTGTTTGTATTGAACAGTGCTGTAGTCGAGACCGAGACTGGCCTCTCAACGGGCTTTACACACTGTTTGCATAGGGTCTCGAGACCGGTCTCACTACAGCACTGGTATTGAATAGTCGCATGACTACTGAGCCAGGCCTGGCTTAGTGGTCTGAGCATCCGCCTTGTATGCGGGAGGTCGCTGGTTCGAATCCTGCTCGAGCCTAAGTTTTCCATTCACATACAAATATCCCTTTCAGTGTAAGGCAAGTGGTTATGTTAGAGGAATAATGGCCTTAAATCTTCCTGCGACAATTCAATGCAGCATTGATTTACTCATTCATATAAAGTCGCTACGTCACTCTACCTGCTATATATATATATATATATATATATATATATATATATATATATATATATATATATATATATATATATATATATATATATATATATATACATATGTAGGGGCTGAATAGGGATTTAGGGATAACCAGTGATTACACCTTCCACAACCCCCGATTAATCTGACTGCCTAGCTTTTGCTTGTGAATCTTTCTTATTGCCAGCCTTTTCTCAGTCATTTGTCGTTATACGCTGATGAAGAACACAGGTGTGTTCGAAAATTTAGTATCACTGTATATTGTATATACTTGCTATATATTTGCAATAGATCGAATACGTGCCTCAAAATGTCAACCGGCCTGTTGGCCTTTTTAACGTCTACTGTATTTTTTGTATGGAGCATACGTTGATTCCATCACCTTAATATATACATATATATATATTTATATACATACATATACACACACACACATATATATATATATACATATATAAATGAGTCAATCCACACTATATTAAATAGTCGCATATATATACTATATATATATATATGCCTATTTTTCACCTTGGGCGAAAAATCGTGTGAAAAAATATACATTAGGGGGGAAATGTACATTCGGGGAAAAAATCGTTTTCCCTTAACGTTTTCACACACTTTTTATATAGAAATTCGTAAACGTATGGTAACTTGCTTTCAACCACACAATCTACATACTATTACTTCAATGTCGACGAATTTGCGGATACCTATCTGTTAACACTAATGGATGGCGAGCCATTGAAATAACGTTGAATATGTCTTTAAATAGTTTATTTTACCCTAGGGGAAATATAAGCTTATGTATTTTATTGTTCTATTTTCGCCTTAACGAAAACGCGGTATCGCAGTTTCCCCCAACCTGTAGAATTAGTGTTATATATATATATATATATACATATATATATATATATATATATATATATATATATATATATATATATATATATATATATATATATATATATATATGCAGCTTTCATGTTGGGCGTAGTGTTATAACCATGGCCGCTAAGAGTACAGTACAGCACACCTGCACAGCTGTTAGGAATTGGGCGTTAAGGTTTGCTCGTTACTTTACCATATTTGCTGAATTCCTGAAATTTGTAATAGATGATCATTTGTACATTTTGATTTGACTGTTCTATTTGATTATTTAAAAAATACACATTTCTTTCATGGTCCTTTGAGCTTTAAAGTCTCGTAATATTACCACGAACCAAGCCGTACAAGAACAACCATACCAATATCAACTGTGGTTCAATACAGTACTATACAGAATTACCAGATTAGCCGTCCTACTGACAAGAACCACAACAACGAAGCTGTAGGCCTTACGTTTTACCACCTCCTACTAATTGTTACCCTGAAAATATTCCAACATGTTTGAAAAGGAAAAGGAATTATGACTACAGAGGCATAATGCAAAGGCCAAATTAACTCGTTTAGTAGAAGAAATGGAACTGTTAATTGTACAAGGGCCTTAAAAACACGAGAGTAATGAGTCTTATAGCAAGGTGGTTTGAGCATATGCAGCAGAACAAACCCAACACGATAAGTTAGTATCTAAAACTGAAGATGAGGATGAATTCCTTAAACAAGAACGGACGGAAGAGTACTAAGAAAATTTTATTAAGATCACCATTACTAAGAAAGATTACTGTAACTAAAGAGAGAAACAATAGAAACTCCTGACAGTGGAATTGCTAGCCTTACCTACTATGGTTTTGAGGCCACAGGGAAAAGAATTTAAGTGCTCCTGGGACGCTGGGACGCTAGAAAACTAGCGACATCCTTCATGCATGAAACAACTCCCTACAGTAGTGCCATCCAGGCCCTTATGGGAAAACATGGGCAACCTAGATAACTTGTTCAGAGTGAGTTGGGATTAATCATGCAGACACATGCAATTAAATACAGTGATTATGATGGTTTTGACAATTTTGCCCTTACTGGTAATTCCCTGGTAGGCATGCAAAAATCACTGGAAGGGAAGGATGGATTTGAACTAAAGTGTGGTCCACATGAGAATAGGTTTATAAGTAAATTACCACCATAATGCCGAGATTTGTAGAGTTCTGTTTTACCAACAACATACTAGAGCCCAATTCAGACAAAACTTACAATCCCAATCTCTTTAGCTGAGTGGTTACAAGTAAAGGTTAGAGCCCTATGCAAATCACACCAAGCTTCAGATCTCTACAGAAAAAGTACACAGCTTCGTATGGCACGATCAACAAATCAACCATCTACTTCATCTTACCTGATGAGGGAAAGAATCAAGGCGTTCTGACCACACTGTAATGGAAAATACCACTTCCTAAGGGGTTGCCGAGAGTTTCGAAAGTTCTCAACTGACGATACTATTAAGTGGATACAGATTGGGAAGAGATTTTGGAAATGTGGCAGAACACATCATCCAGACAAGTGCACATTCAAGAGAACGTGTAGTAATTGTAAAAACCTACAGCTTACTGTGTTACATAATGCAGTGCAGAAGATTGCAGATAAGCCCACACCATAATTAACCATGTATATTGACAAGGAACCAAGGCCCTACAATGTCTTGCTAAAGATTGTACCTGTAAAGTTGTATGGCCAGAATGGATGCACAGAAACCTATCCTGTACTGGCTGAAGGATCTATGAGAACCATTATTCTTGATAAAGCAGTCAACCGACTGGATCTGTCTGGGGAAAGAGATCAAATACTCCTAACAACGGTACGTCAGTAACCTACTCAATGCTTAGGGCGTACTCTTACCTTTGAAATTTCTGCAGTAGATAAACCAAACAGGTGCCTTCACCTCACTTTTTCTTCGTCTTTCCGATTACTCCTATCCAATTTAGTCTTTGTAAAGCCGTTGGGCTAATCTTAGAGGGTTACAGCGCCCCGACGTGTGTAATGCTCGACCACTCATACTTGTTGGATCAAACAATGTCAGTCTGATACTGCCACAAGAACCAGTTAGACCTGACCTTTCCAATTCACCGGCCGCAGTTCAAACCAAACTGGGATGGACATTGCAAGGCCCATCCAGCCTTGTCACATCCAGAAATGAGTCATGTAACTTCATCACAACATCTCAGAATAACTATCTCCTGAGGGATGTTCAACGCTTGTGGAAAGTGGACATTTTACCCTACTCTAGATAGGCAGTGAGGTCAAACAGGATCAGAAAGCTTTGGAACTCTTTGAAGAGAGAACTATTCGGATTAACGTTGATGGCCCTTTAATGTATGCTACACTGCTGTTAGGACTGAGAGATGGCACCCAGTTTAATGTTGATTAAAAGTCTATTCATCCCATCTTGAACAGAACTGAACGGTATCTCCAGAATAAGCCAGAAGTAGCAGAAATTCATAACAAGCATATCAATCAACTGGTTGAAGCACAGTTTGTGAATATTTCTGAAGCAGAGAAGCAAATGAATCAGAGGAATCCTCGTATGTTCCACACCACATTGTTGAACACAATAGAAAACACCGTGTAGTCTTTCTGTTTCAATGAGTATGAAGACAAGTCACTGAACAAAAATTTGTTGCCGGGACCAACCATTGGCTCAACCTTATTGTGAGTATTCCTTAGATTCCTTCAACATCCGATTGCAGTATCCGGTGATATTAAGGCCATGTTACATCAAGTTCAACTACTCCTTGAGAATAAACCGTTACTTCGTTTTCTATGGCGGAACATGGAGGAAAATGCTAAACTAACCATTCATGAATGGCAAGTCTTGCCCTTTGGAACGACCTGCAGTCCCTGCTGTGCCCCTTTTACCTTAAAAGTATGTTACAGACAACAAGAATGGAAATGAGGAGGTACTAAATTCCGTAGAAGAAGGCTTTTATGTGGATAATTGCTAAACAGTGTAGCCACGGTGGTAGAAGCAAAGAAACTTATCATGAAACTCCGTCGCTTACTAGCCGAAGGTGGATTAAACATCAGACAGTGGACAAGCAATGATTCTAGAGTGGTAAAGAATACCTTCAGGTGCCAAATCAGAGAACTACGAGCTCCCAGTTATGTGCGAGCATGATGAAAAACCAATGCTTGGTCTCCGATGGAGACGCCGGCAAGATCAGTTGCACTATAAGTACAGACCCTTACCATACGACGGGCTCAACCAAAGAAATGTGTACAAGGTCCTTGCAAGTCAGTATGACCCCCTGGAATATCTCAGTCCATTTACGGACAGGGCTAAAATCATTGTACAATATGAAAGAATAGTCATGACTGGGATACCGAGTTTGATGATGGGGAACTCAAGAGAAGATGGTGAGAATGGAAGCAAGAACTTCCAGACCTGCCATTTGTTATCTTGCTTATATGCTATATCCCCTGTGATGCGGACACCATAAAGATTCAGCTCCACTATACATATGCGAGTGAACGTGTATATGGTTCAGTTGCTAACCTGCGAACCAAACTGAAGAAGAGAATATTCTCATAAGCTTGTCATGGCTACCTCTAGAGTTGTCCCCGAACATCAACTATGTCTCGCCTAGAGTTGCATGCCGCCTTGAGTTGTGCTGAACTGGCAGCACTTCTTCATAAAGAGTTGTCATTTCCCATTGAGTTTTGCCACTTTCGGAGTAATTCCACCACAGTTCTACGATCACTGGACTCAGAATCTTGCCGATACAAAGTCTTTGTAGGGACACGGATCAGTGAAATTCAAACCATAACTAATGGCAGTAAGTGGGGTTATGTCAATACCAAACTTAATCCAGCAGACGACCTCACACGTAAGAAAACACTTAACAAACTAGCTGCTGAAACCAGATGGAGGATGGTCCAAGTTTTCTTCTTCAGCCTCATGATCAATAACTATAACTAATGGCAGTAAGTGGGGTTATGTCAATACCAAACTTAATCCAGCAGACGACCTCACACGTAAGAAAACACTAAGCAAGCTAGCTGCTGAAACCAGATGGAGGATGGTCCAAGTTTTCTTCTTCAGCCCCATGATCAATAGCCTTATGAATCACGGCGTGGCTCGTAAGGTGATTCGGACGAGGTTAGAGTTGAAGACAACAACATTTTGTGGTGTAGTTGAGACACCTACTTTACCAGATCCAAGGAAATTGACCAGCTGGACAAAGGACAAAGGAATTCTATGATAGGACAACTATGTCAGACAGACGTTCATTTGACAGCTGATGACGTTGAAAAGACTAAACATACGGGCAACTCCAGAAAGATTGTTTCCGAAAAGAATATAAAATTACAAAAGCTGTCAAGAACCTTCCCAGCAACAGCCGATTACTTCAATTTGACGTACGTTGTGTATGATGACAAGTGTAACTTGGGATCAGGTTGAGGAAACTGATCTTCTGGAACAGCAAATCAAACATCTATAATTTTGGATCCTTTGAGGAAGAGAAGCTATTTGCCAATACTGCAACCAAGAGAGAAGTGGATAAAGGAGGAACAAAACCTTTCCGTAGGAAATCATGTGATGATTGTTGACCCTCAGTCACCGAATGCAGTATGGAAGGTTGGCAAGGTCGCAGAGGTTTTCACCGACAATGATGGCCGTGTAAGGACGGTTAAGGTTCAAGTTGATGGGCATTACTATACTCGTTCACTTGTAAATTTGTTCAGTTGCCAGATTCAAAGGACCATTAGCAAATTCAGTGCCTACATTTGAGGGCGGCTGTAGTAAATGAGCGTTTCGGTTTTAATTTGGTAGAACGCCACCACTTGCCAAAACCTATAACCTGCAACTTTGACCGTCTCTGAAACGTTATCTATTTCGATGCGTGGGTGAATTTAGTAAATTGATGTGTTTTGATGAATTATCAGCCTATTGGTAAGCTTCTTAGGATGAAATAGAAACTATTACCCCCATTTTTGCAATAAAGTTGATATATATATATATATATATATATATATATATATATATATATATATATATCTATATATATATAAAATGCAGTGCACCTGCATAGTTGATAGGAAGTTGGCATTCCATATTTGCTGATTCCTTGAAATTTGTAATTGCTGATTGTTTGTACAGTTTGATTTTACTGTCCTATCTGATTATTTTAGAAGTAAACCATCGAATTACAAAGTAAACTAGCCTAACCTATAGCCTTTCTTTCAGTATCATTATCATTATAAATTTCATTGTTATAGTTATTTTTATTGTTGTCGCTTTCATCGTGGTCAGAGACTCCTAACAAGGGAGATCGAGAGGACTGATGGGCAGTATTACACTGTGCCAGACCTGAAGACATTGTTTGAGCACGTAGATCCCTTTCTCTTTTGGGACTTTCTCAAAGAAAGTAACCTTTACAGGAAGTTTTGACATGACTCCCGCATTTGCTTTTGTCTAGACATTTTAGGATTTTTCCCAATGTTTTTCTTTTTTAGTTTTACCTTTCTTATCTAGCTGACACTACATAACACATTTGTGTTGATGTGTCGTTAAATCCCATCTAACTAACTGATGGGCGTGCGTACCAAACGACACTCAAAAACGTTTAGTTCTCGTAAATGAACCCAGGGCGGATCTAGGGTCTTCTCTGAGGGGGGGGGGGTCCAACATAAAAGGGCACATTCATTTTTTTTAATTTGGGTTCCCATAAACCAAGTGACATGCAAAAACTGGAATCTTAACGGTAAAATTGCAAAGCACGCGATGCTCGCGAAAATTTTTGGGGTAAGCATACACTTATAAGAATTTATACTGATGTAATGCTCATATAGAACTATTGTCCGGACAGTTGGGCCCTATCGGGCATAACTTTATTGTACTTCCTTCCTCGAGTCACTAGCAGTACCGTACGACAGACACAAGTGAACGTTAACCAGGTTTAGCGAAATGCGAATCAATTCCCGACATTTACAAAAATCCATGTATTCCACTTATTAAAGGGAAATATTGCGTTTGAAAAAATATCACAAAGTGATACGAATGTAATCCCATTGTGGTATTTTCCTCCTTCCAAACATGAATCACAAATTACTTGCAGCAACTCTTCACTAATCTGACGAAATATGGACAAAAAAAGCAACAATTTTCTCATGGAACCGGTTCATTATCTAACGATAAGCCTTGCCCACATGCAACGGTCGTACTGCTGCATATGCATTTAGAAAGAGCCGTTACGTCGGTCATATTTACACTCATTACGCAATACGTGCTGAGGTTCCTTACCCTGTGCTCCACGCTCATAGCAAGCTACCTACCGCAGTTCGTACAGCCTGTGCTGTACTGTGGGATATTGCAGCTCACCCACTGAGATGCAGTGTCATCTCCCTGGTTCACGATGCACCTCACATCTCACACAGTGTGCCTTAGCGGTTACAGGACGGTAAGAGCATGGAAGTACTACCTAGGATCATGGTATTTTATCTGCGGAAGCCTTAATTATTTGGACGAGTGTCATCACATGTTCGTAAAAGTTTTGTTTTCTACTAGGGCCTTAACCGATAGTAGCAGTTGCTGAAGAACCAACAATCTCTTTTTCACCCTGTTGTTTTGAAGGCAAAGCAACTTACTAAGGTCCAACGGCTACATTTCGAATTACAGTAACTATTACTTTGTGTATAGTACACCAGAGACGTGATAAGACCCCCTTTATTTACTAATGTAGAGAATTAAATATAGTTTACAATATAAAGATGATAAAAACAATTCAATGAATGAGCTATTCCTGCTATAAATTGTTTCAGTGTATAAATTGCACATTTGGGGAATTAATTTGAAAAAATAAACTATGAAAAACATTCTACAAAAGGTCTGATCTGATTACCAGTTGAATTCAACTGGACTTTTCTGGATGGTTCAACCGGATTTAACAGCGCCAGTTCAACTGGACTTTACTGGACCAGTTCAGTAAGATTGTATTGTAATTAGTTCAACTGAACTTCATTGTATTAGGTCAACTGGACTGTCCTGGACCATGCAGATCAATTGGATATTACGGTGATCAGTTCAGCTGGACTTAACTTGATCAGTTCAATAATGTCATTGGTTCAACTATATTTTACTGCATCAATTCAATAGGACTAAATTATGATTAGTTCAACTGGACT
Organism: Holothuria leucospilota; assembly: GCA_029531755.1. Lineage (NCBI taxonomy): Eukaryota > Metazoa > Echinodermata > Holothuroidea > Aspidochirotida > Holothuriidae > Holothuria > Holothuria leucospilota. The sequence goes on from CM055973.1 coordinate 8,481,454, forward strand.
TTCATGAACAATTTAATAGGACTTAATTGTGACCAGTTCAAGTAAACTTTACTGGACAAGTTCAATTGAGATTTTTTGTGATTGGTTTAACTGGACTTCACTGGAACAGTTTAATTTGATTTCATTATGATTAATTTAACTGGACTTAACTGGAACATTTCAATAGGACATAATCGTTACTAGTTCAACTGAACTTTACTGGACCAGTGCCATTGGCAGTTATTTTGATTGGTTGAACTGGACTTTACAGGACCCCTTCAATTGGGATTTATGTAATTAGTTAAACTTTGCTGGACCTTGTTCATCTGGATTTGATTGTGATTAGTTCATCTACACTTTACTGGACCAGTTCAATTAGACTTTAAACTTCAACTGGATGTTACTGGACCAGTTCAGTAAGATTGTATTGTAATTAGTTCAACTGAACTTCATTGTATTAGGTCAACTGGACTGTCCTGGACCATGCAGTTCAATTGGATATTACGGTGATCAGTTCAGCTGGACTTAACTTGATCAGTTCAATAATGTGATTGGTTCAACTATATTTTACTGCATCAATTCAATAGGACTAAATTATGGTTAGTTCAACTGGACTTTCATGAACAATTTAATAGGACTTAATTGTGACCAGTTCAAGTAAACTTTACTGGACAAGTTCAATTGAGATTTTTTGTGATTGGTTTAACTGGACTTCACTGGAACAGTTCAATTTGATTTCATTATGATTAATTTAACTGGACTTAACTGGAACATTTCAATAGGATTTAATCGTTACTAGTTCAACTGAACTTTACTGGACCAGTGCCATTGGCAGTTATTTTGATTGGTTGAACTGGACTTTACCGGACCCCTTTATTTGGGATTTATGTAATTAGTTGAACTTTGCTGGACCTTGTTCAACTGGATTTGATTGTGATTAGTTCATCTACGCTTTACTGGAACAGTTCAATTAGACTTTAAACTTCAACTGGACTTTACTGGACCAGTTCAGTAAAATTGTATTGGGATTAGTTCAACTGGACTTTACTGGACCAGTTCAATAGAATTTACTGTAATTAAACTGGACTTTCCTTGACTAACTAAATAAGATTTTATTGTGATCATTTTAACTGGGCTCCATTAGACCAGTTCAAATGGACTTTAGTTTGATTAATGTAATTAGAATTTAAAGCACAAGTTCTACAGATTTTTACTGTCATCAGATTGACTGAAGTTTCCCCGCCCAGTTCAATAGACTCTTATTGTAATCAGTTCAGCCGGACGGTACTGGACCAGTTCCACAGAATTTACTGTGATCAGTTCATCTGTACTTTACACGACCAGTTTAATATAATTTTACTGTGATCAACTCAAGTAGACTTTACTGTGACCAGTTCAATATAATTTTACTGTGATCAGTTTAAGTGGACTCTGTACTGGACCAGCTCAATAAAATTTTACTGTCATCAATTCAAGTGGACTTTACAGGACCAGTTCAATAGGTTGTTATTGTGATCAGTTCAACTGGGCTGCGCTGGACCAATTCAGGTGAACTTTACTGTGATTAGTTGAAGGTCTCTACTGGACCAGTTCAATTGGACTTGATCATGAAAATTTTAATTGGACTTTAAAGGACCACTTCAAAAAGGCAGTCCAGTCCAGTTTAAGTCCCTTCATTACAGAATTCGTCTGCGTGAACTCTGGAAATTTACACTTTGACCTTGGTTTCCTACTCCAGCGGTGTAGTGACGCATTTTTGTGGTTAACTTGAAGACACTGGGCAATCGACTTCAACACATTTTTAATGATCGACTTGTATTTCTACGTATGATGTGACTAGAATCGGATTCAATGGCTAAATTAGTTACCAAATGAATTTTAAACCATGAAAACCGGTTCAGATTTAGTGAAGTTATTCAAGGAAATAAAATTCAATAATCTGTCAAATTATTGATATGTGCGACAAAAACATATCAAATAGGTACTACATGTTCCAAAATTAACGAATAGGGTGCTTATCATTGCAAACGAACATTATTTCATGATCTTTTCAGCAATGAGGTACACCCCTAGTCTTTTTTCGGGCTGTGAATAGCAAGTCGAAATACCAAGGACAATTTGTTGTTTGCCGTTTTCTATCGTTACAAAGTCGTGAAACTATCGGCCAAGTCATGACACCCAGTTTCAAGGGACAGATTTTTCTAATGTTGAGTCCCGTTGAGTCCAGCTTAAATATGGGCTAGTCCAGATCAAGTACAGTTCAAATTTGAACTGGACTCAACTGAAATTTTCAACTGGGTATGAAATAGCCAAACATTGTTCCGGAAGTCGCTCACCAACTGACTGTACCGCATGACACAAAAGAGACCACCAACTAGGCTTTGCAATATGGGATGAAAGTTAGACCTTTACATAAACTATGTACTCTGCCTATATGTTACTAGTAAAGTGGACACCCCCTGTGGGCTGGGCGTTGTAGAATATGCCCACGGTATTCCCCGCCTGTCGTAAGAGGCGACTAAAGGGGAGGACTTGCACTGCATTTGAACTGTATTTGAAACCAAACTAGAACCGTATTTATCTAGTTGACCCTATATAACACATTCGTGTTGGTGTGTCGTTAAATCTCATCTAACTAACTGGTAAGGTGGACAGGACTTGTGCTATCCTGCTATGAGGAAATGTGGAATGGAACTATTGAAGAAAATAGAGTGACTTTACAGAGCGAGCAGCGCCCGGAAATTTTGGGTTCTTATTAGAGAAATTATATACTCTTGTGAGCAAAAAAATGGTAAACCGTCGAGGCGACTAATTTTCGTCGGGGACTGCATACTTTCGACTAAGACTCTCAGAAGAATCTGTAAAACTTCCGCGATAGGGGGCAGCCTTCCCCGACGAAGGGGGCATGAACCCTTCCCCCATCTGGCGCCACTGCTTTCTCGACTGGGGGAGGGGATTAAAATACTGTATGTTGTGTTCCCTATAAAGTTGCAGCGCGACTTTCAAATACTCTGTCAGAACAGATGACTGAAGTCGAATGTTTGCTTTTTATTTGCGACAGCAGACCGGTCATTGGTCCAAAGACGTCAAAAATTGAACCGACTGACATTGCGTTATTTGACCTGGTGGTGATTTTATTATTGTAATTTTAAAATGAAACAGAAACCGATTTCAAGGTTGAGAATGTTTTACTTTGTACTTTTTATTTTGAATATTTACGTTTTTTAGAGTAAAAGGGTGTCCTGCTCAACATATTTCTTCTACTTGATCAATCGAACGGGTGGGTTTAATTCTATTGGGAAAGTTAGTTGAGTTAAGATCTTGCAATGGGGCGGACGTCTCGGCGAGGGAACGTGGTCGTCGTTTAGCCTCTGGTGGTATTCAGGGTCGACGAGGACTTTTGGGCCGTTGGGGGCTTTAAACCACAAGCTCATGGTCGGGCTGTATTTTTACTTGTAGTTTACGAGGTAAACTTTGTTTTCAAGGTCTCTACAGAGAAAAACAGCTGTATCTTAGTGTTTTCACCCGTAATCTGTGAGGGCTCTGTTAAAAGTATTAAGTTCGGGAGTAGTATTATAATCTACTGGTAGTTATACAGTTTGACGGTAGAAGTGAATATAGTATTGTTTTTGTGTTACTAAAGTTACTAAAGTATGATTTAGTGTTTGGATAGGCTCGTCGTGTTGGAGGCACGGCAACCCCCCCTCCACATTTTACCGTAAGAAAGCTTTGTCAGGGATAGCGAGGGCCCCTTGGGCAAAGAACTGTCTATTTTGTTGAATATGTATTGGATGAGGGTTTTAATTATAATTTACAGGCCTGGCCGGACCCCCATGGCTGGACTGTAACGGTTTCTTCCCCCCGTGGCTGGACTGTGACGTTATAGTCCACCTTTTGGCTGGATGTGCTGTAGTCTATCTTAACCCCTTCTCATGATGCCGTACGTCAGCCCACATGACTGTATCAACCCGTCCAGAGTATCAGAGTAGCGAATAGCTAACTTTGAGAATGTTCTGTTAATCATGTTTATTCACGTTGCCACAAGACAGGTGAAGGCTTAATAAGAAACCAGTTGTGTAATATATTTTTTTTTTTCTAGTTTTATCAAGTAACAACTACGACTCGTGTACTCTTTCTGCCTTGTCAATGCTGTCACAACTAAGTAATCTTAAATCTAAAACGAACTCGTGACAGTAACTTCTGGTCAATTTTTGGCTGTGGACTTTAACCTAAGATTGTGTTTTATTCCCATCACTAGGGCAACACTTTAAAAGAAGAGTAATTCAAGACCATGAAAATCATATGATGGCTAAACGTATTTACCTACTATTTCTTGTTCATGAGAGGAGGGATACTAGCAGGTGGAGGGAAGGTTTCGTAGATGTAACGTTTAGGGAGTGTGAGCAGATCATCATTTTGTAAGACCAAAAGACTAGCAGTGACCTTTTGGAATCAATATAAAAACCCAACAGTAATATGTTGCATAAAGCGCTAGCTAGTATGACGTAATATCTGCATGTTTTGTATTATTTTGAATGCCCAAGCACGCCACACGTGGTTCAAAGCGAAAAGTGATTAGAATGCCTGACTGTCACGCAGGCAGTAAGGCATACTGTAGTCACATTCTCTGTAAAGCTTGTTTGTGTTTCGGGACGGGCAATATAGGCTACTGTAGTCAAATATATTGCCGAAAGTTTCTGCGTTACATGGCTAGACTGTTACGGGTGGATTGATTGATACTGGATGGGGCTAACCAAAATCTCCTTGGAATTGGACAACTGTCATTACCTGTGACACTGTCTCGTTTTTTCAGGCTAGTGTGAAAAAAATCCAATTTTGAAAAAGGGCAAACTGAGAAATTCGAGTGGGTTCCTGACGTCGGCGACCCCCTGGATCCGCCACTGGAACCGCAGAGTTCTTGTTCCTGTCTCGTGAGGCGGATTACATGTCTTGATCAGTTATCTCTGTCACGAATTATCCTACAAACATTCATGAATGTAGCATAGAATTACAACATTAGCGTAGGTCCTACCCATTGCTCAGGTGTTGATACCTTTCCTCCAAGCTATTCACTAATAATGAGTAATAATAAAATCTCGGTAAGGCCACAACACACCATCCATGTACCTATAAATGCTGGATGTGCGGAGCTGCGCACTGGTTGCGCAGCAAGAAATATCTTATGTGGACGCTTCGCATCAACTGCTTGATGATTCACACTTGACCCACAAAAGCTCCCCACTATTAGGGTAGAGCTATTTCATTTCCCTACATGTTGTGTATAGAATTATGAAATATCATCAGAAATGTAAAGCTTTGTGTGAGTATCTGAGTATTTGAGTGTCTGAAATTTTGAGTGTGCTTGTATTTGAGTGAGTGTGGGATTGGGGTGGGTGTGTGAGCAAAAAGTGTTTACATACATATATAAAATTTTGTATATATATTTATATATATATATATATATATATAAAATTTTATTCTTGTATTACTATTTACACTTTCGACTTAAATGATGATTTCATAGGCGAAAGGTCAGTGGCCAAAGTACAGATCTTTAAAACTTGGTTTCATGTCATTATTTGCCTATCAGTACGCTAGAAAAAGTCATTAAAACCACATGATGAGTTTTGACTGATAAAATTTTCTAAGTGGTGCTGTTTAGTTGTTAAGGGTCAGGGTCAAAGGTAAAATTGTAGTAAAAGGTCAGATCTGCCGAAATTTTTGCGAACTACTAAACCGACGTCTGATAAAATTTTAACTTGGTGGGTACCTAATTGAACATTTATACGTTTGTATGCGTACTTTATGACGTCATAGATCAGAGGTCGAAGTTCAGATTTGCTGAAAAGGAGTGTTACGTTTATTTTTCTATCATTATATTAGAAAACACATCATACCATGCTGAGAATAATAAAACAAAAGCTTAACTTATGCCTTTTGGTTGCTAAGGATGGAAGTCAAAGATCACACTGGCACAGTGTAGGTAACAGGTTGAATTTTCCAAAAAGAAAAGGTGTCACAAATTTCTACTCTTAGGTCCGATTAAATTCAAACCTAAAGAGTACGTGCCTGACCATGATAACTTGTGTATGCATTATTGACAACGTCATTTGTCAATGGTCGATGGTCAAATTAGCTAACAATTAGTATTTGCCATTATTTGGCTATCGCTCGGTTAGGAGAGTCAGTAAACCACATGATATGTTGAAAATAATGAAACCAATTTTAACTTTTTGAGTTGAGAGGTCAAAGGTCAACCTTGCCAAAATTCTATTAAAAGTTTGTTGCCATCTCTTCCTAGACCATATCCGATCACTCTCAGAGCTGGTGGTTAGCTGCCTTACTGTGAAAACTTGCGTGCCGTAATCCATGATTTCGGAGGCAAAAAGCCAAGTAGACAAAGGTCAAATTAGCTTAAATTGGCTTCTACCTATTACTTGCATATCAGCAAATTTGAAAAGGTAATAAAATACATGATACGTAGAGAGTGGCAATTCATATTTTTAAACAATACATCGTCTCGATCGAAGTTGAAAAAAACGTAATAGTGGTTTTTTTGTCGTTACTAGCCGATCAGTATAGTGAGTTCATTACAATAACATATGTAATCCAGCTTTGCACCTAAATGTAGTGAATTGACAGCTATACTGGCACGAAAGTGTAAGGGGTTTCCAGGTTAAAACTAGTGTGGGTAAACTTTCCACAAGTTTATAGAATAAATGAGCTAAACAACTGATAATTTAGGCTTACCAGAGATTTCATGGCCAGTAAACTTCCACAGTAATCAAAACCAATACGTGGACTCTCTTATTTCCCAAAATTGTTCAAGAGTGAGCAATTCCATAACGTTTGCAGCTGGCAAAGCATATTTTTTGAATTTGAAAAGGCATTCACTATCAGTCTGTGATGTAATCAACCAAAGTAGGTAATACGTGACGAACTTTTACGCACAAGTAACTCTGCGAAGAAAATAGTTATTGAACTGAAGGTATTATAAGAGGGTTTCAAAAAAAGTTCTTTAACTGGATGGACACTTTGATCATAAATATTTTCTCCGTTCAACACTCACAAAAAATACCGCCAAGAACGGGTGCTGGTCTTCGTTCTGGTCTTCTATCATTCTATGACTACTGGCATAGTTTTACTTCTTCTGGTTGAGATATGAGATCCAAGGTCCAAGGTATCATATTGGCATTTAACGGAATGAACTTAACAATTCTTACTTTTTTAAGTTAGCCAGAAGTTATTCAGTCTTCTGTCGAAGTATACGTCGATGACGTTCTGGGTCTTAAAGAGATGACTTAGGCCACTTTATGATCAACGAAAAGCTATTCTCCGGTTCACTTTGGGACACTAATTTTTACTAAATGCATGACATCCACATACATAACAAACTAATACGTATCCTAAATGTATGAATGCTCTTATAGATGCATTTGTATGTTCATACGAGTAAAAATGTGAACATACACATGTAAGTGTGGTCTACGTTAGCGTTCTTGTCCCCTCAATAAACCTTATGTCTTCCCCCTAAGCCCACTACCCCAGATGTAAACCTTCGATTACAACACTGATGATTCGATAATATTAACAGGAAATATTGTTTTTACATTGCCTTATATTGATACCCTTATAACATAGGTTTTATCAACGTTAAACCATTCAGTCTCAAAAGTTACCTCTGGTAAATTTTCTTTTCACAAAATAGTACGACCAATAAAAGAGTTGTGCATGCTGCATCATTTAATAATTTGAAACTTTGGGTGAAGAAAATTAATCATTTAAGAACAACAAATCTGTGAACTTTGTTCTGTGAGAAACTTCATTTTAAAAAGAAGTTATTTAGCAACCTTTGTTGAACTGCCTCTTGTTTGACATCTCTTAATCATGAATTCAAACTTTTGAATTTTTTTATTTGCCTTTACAGACAATCGCCCAAGACAATTAACTTTATTCGTAGTAGGCTTACTTTTAGCCCATCCTACAATTTCACAAAAAAGAGAGAAAAAAGACGATATGGTACACTTCCTAGATAAAGCTTCAGTGGCCTGTACTGAGTTTGAATTACTCTAGACCATATCAACTGACAATTGTTAGCAAGCTGAACTGATAATTCAACCGACTGCACAAGTAATTATTGAACAACCACAGTCAAAGTGCAGTCACCACTTGTATTTTTTTGGAGATATACGGATATTCCTAAATATGTTTCGAGCAATGCAAACAGAAAACAAAGCTCTGATATTTTTCGAGATTGTAATAAAACCGCCCTTCATAATATTTGTGATATACTCACACTCCTTGCTGTATTACATATAGTCACCTCAAATAGGAACTATTGAGGCACATTAAACGGAAAGATGAAACAAAAACTCAGAAAAAAGAATTTTAAGTATTGAATAACGGAATAACAGCAATAGGCTACTGGCAATAGAAAGTTGCCATGATGTTTGAAACAACTGGGAAAGAATTTGTGTTCTGTTTACTTGAGAATGCGTTAATGTTTTCGTTAAACATTGGAAACAAGCTTGGATCAGGTTGAAAGCTGATAAAACCCACACCGCTTGCTATGATAGTCAACGGAAGAAAAGGAGAGCAAACCCCACTCTTGAAATGGAGGATATCATCCCTTTTCGTCCTACCCCCGTGCTTTCACCTATGGTACCTAATTCATATTGCCTGCAATACGAACATGATGCTTTTCAAGATTTTCCCTGTATATTACAAATAAAGGTCGTAACTGTATATTATAAACTTGAATTTTTTTTCCAGCGTCGCGAACGACATGTTCTTTACCTCTATTATCAGTTTATGTTAGAAGAGGATTTCGCATGTAACTGGAAATTGCAAATACCAAGATATTTAAGGATGTATTGAGAACACCTAACCCGCAGGCTGGCATGCGGTATGCAGCCTGCGTTTGAAGAGACCAATTATCTGGCCCACGATACACTTCATTACTGCAATTTCATTAAATGACATTACAGCTATTCATATACCACTATTAAACAAGTAATGGCACACGGGGGGTTGGAGGGGCTGTAGTGCCTTCATTGGGAAAATTCCCATTTTCTTCATCAGCCATAGGCAAGATAGTTGGTATGATAAAATGTAATCCCAGACTGCAATCAGTCGCCCCCACTGTTTACCTTCCTCGTCTCTCAAGGAGCGAAGAAAATTCCTCAACGGAACACAAACTTATTGGCGCGCTTCGAGCTATGGTTTTGATTTTGCTTTTCTTTGACAATTTGCCTCAGTAAATGTCTCTTCACCTTTCCTAGTAACCTAGGCATACGCAGTTGTCCTCCAAAGCTTATGTATCTGCTGTGTTAAAATATATTGCATAGTTGTTTTGCTGTATGCGGCACCACATAATGCGAAAGAGTTGTCCCTGTCAAGACAGAATTTATATTTGCCCACGATCAATACAGATAATATATCAAAATGTATTTTAAATTTTTGGTACCCTTTACAATTCTGCAGAACATATTTATGTAAACACTAAATTAGCACTTCACTGCTACCAATTGGGCTATGTCACTGGGGACTGAACAGCCCTAGCCGCCTTATGACGACAGGGTATTTGTGTTTTCATTATTCAAAATATGTGTGGTTTTTCAGGGAAAGTACCGGTTTACTTTTTGGTGCATGAGTACCTTGAGTACCTAAACTACATAAAAATAGCACCATTTTGCATACAAGCTCCGTCTAGGTACAAAAATTTTCAAAGACGAGGGTTACACTCCGCCAGGCAGATACCTTTGTCAGGACGGTTGACCCTACTGTCCAACTAGTATGTTGTAGAAAAAGTTCCCGTACGTCACATTTTGATTAATTAAAATTTATCTACGTTATGCTTGTAATTAATTAACTGATTGATTGATTGATGAATGAATGAATGAATGAATGAATGAATGAATGAATGAATGAATGAATGTATTAAATTTCTTTATAGTAGACTTCAAAATGAAAAATATTTAGACTACTATTAAAGTCTAATTAGTGCCATTTTCTGCAATATGGTACCCACTTTGGCTCAAAATTTTCATGATTCGCAACACACCAGCTCATGGCGGTGTTCCGCTAAAATACTATCACAAACTCTTCAAGAGGCTGCTGACCATATATTTTCATTTCGTCCCCCCTCCCCTTTTCACTCCAAAATATTTTTTTCCTTATATCGCTGTATTGAGTTATGAACTTCCTTATTTACAATAGTTACCATCGTGTGTGATGAGTGGCAGTACCGCCAGTTACATTCTCACTCCAAAATAACTCCAACGATTATATTATACTTTCTAATTTTGACGAGGCCATTACATCATTCAATTGCCACTCTACATAAAGTAAAGTTTCCTTTTATGATAAGTAGTGTTTATAAATGTGTTCCATCATCATGTTTGAAATGTGTTCTTAGAAATGATATCCGTTCTGAAACTAAAAGCGTTTGGTTGGTTAAAGTTTAAACATCTCTCCAAGTGTTAACGGCGAATGAGTAGGAATTATTTGTGAATAAAAGTAAGTAATTATCTGAGAATTTTCTACATAAATTTTAGACACCTTTGAACAATTGAACTGAGTTACAGTGTCAGTTATATTAAATAAACATATTCGTCATCCAATTTTAATTGCATTGGCTTGCAGATATCATATGCCTTTTACAAAAAATTTTCGCTGAAACTTTGAAAGATTTCTCTCATATGAAGCCAGGACTTCTGAAAAAAGTCAGAGCAGAATGCAAATAACAAAACTACTTAGACTATGTATACAATTTGTAGAAGCAAGGAGGTTCTATTCGGAGGACTGGTGTTATGACCTTACGGGCCGGGGGTGTTCGGGGGACGGCAGCCTCCCAATTGTCAGAAACCTAACTAAATCGGGCAGATATTTTGTCTCAGCCGCAAGGAAAATTTGGCAGGTTTATAAAGTCTGGAGTCGCGCAAAAATCAGTGCCGCCCTCCCTGAGAAAAACAGTCTGGTACGGCCATGACTGGTATCATCTCAAAGTATGTTAGTATACTATACCAACATAAAAGGCCATGTCCAGCCAGAAAAATGTTTACAAAGAAGTTTTACTGTCATGAACCCAACGTCTTAAGCCGAAGTTACAGAAACAAGAATTGTTTAGATCAAGAAAGAAAACGAAGGAAAACGATCATACCCACATACGGTCAATAGAAGAAGAATTACTGCATAAATTACATAAAAAATGCAACATCAGTTAACGAATAATACTTACTGTCCTTTTGTATTGTAAGCAAAAGAGTTGTGAAAATTGAAGGTGTAATAGCAGAAGCGATTAAGTCTTTATATTAAAATGCATCCCAAATAGAACCCGGGGATACAAGCATGGTAAGAAAAAGTACCACGAGAAAAATTGGGAACCCGTGACACCTATATGAGTTTATAGGTTATTTTGCAGTGACCTCGAAGAGAAACATGGAGTCCCAAGAAAGAAGCAGTTTGTTCTTGTTTTAACTAAACTTTTTGCTGTCAGTACTTAGCTTAAAACTAAAGATGTTGTGTCAGCTTGACGAGTTGTTGTTTAAATAAAACCTGCTATTGTTTCATTTCACTTTTGGTTTCGTTTCGTTTATTTGTTTTGCTACATCATTGAAATGTACAAAGGCACAATAACATAATTTCATACATAATAATGAAGTAGATGAAAGTAAGACTAAAAAATGTTGCGGGACTTGTCGAGATTTTTACTCCCCAATACAACCAAAACAATGTTAACTGACAGAGATGAGTCAGAAACACAAAAAATGCATATAGAAGAAAGAATTTAAGAGAAAATAAGACAGCAAAAAACAAATAATTAAATGAAGAAGTAATTACTTAGATTACAGAATCAAAATTTTCTCTCACAGACCCAAGCACTACCAACCGTGCCCCTCCTCCACGAAAGCCCGCAGCTTTTCACAAGCAAAAAGCGTAGTGAAAAAAAAAAAATGTAATGAATGCACTCGAATAACATGATAAGTCAACTATGAATTTTCAACCTTATATTAATTCTGGCACGTAAAATGTGATGGAAACTGCCTAAGTATTAGTACCATGCCATGTGCTACTGGGTGAAAACTCTCCGAAAAGAATTAATACTTGGCCTGTTAGTTAATGTATCAGGTAATGAGATCCACAGTTGTATAGCTCTGTGGCGTAACGTGACCTGTGAAGATGAGGCACAGATAAAAATATATAGTATAAAGAAGATGACATTGACGAGTAAAATAGTTGTGAACTAAAAGAAAAATGGTGAGGAATTCTGAAAACGATTTCGGTAAGAAGCTGTACATGAAACCATATGTGAATGGAACAATATTAAGGTTGATCATATCGAAAGACTTAAAACTTCCTGGTGTGAAAAGAAATGGAGCGAATAGTTCTGTTTGCAAAAGAACCAGTTTGTGAAGGTAAGAGGATTTGTATACGACCAAACTGTGGAACAAGACATTACATGAGTGTCATGAATGACATCGAAAATAAAATTATTTTTATCGGGTATAATGTAGATACCAAGCAAGACAAACTGCAAAAAATATTAAGTTGGGCAAAGTTCAAGAAATCTCACTCGTTTACAAATCAGTTCTGCAGGTGCACTGCAGGTGCAGTTTAATCCCCAGAGTTTCTACAATGACAGTTCATTAAGTTTTGCACTGGGAAGAATAATCCTATAATCCATAAAGTGAAGCCCCGGAAGCAGGTGTGAGTTAAATTGCTATTAATTTAAAAAGTTGTTTTCCCTCTGTTGGATCACTTTTATCTTGACTGCCTGTCTAGAAACTTGTCAGAAGTCAGAGAGCTGCTTGGTTCAAAAAAAAAAAAAAAAAAATAGAACGTTTTGTACCAAAATTTGCAGGATCTGTCTTAGCAACCAATCTGGTACTCCAAGGTTGCACTGAGAGAGTCAATGGTTAGAGCCGGTAGCTACAGGGTAGCTCTGTAGAAGGAGATAACTGAAGGACGCTGCGCAACAGCCTGAGGAACCGGAGCCAGCTGTTGAGCTGTACATGCTATTTATACCATGTTTATGGTAAGAAAAGTTCTTCTTCTTGTTAGATAAAAGATTTAGAAATTTATGTATATAACAGATTCCCCAGGGTAAAGTTGTATTTGGCAGTCATAGAAATACTTCCTCATGTTAGAGAATGCTCAACATCTAGCGATTAAACTGCATTAAGTAAGTATTAAATTGCACTCCAATGTTTAGGATATAGTAATATCGGTTAGTTTGGAAAACTGAACTGCAATCAGTCAGTGGCTTTGCAAAAAGGACTATTTCAAAGCCAGCCACACGTTAAGTCGAGCTTTAAGAAAGATTTAGTACTCAAGTGGATAGAGGCTACTAATCTATCTTTCAGTTTTGAATAGAAAGGTTATGTAAATGCATAATACTGTACTAGAGGACCACAGTATTTGTTATTTTCAGGCTCCCATCCCGATGCTGGCCACCACACTTATTTGAGCTGGTTCAGAAGTACTGTATAACGTAAGGTGAAGGTCCATCAACCTAGACTACAGGGCTTGAGAAACCTCCCCTCTACCAGCAGACGTGTAGAACATTGTCCAGTGACCTAGATGAATTAATTAGTAGAAAACCCAACATTGAGTTCCTTGTTGTTTGTGTGTGTGCATGAATGTATGTATGTGTGTCCCTGCGTGAGATTGCATACATGTGTGTGTGTCTGTGTACACGAGATTTTACCCACCTTAGAGTAATAAACACACAAACTATTTTGTTGATATATGGAGAATGTTGGAAATAAACTGGAAAAGGCCAACCAACCAGCTGCAAGTATTTATAAGTTTACTTGAGATAAGATTGATTATTTTGAACACAACTCCTGGCTATTGCAATTATTTTGTGTATGTTTAAAGTGAAGCACCCCAGCATCAGGAACTTTTCAAGAACCCCCTGCATGTCTCTGCAACTGCGGTGACAATGCGAATACCCAAGAGTAAGGTAAATTGTACGGAAAATACTTTTTGGCAACAAATGCCTTAATCAAACAATTACACCAATATCTTTTTCCTTTATTTAACTCTGTTGTTTCGTTTGAAATTTGATGTTTAAACGTTCCATGTATCGACTGATATAGTTGTTTACGATCTCTTTGTCTCGTGTGGCAGTTGTTTTTAGACTGACCAAAAACAAGCTATATCTATACGGACCCAGTATAGAGCCCTTTACCAAGGAAACTAAGGTAACTTAGCCAAACGGCCGAAACGAACCATAATCTCACTAAATCTAATATGTAATTTACATAAAGTAAGATTTATACTTTGAAGGGTATGTACGTTCATTGTGTATTTGGCACTGAGATCCACTCTCATGCAATTGCCATTATTCTGCAACTTCTTTACTATGTTGCAACCACAAGCTCGGTAAACCACAACAGACTGAATATTATGTCGGCCTCTATTCAATTGAGCACTGTCAAAATAATTAACCATTTTATTAATTCCTTTTTTGTGTGATGGCGAGATAACGGAACCCGCGTCACTGTTCAAAGACTATTGTAATGGATACCTAAAATGCAGCAGTAGTTGATATGTTAACGACTTGACTTTTTCAATAAGGTTACGTAGGCAGAACAAAAGAAAACATAATTCGCAAATCTGACAGCCATACTACAGAGGAATTCCAACCACTGAACTGAACATCAAATATAGTTTCAGTCACCACCATTACTCAACACAATAAGCTCACATTTGGCTCTAAATATGCTACAGAAGTCAAGAAAAACTAAACTATGTCATGGCTTTGGCAAGGATGCCCTAAGGCAGTTCTTTACGAAATGATTGAAAAATCCTAAATGATAGCCCTCATTTTACAAACTTACGATACCGGGACCTCATCTCAGATTTTTTTATACCATAACCAGTTCGGGAGATTCTCCCTTTGGGGAGAATCACGTTTTCCCCCGATTGGGAGAAAAATTGGTAATGAGCGCCGCCATATTGCCTATTCTACTCACAATTCCACTTGTCCTTTGTATACGTTGTAAGTGGGGAATGGGTTTTGAAACCCCATTGAAAAATTTACCTGTCTAATGTAGTGCAAGTAAATGTATATTTGGTTGGTGTTTTATCATAGCTACCGAAAAGCCATTTCCTAATCGGAGATTCACTACGCCGCTTTGAGAAAAACGTTAGTTTTTGAGTGGAATTCGTTCTTGCCACGCCTTGTCTTAGTTAGCCTACAAAGTCTATACAATGTGTGGCATAATTTTTCCCCACTCGGGAGTTTTCTTTTTCCCCAAACGGGGAAGACTCCGGAACTGATAATGGTAACTTAAGAATTAAGCATTTGGACATTTACCAAATAATCCTTCCTTAACCTATTTTACAGATAATAGTACAATGCTTATGGATCGTACCTGGTCTGAAATTGTGCCGTCTTTAAATACGTATACAGCAACTTAGGACGAGCGTTGAGAAAAACAGCTTACAGTATTTGTGATAACGAGAACCTTCAGTGTTGAAATCAAAGTTCAAATTCAGAAAACTAAAACCACCTATATTTACAAATATTTACTTTAATCTGACGTAGATACGTAAGATAACACTGATATCATAAATCTACACTGCAACGAAGAGATACTTACTCTAGCAAGCACTGTTCTAAAGCAACGACAAGTAGGAAATAGGTTCTCTTCCAAACTTTAAGGATTGTGGTTTGTAAATCATCAAACATTCTGTCAAGTAATTGTTCATTGAGATGTTGATTACTTAAAAATATTCGTTATAATAAGATGATATTTTTTTCAAAACGTGAAGCCTATTAATGAAAATAAATCATTGTTATGCGATCAAGGTTGTTGTTAGTAAAGTGATTGTAACAAACAGAGGGAGAAATAAGGAAACAGTAGGATACTAAACGTTCGACGAGTTACTACTTACTTTGTTAGTTTCTTCATTGCAGAGGGAGGAGTTATTAGATAACACCTGTTATCTAATAACATTTCCTTGATCTCAGGAAGAAATGGTAGAAG
This sequence comes from Holothuria leucospilota, assembly GCA_029531755.1. Taxonomy (NCBI): domain Eukaryota; kingdom Metazoa; phylum Echinodermata; class Holothuroidea; order Aspidochirotida; family Holothuriidae; genus Holothuria; species Holothuria leucospilota. Next base: position 8,497,431 of record CM055973.1, read on the forward strand.
AACCTATTTTAGAGACAACTTAAACAGTTAAAAAGTCATGAAGTTAAAACTAAGGGTAAGTCTGACGTCAGAAGCAGCTTTTGGCTGCCTCGTTCTGTGAGTGGAAGTTAATTATATATAAGCTACCGTATATGATATACACAGACAGGTAACAACCTGGGACAGTCAAAATAGTCTAACCTAGATCAGGGAGGTGTTATTAGACCTAGACACTAATATTTAACCTAGCCAAAAATACCTTCCTGGGCAGAGCATATCCTGTGAAAAAAACAAGAGGAAAACACAAAGGTCTTAAGAGGGTGCTTGAAAAGTTCGAGTTGATCAAAGCATTTTTAGACGATCCCAAAGCTAAACTACATAGACCCCCCCCCCTTCCCATCGAAAATTTGTATATTCGACTCTGGTAAGTTCGAACTTTGGGCTAAGTAAGCCCCCTTTCCGCCAAATTTTATGAAATCCTGGATCCGCCTCCTGATGCAGTCCTAATTGCTCTGCCTTTTCAATTCAATGCCTCTTCAGAGCATCCATAGTATCCTAAGTTTATTTGCACATATAAACATATACGTATAACGTACGTGCGAAATTCCTTAAAATTTAAATATAAAAACCTCTGTTCTACCAAAATATGTGGTTGCCACAGCAACCGAGGTAAAGGTCACTGACAGAAGGTCTAGCGTACATTTTTTTTTCCAAAAGCTGCTACTGGTCGGCTCAACTACTTTTCTTCAACCTTGGTGGGAAAGTACCACAGAGGGGAAAACTCACGCAGACCCTCAGAGTAGAGGTCACCTGTCATAGGTGAGATTTGAAGTTAAAAGGCTAAAGGTTAGATTGTGTTAAAATCGTTTTTGGCTACACAAGCCGTGGGCCGAGGCACGAAAAATGCCTTAAAAATTGACTTTCGTTGCAAGGTCAAGAAGTCTACATGAAAGCACTTCATTTTATTGGCAATATATACTGTTTTTCAAAACTGACTGTTTCCAAGCAACAAACTTGCACATTAACCTAAAATGAAACAAAATGGCGGCCAGTCCCCTATATATAGCCTGTGTAAAAGTGAATAAGTTACAAATGGTACAAATTAGAAACAGGAGGTGAATTTACCTTGCTTTTGGACTTCTTAAAATTAGTTTGTCAAGTATGAACTACTTTATAACCACTTGCGTATTCCCTGAAAACATAAAATATTAAATTGAGGGCCCTGTTTATTGCCAGTATGTTACATAGGTACTACGCAGTAAATTACATGGAAAACAGGTCATAACCTCTTCTAGATATCTAGACCTAAATTTTCCCGGCCCCTTCAACAACCATCATGCAATTTTCGAGACATTGAGCCAATTTATCAATTTCATGGGGGTGGGGAGCAGCAGCAACGTAATGTGAAGGCAAGAACTCTTTGAATGGGAGTTTGTAGTTGTCTACAACATGGCTACAAAAAGTAAAAATAAACAGAAGGCATCACATTATGAACCTAGGGTTTTTTGCCAGATTCCTCGGCCCCTTCCCCACCCCAGTTTCCCTTCCTCATCCTTTTCCCCATCTCAACTTACCTTTTCCACCCCAACTCCTCTTCCCCACCCCAACTTTCCTGCCCATCCTTGTCCTCTATTACTTGTCTTAACATGTGAACAGGAAAAAGACAGTAAAGACGTTTATAGCTTTAGCCAATTCAAGAAAAATGCCCACTGGTAAGGAAAATTAACGCAATTAACACGGTAAGGAAATGGAATCCACTTCGAATGGCACATCCCCTACAAAATCGGCAGCACTTTATTAACTATCGCTGAAACTAAAAAGCTAATATTTTTCTTTACTGCACGTAATTAAGAAGACCAGTTGATATTTTTTAAAATTTATATTTACGATATTGCTAGTGTTTCCCCTTTAATATGCGGTAAATAGGCCTTGGAAGTGCCATTTCCAGCGATCTGGGAAGCATTTTGGGCCAAAATTTTCTTGCGCTCTGCGCCAACCCATGGTGGCGCGGAGCGCTGAGAGTCTGTATATGGGCTTAGCCCTCCCCCCTCTTGATAAATTTCAGGCTACCCCTTTGTCAACACTGTGTGAAAAGTAGCATCTAAACTCTTTTCTGGGAGTAAAATATTTCCCCTAAAAAGTTTGGCCCCCTAAAAAATTTTGCCCCCTGATTTTTTTCTGCGGACGTCCATGGCACTGTTGTAGGAGGTCCTTAATCCAATAGCTCTGTTGACAGAACAAAGCAAAAACCATTAAATTTTCATTTGTTAAAACATATATACATACATCACTTTTTTGAGTAGTTAAACAATTCATTTCAATTTGCAAATGTACCACAAAATATATGTACCTAAATTTCAGGTGAAACACATCCCGGGGTGATGAAACTGATAACATTATTTCAGTAAACATTTTTTGAAGGAGGGAGGAATCCACACACCCCAAACATCAGAAAAGTTTAGCAAACGTACATAAACAAGAAAAGAATATGAAGCATTTTAACTCAAATTGCATAGATTTTCCCTAATTTTATAGCTTTTTTGCTTAATATCTCGATCAAAACTATTATCTTTACCAAAACAATGATCACAGGACCTATTCCTACAAGCAATCCATTAACGACACTTGACAGTGGAATTTCCAACCCTACAACATATTACCTAAGACTTATCCTGAATTAGCTGCTTCATGAGCTCTTTGTGGAAACACTCTCACTCTGAATAAATCCTCCTACAGCTACTAAAATAATTGCGCCCTGGTATGTGTGTAAAAATTAAATGCATCCTTAAATTGTATTCCTTACTGGGACAAGCTTGTATTCACACCTTCACATTGATGTACTTCTTGTCTGCAAGATCAGCAAAATTTGAACAAGTTACAAGGTAAAAACTAGATCTACACAAGCATCACTTATATACCTCTGTTTACATACAGACGCTGGTTGACATTTGAAAACACATTTCCATGAAACTAAAAAGGGCCAAACCTACCACAGCATTGTATTTGTTAAGGAAAGCAAGTTTCTCATTGTTTTGATCAAATTATTTCACTTTATCACAAAGTCACCAAATCTGAGAAAGAAGTACATCAACAAGAATGTGAGGTTGGAGGATTTTCATCACTTTAATATCTATTTTTACTGAATTGTTATATGTTTGCTTGTACTTTCATTCAATGCATCATCAGAGATTTTGAAAAGCAACATATGGAAAATAACCTTGTTCATTATCATATAAGCAACCTTCAACATCTGCAATTTTCAGTCTAAAATGGTAATTCCTCTGAAAGAAAGATAAAATGGAAGTGATTACACTACATTGCTTTCACGAATTGAGCCATCGGGTGAAGAATAAAGTACATCATATTTTTTATGCAGGTAAGCACTGTTATTGCAACAGATAAATTGACATCATAACAACAACAACAACAACAACAACAACAACAACAAAAACAACAATAATAACAACAAAAACAACAACAACAAATTACATTTCAAAGATCAGCTTTCATGATTTCAGTTCTAACTCAGTATAGTTTTCTACAAACATATTAGCACAAAAATTATCAATGGACCCAAGATGTACAAGAAAATGAAATATCCCAAGTCCTGAGTTATCACCAGGGATGACATGTCTCAGGTGACAAGAATTCCAGGATTCTTGGCTGAGTAGTCTCCTTAGCCATTACGATTTTATTGCTCTTTTACAAGGAGCCTCATAGAGGCCTTATTTTTACTTAAACATGTAGATACAATTAGAATATGCATTTCAGATGCAAAAGCGATTTCAAAGCAGTGTTGCAAAATAGGCTAACTTGACGAGTTGGGCAATAGTAATACTAATGGTGCAGACATTCAATCCCAGCAAAGGCCTAGCTAGTCCTATCCAGTACTATATTGTAGGCTTTTAATTTTGAGTACACAGTGTAATACTACAGTACCTGTATTGTTACACATACCCACCCTTTACATTAGTAGACTGAACGTTCAAAAGAAAAATCACAGAAAAAAGAAGGACATATTGTTGTGACCAACAAAATTTTGGTTCCTTATCGATGTAAATATTTCACCAAAGACCTCATTTAATATTTTCTTCCGAGTCACAGTTTGTATAAGGACTATCACACTTACTGCTATAACACAGAACTAACGTTAGTTCACTGTACATTAGTATTCTGTAAATGTATAGCCTTGCAAAGCTGTAAGCCTACACTAAAGTGTTATGTGCAACTGATATCACCTTGAAGCTGGGAAGACTGTGACTGTACAGTTACGTTTTACGAACTTGAACGTAATATTTTCTCGTAAAACAGTGCATTAAATTTAAGAGAATATTTCGCTAGTGTCAATTACTGACCAATGACCCCTGTCTAAGCTTTAAAGTTTCCCTTGAGAATAAGAGGGTAGTCTACACTCAGGCTATTGGCTGTAGTATCGCTGCCGATAGTACAGTATTGTTCTGTTCATATCTGCAATGGTTGTCAAAATCGTCTTGGCGATTTCCCAAAGTTTTCAACTTAAATCGTTCCATTCCTTCGTACAACTAAGGATTTTAGCTTTTGAAATATCCGATGAGTTCAGTCCGTTTTCCCGAGACTATCTCTGAGACATAATGTTAGGCCAGCACTTGTTGTTGTTCTATCCAGATATGATGTTGCCAGATGATAAAATTATTGCGCAATCCAGTGTACGCGATTGTGATTGACTACTCATTTTGTCATTGGCTGTATTGCCTTCCCTCAAATTTGATTAAAATGTGGACGGTTTTAAATCATAACTGAAAAATGTGCACATTAGACAGATGGCAACAACCAAAAACGTAAATACAATATTATTTCCGTAATTACACTGATAATCGTTTGTAGCCCTCCCTCAGTTGCAAAGAACTTGAAAGATTTTGGTCTTCGGTCCACGGTCTAATAATTCCAAGAGGAAACATTGCACAGAGAGGAAACTTAAAATGTATAACAGGGACGACAAGCCGTATCATAATGTGTGGTTATCATGGTAGCCAAAGTGAAAGGTCACAAAACAGAAGGTAATGTACATTTTAAGTTCAAAACTGCTACTAGTAGGATGGACCAATTTTCTTCAAACTTGGTGAAGAGGTGTCCCGAAGTGAAAAATCATGTCTCGTTGTACGTGGCATAAACTGCCTTTCAAGAATTCCAATTCCAATCCGTCCTCTAATCGACACACAAGAACCTTCTCAAGACTTCTTGAATCTTCTTCAGACGTCTACAGACTACCATAGAGCCTTCGTTCAACCTCTAGAAGCCTACAAAACGAACTGATTACGTCATAGTTCTAAATAAATCAATGACCTTACGACGGAAACTTCTGGAAGTGAGAAAATACTAGAACGATTTCACTGGCCATATAAAAGCTAACAGTCGTACTGAAGACCAGGCGAGAGGCACAATTTATTTTCCAAAAAGAACACCCAGCTGAGAACTAACTTTAAGTTCAATTCACTCAGGGCCAGACGTATTTCAGACTAAAAAGGATTGACAAGCCGTTCCTGCATTCGTACTGTTGGTGAATTGCCAAAACGAGAACGTTCCGCCAACTGCAGCCACTTTATTACGCCAACGTCAACGTATACCAGATCCACGACTCTAGCCTAGGGTTACCAAGGACTCAGAGCGAGTGTCACACTACTGCTACTACTACTACTACTACTACTACTACTACTACTACTACTACTACTACTACTACTACTACTACTACTACTACTACTACTACTTCTACTACTACTTCTACTACTACTTCTACTACTACTTCTACTACTACTACTACTACTACTACTACAACAACAAATACTACTACAACTACTACTACTGCTGCTGCTACTACTACTACCTCTACTACTATACTACAGTAGCCAGCTAAGACTAGGGATAATTTAGCGTACCACTAATGATTGTCTTAACTTATACACTTAAATCAGACTACTTCACCGCCCCCAAATCCTTGTGGAAGTCTTTAACCTGGACATGCCAACCCTCTGGTTGAGGCTCACAGTATGGGCTCTTATGTCACTTTCAAATTTCTATACTGTGACCATTGAAATTTTAAGCTAGAAGGGTCTGAACAGGGAGTTGTTAGGATGGAGATACAACATTCTATAGACTCTTTGAAGCAATGTTCGTTGCCGACGGTAATCTTGTTTTTCTCCTCAAAATTCTTATCTCAATGCCTAAAATAACTAAGATCAGTGATGCATTGTCAAAAAGACAACGAGAAGGCACACCGCCCACGTTGTACTCGTTAACTTTTCGTTGCCAGCCGTCATGCAAAAATATGAAATTTTAACCTTTCGTCATTATTCGTCACACCTAACATCACTTCATTTAAAGTCAGCAAAGAATTCCTTTTCAACTAACTTTTCAAATATGTTTCTTAAGGATAGGTAAATTTGCTAAAATCTAAGAGAAATGTTTAGACTTGAACAATTTTTTCATCAGATGACGTATTAAAATCGAGGGGGAACAATTGAAGTACGTCATTTAAATGTCTTTTGCCAGTCGTTTCACTGAAAATCCTGATTAAAGCTTGAACATCGGCGGAAACACACCTCACTTCAAAGCATGTATAAACAATGGCCTGTTGTGTTGGGATTACCTGGGAATGAAAGGAGGGGATCACCATTAAACGGGTTTAGTCGACAGAGACTTAACAATAAGAACAAAGAGACCTGTCAATCAAATAGAGGTGCCTGAAAAGAATTAAATCATTTCCAAGTACCTATTGTCTGACAATTTTGTGCGTTGTATCTCCATCCTAACAACTCCCTGGTCTAAATAATAGATACATGTTTTCAGTCCTGATCTCCTCTCACAAAGACGGCACTTTACAGGGCGAAAATGGCACTAAAATTAGACAAATTGCCTTGAAGTTTGCACAGTCTGTATTTCAACTCATTGCCTTTAAAAAACCATAAGAAAAATTGATGACATTTTATAAGTAACACAGTAAGACGCAAGCTCCCATAAAATTTTTAAGGGACTGAATTTGTCAGGCAGTATTTTTCGGTGTAAGAACATTTGAATTAGTGGTCCGCTAACATACGTATACTTGACGCGCACTACTGCTTGCTCAGAAAGCAAATGCACTTATTGGGTCCTGTTGTAAACGCGAGGAACACCAACGCAACCTCTAGGAGTGTTCCTTAGGTAGCGTGTGTGACATTCAAAACAGCAAGGTTAATGAACAGTGCACAGTATAAAGGTTCTTCACTAACGTCACAAATACATGTGACAACCTAAAAGTCAGAGTAGAGAAATCTTAAGTGTTAGCTCGAAGGAGCGTGTCAATGGAAAGACGCCCATCAAATTATACGCTGCAGAAGGGTCACGTGCAGGGAGAATGTAGTTGTATGGGAGCTGTAATATTTTTATGCACATAGATTGTGCGTACTTGTACGCGGCGTTGTTTTTCTTTAGCGTATTGGCATTGTGGATGCTGTTGCAAATGAACGTTGGTCAAGCCTGACTGCAGAATTAACTAAAATAATGTGCCTAGAGTCAAGTAGTTTGCGATTTTACGAAAACGCACCCTCCGCTAAATGCAAGCGTTACGTACCCGAAGCAGCTGAAGCACTTTGCAGTCCAAACCGTTTGTATACAAAACTGCAGTGAGGGTATAACCAAATTTGCGTTTGTTACTGTGCTTAAACGGTGGGGATGCAGGCCAATAAGAATGCATGTCAATCACTAGGGCCTACTAGCGAGATTACAACTTGCACACATGCGCATGAGGCAGGGTCCCCTCCTCGCGCAAAAAATGTCGATTCTTTTGGGCAAAAATGCCGTTTGGACAAACTTTATGTAAAGAGTCTTTACAACTTAAGAAAGATTTCAGGGCAAACACCTTTCACCCCTTGTGAAATGTCTTCCCATACCGTCTATGGGACAGCCTCCGAGGTACATGATAAAATCAAGAGTCTCCTTTCAATATTGCGTCACTGTTTGAGGGCATGTTCAGCACCTTGCAAAAAATATGAAAGCTATTTGCTTTTCCAAAGCTCTCACTGAAGATGGCAAAACTCCCGTTTTCCAGAGATATAATTCCATTGACAGATGTTAATGATGGATTCATACATATAAGCCCTATCCCTTCCCCATATGCTTTGGCCTCAGAACTGGCTACTGACCTATGTAGGTAATAACTAACAACAGGGGGATAATAGGAGATCTTTCGGGACTTCTTCGAAGAGTCGGTTTAGCTTCCCCTTTAGTGGCTCAGTCTGGCAATCAAATATCCACGGCGGTGGTAACTGATTGGTAGGCTCTAGCTGTGCAAAGATCGGGGGTGGGGATGACCCACTAAAAGGAGAAGTGACAAATACAGTATCTCCAGGGTCAGAAACTATCCATGTTGTCTAAACAGTTCATTACATACACGTACTGGGGACTAGCTTTATTTAATGTCTGCACCACTTTTGTACTAGAATGGCTCGTTATCCTGATTTCCGTGTTATCGTAACAGAATAATTAAAAGGTACCCAATTTTTAAATCCCATTGTTAGGGTCCAAGACTATATAGTATGAACTGAGTAAGGCTTTAATCTGGCTCTGGAGACTATATCTAAGAGAGTTGTTTGAAGGGCAAATCAGTTTTCTGGTCAACGTTCGGCCACAAGTGTTGTGAAAGTAGAGCTGTTGTCCCAGACCACTATTCTCATTGGAAGAGATTTACTGCTGAATATTGTATTACGACTTGGAATGGCTACGAAGCAACTCTTGAAATGTCATCATACAGGCATTGCGCGACAATAACTTCACCCTTTCACCTCTCAGTTGTTGACTTTGTCGTCGTCGTCTGGTAGTACAGTCTGGCCTGTTGAGCATGAGTTAGTTTTCTTAGACCCTCACTGAAGAAATGCTCGTTACACACTAAGCGGAACATACATACTTGGTTATGTAAGCAACTATATGGGTGTATGAGACTACTATTTGAACCATTCTAATACATTCCGCGGCACGTGACCCTTCTGTGCCTTCATTCCCGTTACTGTGGGACACTCCTTCCAGCTATAGCTTAGGATTTCTCTGAGTCAGCCATATTGGACCTCAAACTTATCTTCGCAACATGTACGCTGTGTACAAATGTATTGGTCAAAGGTTAAAATGTTCAATGCATTCTTTGTAAAGAATGTTTTCTGGATCTTAAGTTTGTTGCGTAATGGTCAAGGAAAGCAGGAAGCTGTTACGGAAAGTCACAGGGCCAACAGTTTTAGTATCAATTTCCAGCAAATATACAACGTAGAGATAGATGGTTTTCTGAAATTCTTCGGAAAAAGTATTGAATTTGAGAGTCTACATACTAAATTGCCTACTGCTTACTTCATATCCGGTAAGCGACTAATGCATAAGACGTTCATCCCACAGAAGACACAGACGTACAAACCAGTAAAATACCCGTTAGCCTGAAATGTAACTAGTCATAAGGCAGAGCTCATAAACGAGGTGTGCTCTAGCTGCACCTACTCCCTCACTTGAGTTTCATTGACCTAGCAAATCGTTTTTCAATACTCCATTTCATATACCAAGTTGTTCCCAACCACAAAATTCTGTGGTGCCAACTCTCTTGACAGCAAGGAGTAAGTTTAATAGCTGTCAAACAGGTGTTAAGTTATTGAGATTTATTGCTTACTTTTCTTTTATAATTTATAACGTTCTAGGGCTTGATTTTGACAAAATTTAGATCGAGGAAGGTGTAAATTTTCTATAAAATCTGATTTTTTGAATAATATTGTCAAATAATAGGGTTAATCGCCACTTAAAATACCTCTTTTCGACATTCCACTTAAGGGAGTTTTCTTTGGGAATTTAAGCAGTCAGGTGTTGACAGTTTAGCCCAACTAAGCGGACGTTCTCACGCAATAAATTCAATGTCCTGTCAGATTATTGACACTGATAGTTTTGATGTAGTCCATCTAGTGACCCCTCAGTGTCTAGCTCCAAAGAGGTCGCTCGTGTGAGTCCTACTTCTTGCAAACTTTTCCCATTGGCCAGTCTGTTGAGCATGTGCAGGACCAAGTCCAATTAGGATTCCCCATCCCATAGTTTCCAGACAGCACATGTCTGGAAACCACTTTTAGGGAACACCCTTTCTGGACAGAGTAGAACCAACATTCAGAAAGAGAGGAGCAAATTAACACGTACAGTCCCGCGTTTTTGCCGCTGGGCTACGCCTGCTGGGCTTTCACCAGCTATTCTTTTCTTACTTGTTAGTTCTTGGACTTCGGTAACAAATTTAAAGGGAAGTAAAGTTTAGTTTGTAGGGAGAACAACTCTCCGAATAGAGTAGTAAAGAACTTAAGTCTTACAGCATGTGATACTCATGGAGTAAATTATTTCTTTGGCCGGTCAGAGAAAGGGATTTCTCTTTGACTTTTTTCAATAAACTCGTTAATCGAAGAAACTTCTTCGAGTCATCTTTTCTTGGATCGTTCTTTGTTATTTGAACTAAACCCCCCGGCCCCGATACGCGATAATATTATTGACAAAGGTGTTGTTTTGAAGAAACCCCTGTGTAATAATGTACCCAGCACCAGTCAACCTTGAGAAGTCCATAAAATGAAGTGGCAGTGAAGGCCATATCTCCCAATTCGTTGCCAGACTTTCCCAATTTATTGTCAACTCTTACGACCGTTAGTTCGATTCTGTGAGATTATCTTGGCATGTGATTATGCCGTGCGCGTGTGCTGTGAAAACCCTTACTGCGCGTGTGCTGTGTCCGGCAATGCTGGGCAATCCCAATGGCATGATGTCACATGTAATACCTCTACAGAGGTTCTTCACTGACGTCACAAGTACATGTGACAACAACAAAGTCGGCCATATTCGACGTCAAACTTATTAGTCTAGCGGCGAATTTGAAAAAGAGCTCTAAAAATTGACTTACCCGGTACCGATTTGTAAAATATAGCGACTCTGTTAAAATTATTGTTTATAATGTAACTTTAAATTTTAGGTTAGTTGTCACTTTTTAAAAGTTCCCGAACATGCAAATTTTCAAGGTCAAAGGTCAAAAAGGTCAATTTTTCAAAATTTTAGTACTTTTGATACACTTTAATATAACGAGACTTGTAAAATGCTATGAGTAAAATTAGACAATTTATACAGTCTTAAAGTGCTCAAAAGGTAAGGAAAATAGAAGAATTATAAACTCTTTATAGGGTGTTTTCGTAGCCTTAACAAAGAAATTTGAATAACGGACTTAGACACGTTGAACAGTCTATTTTCAACACCTTTCAATTTAAATTCTGGACCATTGGTGAAGACTGAGAAGAAAAACGTCCAGAAGTGGCGCCAGGTGAGAGGCAGGGGGCCATGGCCCCCCGTCGGGGAAGGCTGCCCCCCCTCTTGGGGAAATTTTCCGGTTTCGTCGGGGAGCTACTATTTACACGATAAAATATGTAGTCCTCGACAACGGGCAGTCGCCCCGACGATTTACTTAATTTTGGTCTAAATTTGGGCAAATTCTTCAATAAAATCCCCAAATTTTCCAATTTTCTTCGTAATAACCCAAATTTTTCAAATTTTCCATGGTAAAAGCCCAACTTTTTCAATTTTTTTTTCCATTAAGAGCCCGAAATTTTCAGCGCACTTAGCGCGCCAAAATGTTGCTTTAAACATCGTTTCGGCACTATATCGCCCTCATCGAGGCTTCGGGATGCTGGCTCCCCGTAGGGGAGCTTGGTCCCCCTGTCGGGCAAATCCTGGCGCCACCCCCTGGTCCAGAAACAATCCCACGCGTTCTGTGAACTATGGACAAGTGATGTTTAAAATACAACCTTTGAATGTTGCTTTAGTTTCCGAACATAGTTTTAAGGTCAAAGGTCATTAAAGGTCGCACCTTTTAAACTTGATCTGCATTTTACTTTTTTCCCCATAAGGATCCTTCACAAAATCAAACAACATTTATTCAGATGTTTTGAAGCAACTTTGTCAGGGGTGAGGCTAGGTGAGGTGAGAAGGCCATGGTCCCTTCGAGAAAGATTGAGGCCCTCGTCGGGAAAATTTTCTAATCTTTTTTAGGGAGAATGAGTGTGTGAGATAAAGTTTTTAATCTCCGACAGTGACTGGTCGTCCCAACAGTTTATTTTTCAAAATAAATTGCAAACGTCACCTTTTACATTTACTTCAATATAAAACCAAATTTTTAAATTTTCTTCAATAAAAATATCAAATTATTGAAATTTCTCCACTAAAGGCCCCAAATTTGTGCCGCCCAAGTAGCGCCGAAATGTTTATTCACCATCCTTCCAGTAATCCGAAGCTTTTGTCCTGGGTTTGGACTATGGCTTCCGCCCCTACCAATGTCGAGAACTTGCAATCCTTAAAATTAAGTGGGATATAATGAAAATATTTATAGGCCCACCATGAAATGTAGGCTATTTTCGTAGCTGTATCAGAGAAATTTGAATTTTTGTTCCGGATGTTAGGATGTGTGGAACCATTGCATTGATTAGATTAAATGTGCGAAATCACATAGCCTAACTAAATTAATTGACTAAATTATTTATTAAATACATTACGGTGTTTCTGTCATTGCAATTACTATTTGCAAACATGAACCAGTTCAGCGAAAAGGGGCATGTTGTAGCAATATCTCATGCAAAAACAGTAGATATTTATTTAAATGTTTTCGGACGTGATGGTAAATTTTATTAAGGCAGAAAGAGTCTTTGCTGGGAAGGCATGCAACTAATACATTTTACCGCTACAAACTGACAAAGTACGCTTTTGTTTTGTTTCAACACCGTGACATTTTCCTGCTATCTTTTTATGAGAGGGAGTTGGAACTTAGTCGCAATGAAACTTGGTCAGCCGGAGTTTGGAAAAAATCCTATTTCTCTGGCACTTTTTGTGAAAATCCGGCCACTGGTTGGATTATTACAGTTTTCGGGCAAACGGCTTAGCCTCCTCCTCCCCCTAGAATGTGTCCCTTACACCCATCGTAATTGTTACATGAATTTAATTCATTTTGTTTACTGGGAAATAAACCTTTAATAATTTGTGGTTATAGAGCAATATAATTAAAAGTTGTTTCCCTGTATTGGAAAGCCAGTGAATGATCCTCGCTACGGTCTGTGTTGTTTTCAAGTCTGGACATGGAAATGGCACATATCCATAACAAGACTTGATTTTGCTTGCAAAAAAATCCTTTAAATAAAATAATTCGCAGTTCTCAAAAAATGATTATGTTGAGATGAATTCAATGAAGCTTGTAGAGGGGCTGTTCATACGGTACAAATTCATAAATGATCTTGCTTTCATTTTGGTAAAGTTATAAAGACAGTGTTTAGGAATCACAATTAGGGATTACGTGTTTAATTCCAGCCACATCTAGCATCGTAAGGCGGATATTTAGAAAATCGGTTCCTTTCTAAGGACTGATATTATGCTTTTTGTCTAGCACAATATACGCGTTTGTCGACAAATGATTGGAGGTAAGGAGCATTCAGCAAACTCGAGGGTTTTTGGGAGAAGATGCGTTGCCACCAATTATTCTTTTAGCCTGGCAACAAGCACTTAAATTGGTTGGCTAAATCACGGGTCAACCAGATTCAGATATAGTGTGAAAGCAACCATGTGTTGACCAGTTGAACAATCGGGAGAACGGGTATACTCTGTTCGAAAATACAGGTCCATAACTTAAGAGCAGTGGAGGGACCCACAAACATTTACGTCTGGTAGAAATTGTAGGAACAAAATTACCTTTGCCTTTTATGTTAACACATCTTGTGCCTTGAAAATGATTTCCCTCTGACAGTCTGGGAGCTTTCTCGGTCCCTTCAGCACGTTGTCTGGCTAAGGGCCTGGATGAAACTGGCTCTAAGAGGGTTTGGTGATTTGATTTTTCATATGCAGATTAATGAAGGCAGTTTCAATTGACAGGATACTCAAAATGCAATTTTTTACCGCTTTGACCGATTTAGGGTAAGATTTTAGTGACACATTTTGAAGGTGGAGCATTGTATTGTATTACTCTCACATCTGATATGGGATTCGCAATTTTTATAATAAAAAAACTCAGCTGTTCAGCACTACTTTTCCTACTTACAAAGTGAATTCCGTTTGTAATGACCATTCTGATTTTTCGCCTTCAGAACCTCAACATCAAAACTGCCAGATGTATATTTTTCAACGCCATATTGTCTAAGGGCTTTAATAAAAGTATGGTCAGAAACCTCGTCTATATATGAAAATCTGAATTTGTTAACCACAAATGATAACTTGAAAACACTGAAGCGAAACACCATGGCCACATTTTTTCGTTAACATTTCCAGATATGGTTTATAAATTTGACTTGTCTGTACAAAGCTGACGAGGTTTCGTTTAGCCTTTCGCTACGGTTTCCCTGTGTAGCAGAAGTTTAAGAGAGCCGCTATGCAGTCAAACATTCGACAGATCAATTTTATCCAAGAAGAGCATTATATTGCAATGTAGAACTTATAACGATCTCACCATGTCTTTATTGAGAGACGCTTTATCTCCACGTGGCAAACATGCATAACATGTATTAAAATAGCATATCGTGTAAATTTGTAATGGGGAAAACAAAAAAAAATAATGCAAATATTCAATGAAACCATAGTAAATATTGATAATTAAGGGTTTTATAAATTGATTGGAGTTCAGGGATGTTAACTGTAAATTTATTCAAAATATTTACCAAACTAGACTCAAGGTAAATCCTCCCCTGAAGGTGAAGTACACATGTATAGTAACAAAAATGTTGAAGTTTGGGTGAAAATAGACTCGTGACCTTTGACCCTCCTAATTACCATGCTCGGGTAAATTTAAAAGGTGACAACCAACAGAAAATGAAAGATGACATCCTAAGGAACATTTTAAGGTTAGGTGTCAACTTTTACAAAGTTGTACCTGGGGGGGTTGAAAATTTTCAGACTTCGCCACTAGTCTATATGGCGCACATGTACGCTGTGTACAAGGACTATTGGTCAGAGCTTCATATGCTTGCGTTCTTCTTTTCAAAGAATGTTTCCTTGATGATGGCGAAAGTTTGTTGCATAATCGGCAAACAAAATCACATGTCCTAAAATTTTATTACCGATTTCCAATAAATGCACAAAGTAAGGCTAGATGGGTGTCTGGAATTCTTCAGAACAAATATTGAACTTGGGAGTCCATATACTAAATTTCCTAGTGCTCACTTCATATTCGGTGTGCGACTAAGGACATGACGATATAATTTTTCATTGCGATCGTTACAAAGCTTATAAGACCAACACATGCAGCCTCCTTGTAGGCCTACACGTACACGTAAGTACAATCGAGTGGCTAAAAGTTTAGTTAAGGAAAATTTCTTCGAAACGAAGGAGCAAAACATTTCACGCTTTGATCAATATTGTACACTGTACACAGTGTAGTTCTTGTGCGTGCACTAAGTTTGACGTTAAAAATGGCGGTACAGGTAAAATCTAGCCCATTATGACGTCACGTGAAGAACCTCTGTAGACGGGCTTGTTACTCGTGCTGACTTTCCATTCATATTATGTGCACACATTTTCTGTACAGCGTGCTGAACGCGCCCTTTTTGCACATCAACAAGAGGGCCCATGGAGGGAAGCTTATACAGGCACGCACAGGCACGCACATGGGCACTCGTACTTGTACATTTTGGCCACTTCTTCGACGCCTCAAACGTGTTCGGCGTTTTGTGCTTTGTACGTTTATAAGTGTACTTTTTTCCATTTTGCACCCACCCTGTTTACAATAAGCGCTATCATGTAGTTTTTAGGCCGATGGAGTTTTAGATTTGAATTTTTTGGTCGGATTTACTCATACTGAAAGCACATTAAGGTAATAATAAGTATTTTTTTAACATTAGTGTTACTACATTTACGCCGGGTACTGTGATGTATAGGCCTTTTCATAAACTGGCTTAGGCAACTTTACCTCAGCGCAATGATGGGCATTCTAACGCGTGATAGTGAGCCAATTGGCGTATAAGGGGCCAACGAGGTGCCAAAGCGCTCTAGAGCACATTAGCGTGAACATCATTGCCTCACCATTACATTATCTCCATTTCTCAATACGCTTTTCTAGGGCAGCGGGATCGACTTGAGTGATCCCAAATCGGGTTCAATTTCGAGGCATATCGTATTCATTGACGTGCGTTCTCCAGGTTTTATTGTTCAATGCATGTGCTATAGCGAGGAGACATGCAACTCCGTGGATTGCCCTCTTGTTATCTCATTTCCTACATGTAATATATAGGGTGATGAGTTAGATAAGACTTAACGACACACCAACACGAATGCTCATATAGTGTCAACTAGATAAAAAGGTAAAGGTTAAATACGATTTCAAATATTGTACTTCACCTAACATCAGAAATGTGAAGCTGTGTGTGAGTGTCTGTGCGTGTCTGTGTGTGCGTAACAAAAAAGTGTCACACAAACTCCTCCTAAACCGTATGTCTGACGAACGTCAAACTTGGTAGGCAAGTATTTAACCATAAAAAGTCGTACACGCGTAATTGATGACGTTATAGGTCAAAGTTCAGAGGTTAAAGCTCAAATTTGCTTAACATTGGAGCCTGGCTATTATTTGCCTATGAGTACGTAAGAAAAAGTACTAAACCACATAAAATTCCAGGACTGAGATGATGATTTTTGAAATAGTGTTTTTTGGTTTCTAAGTATGGGGTAAAAAGTCAAAATGTAGTTCACAGGTCAAATTAGCGGCGAACTCCTAAACCAAAGTCCGACGAAATTGAAACTTGGTGGGTAGGTACCTGACCTTAAAAACTCGTGCATGCTAATTGATGGCGTCATAGGTCAGAGGTCAAGGGTCAGATTTGCTAATATTTGTCCTTTTTCATTATTTGGTTAGCAGCATGTTAGAAATAGTGACAAAACCTCATGATATTCTAGGACTAATAGCATTGCTTTTGCAATCACGCTTTTTGGTTTCTAAGGTTTGGGTCAAAGGTAAAATGTAGGTGACAAGTCCCATTCACTTAAAGGGGAACAACTGTAGAGCTTTCTATGCAGGTACAACATTTAGAAGACATTTTCCCAAGCATTGGGATACCATTAGCAACTAATATAATTCAATACCTTATTTAACACGAATTTTTCAAAACAATTTTTGAAACTCATTAAACGCACTCCGTAGGCAGCCATGATATTGTGTTATTACCCACAATGCAACGTAACTGTGATGTCACACCTGCACCTCGCCACGGGTTGTACAACAACTGTTTGTGCAGTTTGTACTCACATACCTACAGTATTCACGTTAACGTCAAAACTAACTTCTAATTTTCAAAAAATGCAGCGGTTAAATGTGCCATCAAAACCCAGAAATCTGTACATTACTATCTCATCATACAGCCTTCTTCTAACTTGGTGCGTACGATTTTTAACCAGTTAAAAAGTTCGAGAAAATCCTTCACCCTACACGTATAAGTGCAGCTCGAAATCCGTATTAACTCTATATGGCATACTACACACATGCATGGGACTGACCATTGCACTGCATCGCCGTAGTCCGAAGGGATTCGATCATACTTGTCAAAACATTTCAGATTTTTCTAAACTCTCAACAGCCAATCTGACAATAAAGATTGTAAAATTCAAAGTAAAATATCCAAACAAACCACACAAGGAAGTCTCTTACCAGACCAAATGCGTCTGATTGAAGCTCACTCAACCAAAAAGAAATTCTGTGCCTGTTACCGATAGCCCGAGGCAGGTATGATGGAAACACATCGCGGAGAATGGTTAGGTTTGCTCCGGTAGACTCAAATACAACTGTCGACTGACATTTCGAGGTGTTGCTGTAGGAATCAGGCCATTACTCTACCAAATATGCAATAATCGATATCATTCTTCACATTGTCAAGGCAAAATCCTCATTTTATGATCTAAATCTGACAGTGTCACATGACTTTCGTCTCGAACGAATGCCAGACCCTTGCGAACAGGTATAGGTTTTTTAAGGAGAATAGTGTTTCTATAAGTTAGACAAAAATTTCCCTCAGTGGATCTGAATATCCTTAAGTTTTCATGACTACTACCGAAGAATTGAATCTCTTAATGTTCCCATGGTAACATGAGAGTAAAAACAAGTAATTATCATTTACATATAGAAATCTTTATGAAGAACTATCCAAACACCTCATGAACACAGCGCTTCAGCGTGATACCATGAGCTCGGAAAATGGAACAACTGATAGAGAGTTTTCCTTGATAGCATCCTCTTGCAATTCTACGAAAAATAAATGGGCAAGAACTATTTAGTGTTTTTAGCTGTGGGGCATAAAAACAGAAATTTTTGTTATGCTTTCTATATTCTTTATAATTTAAAATTTGAAATTTTGAACCACCACTCAGAAAATTTAAGAAGGCCTCTTTAAATCTGTTTGAGCTGGTAACATTTTGCTCTGGAAATCGTGAGGCGTGCGTTTTACGTCAGCAATCAGCTGATAGCTAGTCGTCTTTTTTCGAATTTGTCTGCGCACATGCCAGCAAGCGGGGGAAATTTGAAATATATTCTTCTTAATAAAGGTTTCATGTAAGGTCCACCAGGTAAAGATTATCTGTAGTATTTATATGTAAACTACACATACGTAAAGGGTCAAATGGCCATTATAGTTCCCCTTTAATAGTTTGCATGCTTAGTCGCTGGCGTTATATGTCAAAAATCAAGAGGTCAAAGTTCAATCTAGCTACGGTGGGTTTTTACCAATTTTCTCATAACAGCATGTTACGGTAATTCCCTTACAAAAAAAAGTGTGCCAACCTGTGCTGTAACCACGCGTGATCACACGTGACAAACAAAAGAAGTCACGCGTGTTCTTGGGTGGCAAACCTGTGTATTTGGAACCCTCTGGACACAGGTTTGACACAGGTTAACACACCTATCCTGCCTTTAATTCCAAGTCGCAGGTTTTGTTTCAGAATTCTTTGTTAACATTGGTTTTAATTGTCACACTTTTTGCATGTAAAACCTGTGAAAACCTGTGGCAAAGTGTGGCAACTGGCCAACCTGTGTCAGTGTCAAGGGAAAATACCTTTTTTCACGCAAAACACCCGTGATTACCATGGCAGACACATGTGAAAATTTGAGGATTTGGAACTAATTGCCATACGTTTTTTGTAAGGGAGTGTGAAATAGTATGAAATTTCCTTAAGCCCAAGCTATGTAGAGAATTTTGTCGAGACGAGATTTGCAACTTTATGGATTGCCCTCTTTTTTTAGATTTTCATTTAGATCAAGGGTGTGGTTGGTATCCTTCACATAGGCTGGTTGTTGTTGAATCAGAGAATCAGAGGATGGAGACAAAAATCTAAAAATTCTGAGATTTTCTAGTTACCTTTCGACACATAACCTGTCGGACCCAGAAATATTATTATTGGGTAGAGGCTTAGGATTTATGAGGTAAATATTGTTTTCTGTGTTTGTACTTTGCCATGAAATATGTAGTCGAAATAGTGCAATTTAATTATGCCATTTTGATGTGCTTAAGCTATATTTTTGTATTTAGTTTGTATTTGATAGTTTTCACGGAACGGGAATTTGGAGAATGTATTGCGTCTTATGTCCATCCCCGTCGGCACTGCTACAGAGATATACATTATAGAAATTTATCCCTTTACCTGGAAAGGTAGGTTGTGCAATAGTCATTTGCTATTGCATGCTTTTCTTTCTTCCGAGTGAAAAATGTTCATATGACCTACGAAAATTATTTTTTATTATATGGCATGTTGTGAAGAAAGAATAGCAACAGTCGAGTCATTACAACATGGCAGTGATCACTTTTCGGAACAGGGTGAAGTGGTTTAAAGAATATAAAAAAAGCCAAAGACCAGTCCGGGGCATCGACCATTCCTCCTGTTTTGGTCGGAGATAAAAGAAAATTACGTAACACAGCACGTAGGCTTTCTAGCCTATAGTCCAGGGCGAGATGTAGCCTTTTTGGGGTTTGCATTTTTTAATATTTAGTAAAACTTTGATAAGATGTAGAGTAGACATCAGACAATCAGAAAAGTATGTGCTCCTTTGTTTTTCATGTGCAAGGGGGTTAGTCAGCCACTTCAAATGGCCGCCATTTTCATCATTTTGGCTGATTTAGCTCAAGAAAGTCTCCTTTGCGCCAACAGTTGGGGTCTAAATCCTTTAAGGAGTAAAAGTGGTAAAATTAAGACAGTCTCCCACAATATACCAAAAATTCTCAACAAAATATTGATCCTTTTTTTGTAGTGACATGTCAAATATGGCGGTTTTCGCAAAAAAACGGCAACTTTAGCGCCTGAGGACAAATTTGAGTACCAGATTTTCTTAAAGTGTGTATTCTAAGGACCTTACGCTTTGTAAAGTTGGAATTAAATGAGGTTTAACGGCTCAGTTTCTAACCAGGTGGTTTAAGTTGGGCCCGCTAAGGTCCTTTTTCCACTTGTGGCTCACTGGCTTGTTTTCCCTACGCCATTGCTTATGCTGATCACCAAGCACAATGGTAGTAGGTGCCATTTTTTTAAGCCTTTGGTATGACCCGGCCAGGAGACCTTCCGGCTGCAAGTCGGTTGCTAATGGATAGTCCTATATCCAGGTAGTACTTGGGGAAAATTTAGACTCCAACATTTAAACCTAGCACATGAAATGAGTGGTACTAAAAATTTCTTTGTTTCCCGTCGGAAATTTTAGCCTCTGGGATCATTTCTATGTCCAATATTTCCTTCAATTGAACAACTAGAGCTACTGATCTCTCTGCTTTAAAGGAAAAGTAGATTTTTAAAAGGTTAAGACACACATAAATTTTGAAAATTTTGAGCTTGAAAATGAGCAATGATGATCTCCTTTAGAGCGACACAAAATCTTCCATCTTCACAAAATTGGTACTCAAGTGCCTCAGTAGTACACAGAAAACAGTACACTGGCAACTGGCAACAGAATATTGAATTCTTTCTGTGTACTATTAAGGCACTAGGCTGCCCACTCCATGAAGATAAGAGCACCTTGTAGGGTACTTTTAGGGAAATTATGGCCCAAAAGTGCCCCTAAACCCATATTTTCAGGGAAAACTGAAGAAATCGCAGAATTTGGGTCTCCGTAATTTCATGCCCATTTGACTTGAAAGTCGAACTTATTTCTGTGTACTACTACGGCATAAGGATCCATGAAGATGGTAGCATCTTGTGGCACACTAGAGATATTACAGCTCAAAATGCCCTTAACCCATATTTACCACTAGAAAATGATTTGAGATGCCAATATTTCCAATGAGAAACAAAGAAATTGCGAATTTTTGGTATCCCACTCGTTTCATGTAGGTTTGAATGCGGGAGTCAAAATTTTGACCACGTCTTACCTGGTTATCGGGCTACCCATAACAAAAAGTAAGGTCATGGGGATACATAATTTAAAAGAATCTGGTCAGACTTGTAGTACTGGAGTTCGTACTGGAGTGCATATTTCTGTACTCGTACTCGTAGTCGAGTACCTAGCCTCAGTATTCGTACTCGTACTCTGGATCTGCGTACTTGTACTAGTACTCGTACTCGTAAGACTTTGCAGGTGGATTAATTCATTCGTCATGCTACCAGCCTCAACTCAAAAAGATATCCATCAAATCAGATAACTGTGGGTTCACTGTAGATATGCAGTTTTTTGCGATCTCTGGACAATTTTTGCTGACATGATCTGCGTCAGCCGGTGCTCTGGTTGGAGGTTGTGGGAGTTTTAGGTGAAGGCCTACCTGTACCAGAGGTATCTTACACTGTGTATACCTGAAGTCCTTGAGTACATGCAGTCCTTGTTGCTCCACACATGTAACAATAGGGTGATAATGAAGCTATGATCAATTCATAATAACATTCTGTGCTCGTGCTCGTACTCATATTCGTAACCTGTGTACCCGTACTCGTACTTGTTCCCCGGTGTTTTGTACTCGTACTCGTACTCGTAATCGTACACTTGCCCTCTCAAAATTGTGTACTCGTACTCATGTATTGTGTACTCGTACTCATACTCGTACTCTGGCCTATATACTCGTACTCGTACTTTCACTCTCAAGTTTGTAATCCACTACAAGTCTGAATCTGGTACTCAAAATTGGTCTTAGGAGCTAAAATTGCCAAAATTGCGGTTTTTGGCAAGAAGGGCCACATTCGACATGTCACTACAAAAAAATGGATCAGTATATTTAGGGAAAACTTTTAGAATATTGCGGGAGACACTGTTAATGTTACCACTTTCATTCCTAAAAAAGTTAAGGAGCAAAAGAGCCGTTCTTGAGCTAAATCAGCCAAAATGATCAAAATGAAGGCCATTTTGAAGTGGCTGGTTACCCCCTTGCACATGAAAAAATAGAGCACATACTTTTCTGATAGTCTGATGTGTAACTTGCATCATATCAAATTTTTACCAGATATAGCCAAAAAAAAGCGCCAACCAGAGCGTCCCTGACGACTAACGTCGACTAGGTTTAGCAGGCACATCGCTTAAGAACTTCCGTTTTTGCCAAATACGGTGTGGTGTGTCCCCGATTAGGACGTGGCTTTTCGGCAGCTATGACAATACACTTAATATATTTTCAGTTCCTTTACATCAGACTGAAGACCAATCGCCATTGAAAATGTACACAAAGAGAGCATAGAATTGTGGATGAAATAGGCAAAATGGCCAATTTTTCTCCTGATAGGGGAAAAGCAAGATTCTCCCAATCACGAGTACACGAGTGGCATCCCAAATAATTGTACAAATGACCTTTAACGTGAGAGAATAAACTCTTAAGATACACTGCAAGAAAGTGTTTATACCACGTAGAAGTTAACCCAGTCTGCATGATATTTTATCGTTATATAGTAGCTGTTGACATAGCAGTCAGTGACACGTCTACACCAAAGAAGTAAATCTTTTTGTAGAGAGACGAAACGATCTTGAAACGATTACACGGTGTTCTGATCAAACAACGTTATGGTGTGCTTGTTCAAACCAAAACAAATACCCTTAAAAACACCAGTATTAGAACAACAGGGCCATAGTCTTCTGGGGGAAGGGTGGTAGTTGCTCAACATAAATTCCAAATCCTTCATAAAAAATGGACTGCCTGAAAATATACTGAACCCTTAGTATCCAAAGTATGTTTTTAAGGCCCCCCCCCCCACCCGGAAAATCTCATGTGAAGGTTCCCTTTCTCGAAATCTTCCCGGCGGTCCCAGGACCCATTCCGAAAGCGGGCTCTACTGCGGATGACTCTGACTGACAAATAAACCTCTCCCTCATGCATGAAGTGCACAGCACGGCTTTATCTTACACTAGTGAGATCTTTAGTATTGTTTCTCACGTAATGCTTCATCATGCTTTCATAAAATAGAATGTGATAACTTTTATTTGCAAGCTTAAATTTATGGGCTTTTAGAGTACCCTTAAGTCTTGTTTCCTCTTTTGGAATAAGTGTTTTAGTTTAAAGTTTCTTCTTGAAGTCTTAAACTCAATTACCCTACATCATAAGGTCTCACAAAGTAGTTAGATGCAACTTTGAAATTGTAGAAAGTGGCAATTTTGCGATTTTGGTAGGTACTTTAAAGAGGCATATTGAGTTAGTTCAAGAATGTCATGGATTTTTTTCACACCTGTTGAGTTTTGATCACTTCTTGATGGCAAATGGTTGACACATCTAACATACAACTAAAACCGCAATGATAGGGTAATTAATGATTAAAATCATTTATTACAAGTTCCTGACCAGACACTTGTTAAAATTAAGTATTAATCATATGTATTCCCTGTTCAAATACAACCAATGAGTGGAGCTTATACCAACTTGATTGACAGGCTTTCAACTCCTCTTACCAACAACTGTTGTATTCAAGGCTCCAGTTGCAAGTACATGTTATTTTGCAGAAAGGATGGTGTATGAAGGGCCGGACGAGCAAACTACAAGCTCTTTAGCCCATAAAACTACAATTTTTTACGTCTTTGGTAATTATAGGAAGTGATAAATAGCTAAAAAGGCTAATTAGAAGTATTGTCATGCAATGTTTTCTTCAAACTCGTGACAAAATATTCAATTTTTACTCAATGAGCGCCTTTAACAAAAGAAAAAAAAAAGAAAAAGAAAAAATAGGCCTACGCTACGCACTAACCGATGGTAGCACTCCAAGTAACGCACCTAGAGCAAAAAGGAATGGCTCGAACCGTGTGCCACTATTTGGCAAAACACATGGTATATCCCCCCCCCCCCAAAAAAATGAGATGAGAATTTAAAGAAAAGAATTAATTCTACGCTTTCTTAACGATAGCACCGTTTTGTATCAAAGCAACGTTCCAAAAGCAATTTCTTAAAGAGGAGGGACATAAGATATCACCCCTACCTAACAGCCAGACAAAAAGAAAATAGAAGGCGTTAAAAGTGAGAATTTCTAAACATGTAACCAGTGTAAAATTTTTCCATTTCTGCCTTTAACCATTTTACTTACACGAAAAAACTTCAGTACCTCTTTTACACCGTTACTAAGTTCAGTAACTATGAAACTAGAAAGGGATGTAACTTTTCGTAAAGGTCATTACTCTTTAATTGAGCCAAAGAAGCCCAGTTCTCCCTTCATACATTCGTGGTAAATTGCTCTCGCAGTGGTCACATCAATGTGTCTAGAATTGTTAACATACGCCTCCCATTCGCGGTATCCTGTACTGTTGGGGTCGAAATTCTCATCTACCCACTTCTGATAAAGCCCAGATGACTGGAAAGAGAAAACAAATTGGCGGTTATTAAAGTAGTGTCATGGAAAAATGTCGGTACTTTTCTGTCTTTTAATTGTTAACGATTCGGCACTCGTTTTCTGGTCTACTTTATAGATTTGCAGTTTTCTGACTATTTTTAGCCTACAAAACCTATAATATGTTATGACCAGTGGTAATAAACAATCAGTACATAGTTGGTTTGACCATAGTGTAGAATGGTATATATTAAAGTATGAATATAGACCATAAAATTACACCAGAAACAATGGTTGTTGTGACAGTTAGTTTTCTTCACAGAAATCAGAGTAAGGAGAACCCTGACACAGTGAATGGCTGCGTATTTAACCGGTGAAACATTGTCAGGGCGCTTCCTTAGTGCGGCAAAAAGCTGGTTGATTGGCGTGTCTCCTTACGCACAGTGTGCACTGTTCTTCAGTCGTTATGTCATTTAAACCGTTTTTCGAAAGATAAGCAATTATCATATTAGAGAAAAAACCTTGTTATTTTTTTTGAAGTGAAAGGTCACGAAAACATTGTAAACACGATATTTCTAGGTGTGAAGCAAGGATACTTTTCATACTTGTCAAGTTATGATTATATATATATATATATATATATATATATATATATATATATATATATATATATATATATAATATATATATATATATATATATATATATATATATATATATATATATATATATAGGTAAAAATGAAGTAGTAAATAGTGCTAAAAGTTTGTGAAAAAATTCCACGACGTTTCGGGTTTAAACCCTTCATCAGGTGGCAAAAATGCAACTGATCGTTGACACGGCCAAACGTACAATTTAAAAAAAAATACACAATAAAATTGGGCACGGTAAACCTCGGCTAGGAAAACAGACAGTGTTAAGTGGTTACCACAAGTCAAAATAATGCAGGAATTGCTGCGTTATAACAGTTCAAGTCTAACGTTCAGACCATGTGGGGACAGGGTTCCAAGTTTCATGATTAGGCGGTTTTCGGCAGCTAGGCGGTCATGATCGGAACCTCGACACGAGATGGCCGCCGAAACCATCAAGTCACGGATCGAGCATGTTGACGGGGGATTGAAGTGGGTGGCTACCGGGAACCCTGGAAGGTTCTGTTTGATTGATCTCAGGTGCTCGGTGACTCGGTCAGCAAGACGACGTTTTGTTTCTCCCACGTACAGTATATTACAGCGTTTACATACGAGAACGTAAACAACATTGGCTGAAGTACAGGTAAAATGCTGATGAACGTTAAACCGGTTGTTGTTGGGACCTACAATGGAAAGGTTTTTGTCATAACTGACCACCGGGCAAGTTATGACAAAAACCTTTCCATTGTAGGTCCCAACAACAACCGGTTTAACGTTCATCAGCATTTTACCTGTACTTCAGCCAATGTTGTTTACGTTCTCGTATGTAAACGCTGTAATATACTGTACGTGGGAGAAACAAAACGTCGTCTTGCTGACCGAGTCACCGAGCACCTGAGATCAATCAAACAGAACCTCCCAGGGTTCCCGGTAGCCACCCACTTCAATCCCCCGTCAACATGCTCGATCCGTGACTTGATGGTTTCGGCGGCCATCTCGTGTCGAGGTTCCGATCATGACCGCCTAGCTGCCGAAAACCGCCTAATCATGAAACTTGGAACCCTGTCCCCACATGGTCTGAACGTTAGACTTGAACTGTTATAACGCAGCAATTCCTGCATTTTTTGACTTGTGGTAACCACTTAACACTGTCTGTTTTCCTAGCCGAGGTTTACCGTGCCCAATTTTATTGTGTATTTTTTTTAAATTGTACGTTTGGCCGTGTCAACGATCAGTTGCATTTTTGCCACCTGATGAAGGGTTTAAACCCGAAACGTCGTGGAATTTTTCACAAACTTTTAGCACTATTTACTACTTCATTTTTACCTACCTACTTCATAAGTGCTACGCAGTACTTTGACTTTATCTATATATATATATACATATATATATATATATATATATATATATATATATATATATATATATATATATATATATATAAATATATATATCTATATATATATATATATATATATATATATCTATATATCTATCTATATATATATAAAAAAAAACTTAAGGCACCTAGACTATCCCTGGTCTTGGTGCTTTGAGCTTTTTGCTTTACAATCCTAACTTGAATACTTCTAGTTTTTCCGCCAGTAACTGAGGCAAAACGCTGTATTGTTTTTATTACGGGCCGTCGCTTTTTGCGGTACCGTCTAGCCAAATTCAAACCCAGAAGTTCAAATCCCAGACGGTATTCTTGCTTACTTTAATTTCTATGGTTTTCGTGAAGTTTTAAGAAGAAAATTGCATCCGTTTAAAAAGTAATAATTTCGTATTGATTTTTAATTTATGTTGACTTTCGAAAATACCATTGAACTATTGTAGCCGTATATATGAATAAGTGCAAAACCGACCAATATGTGCACTTTTAATCGATACGCACTCTTCTTTGTTTACGTCAAAGATTGTAATATTAGTTTTTGCTGCTTGCCTAATGATGTTTCTTAAAAGTGACTTTTTTTTACTACTCTCGGAAAATTTTAACTTAGCTTGTTGAGGTTATGGCTAGCTTTGATCTACTAAGTCAAAATATAACAGAAAATGTAACATTCGGAGCACGCTCAATGTAATATGGTAATAACAGGAATGAATACCACCTCCCTGGTTAGAAATCGAAATCAGTGGGAGTAAACTGTAGTCACCTTTCCACTTTGTTTAAACTTTTCTCCGATCCAAGGCCACAGACGAATACAAGGAATATTAGCAACAATGAAGTAGACAGGGTCTCTGTCCACAGCAACTCTGGCAATAAAGTCAGTGTAAGCTTGGCATGCTGGATTGAGATATATTCCTTTGGGTTCACCGATGCTCCATGTCTTGAACATGTACTTGTAGTACCTAAATAATAATAACAACAACAATAATAACAATAACAATCACAATCACGATGATGATGACGACGACGACGACGACGACGATGATGATGACGATGACGATGTTGATGATGATAAATATATCTTCTGTGTATTGACTGATCTTTTATTCCATTATATTTTTACAAGATTTACATCAATCCACTGCAAACAATACAAAGTTTCAATCACTGTGTGTTTAATATTTCTAATACATCATTATAAATTTTGAAAATCTTTTTCTTACTTTCCACATGCAGTGCAAAATTAAACTTATGATAAAACGTTTTTACATTGAATTGGTCTTTTTTTTTCTTGAACAACAATAAATTAAGTACTTAAGATGTAAAATCACAAAATTCTAAGGACTAAATCTTTTCCATGAAAATCAAAGAAAAAATCGTCTTTTGAGAAGAAAAACTGCTTGTTTAAATTTTTTCTAACAACAAAAATGAAGCTTGAGACAAAACTGCAGTCGCAAAATAAATGATCAATCGTCTCCTGGTATGAATCACAAAAGGAGCAGGATGAAGAAGCTACAACATTGGAGGTGCATATAAACTTATTAGTATACACAATCCTAAGCAGGAACTTAAACTGAAAATACTGAAGCTTTGATTCAGTAATACCTTTAAACGGCACACTGAAAATACTCGACCACTTGCCATCTTCGTAAAAGTAATAATTGTTCCATTCATTTAAGTTATTTAGATGGAATTTTACGACACACCAACACGATTGTGTTATATAGTGTCATCTAGAAAACAAAAAGGTGCAATGCTGGAGTACAATATACTGAAAAAGGCGGGGTCAAACTCCACTAGAGAGTCCAGGCAAATGCGGGAGAGTCATGTCGA
Organism: Holothuria leucospilota; assembly: GCA_029531755.1. Taxonomy (NCBI): domain Eukaryota; kingdom Metazoa; phylum Echinodermata; class Holothuroidea; order Aspidochirotida; family Holothuriidae; genus Holothuria; species Holothuria leucospilota. Next base: position 8,525,964 of record CM055973.1, read on the forward strand.
CAATTTCTATATAGTTTACTTCCCTTCAGCAAGTCCAAAATAAGGGAAGGATCTGTCTGTTCAAATAAAGTTTTCAGGTCTGGCACAGCGTAGTACTTCTGGCGAATATGGGAGTATTCATAACAGTCAACGAGGATGTGACTGACGCAGACAGCACAGTCACAGGATATACAATACGGTCTCTCATCCCGTGAAGTAAATAGGCATGGGTAAGGTAGGTGTGACCGATGCAAGCCCAAGTCAGAACTTAATCATCTCTCCGTTTAGGAACCCCCAGTTCCAACCGTTGGTTTAAGTCGGTACAATTTGTTTTCGGGAAAGGAATCCCATAGTTCTTGCCATTTCGATTTTACAAAGCCATTGATCTTAGGGCGGTAATCAGTGTGAGGCAAGTAGAGATTGGTGACGTCCATCTGTAGGGCTTCTTTAGCAAGTACATCGACTTTTTCATTTCCTTGTATGCCCACTTGACTAGGAACCCATGCTAGCACAACCGATTTTTGTAGTTGAACCAAATTGGAGTAAGCTTCACGGAGAGCTGTTACTGAAGGGTGTTTCAGTTCATGGCCTTTAAGTGCTAAAAGGCTGAATAGTGAATCTGTGAACACGATGAACTGGTAAATTTCCGAGGTTTCAATCAGATGGAATGCCATCTTAAGTGCCTGAAGTTTGGCAGTAAATATTGATGCATCATCCGGTAGTCTGATTTGCCAGAATGCATCCCGGCCTGTCGACGCGGCTGCAACCCTGTTCGCGATCTTGGAACCGTTAGTATAGATGGTATGATACCGACTGTACTTTTGTCTCAGCTCATTAAAGCTGGCTCGGAATACTAATTCATTTGATGAGTTAAACTAAGGAAGTGGCAAGAGCAGAAACGTTCTTTACAAGAATGGGGTAAACAAAACGAGACACTGACATACAATTCATCAGCTTTTGTAACAACATCTGCGCTGGGACTATCGTTTACATTACTTAAACCATTTCTCCAGTGCCTAGGAATGGCTTGAGTTAGTCCCCAATAATAAATAAACGAGAAATTTAAGAGGTCATACTTCAAAATAAAATTAAGAAAGTCAAGTAGCTTATTATTGTTATCGAAAAGGTCCTTTACTCTTACCCTCCATGTACAGGTTTTCATAAATTATTAGTTTGACCATTAACTGTTATGTACGAACTATTCCAAATGATCTGGCTTCCAAAATTTCCCATAGGAGATGTGAATGAAACTTCACACCAGGCTTCAGTGACTTGAGAAATGAAATTGTATCTAGGTAATCTAATAGCAGTTTATGGTAATTACAACGATGACATCAAATAAAAATCGTATTTCAACCTCTTTAATGAAAGTTGATGGTGGATTAGGTAAAACAAGAAACAAAAACACCAAACCACAAAGGCTAAAGGAGTTTGTGATGATGTTGCGGCCTATGGGGGTCATATCTCTCATCGACCAGGAACGAAGAGAGTTGTTAGCCTAGATAATTTCGGGGGGAAGTTGAGTTTAAATATGTCCTTTCTATTATTAGTAGACGAAACTCCCATTGGGTCCATTGCTCACGGAAATCCCTTGGTAACATAAAAATGGTGACTTTCTTACCAGAGGACCCAGAGGAAAACTGCTGACTGATGGACAATCCAGAAGTAATTTTCAGTTCATTAAGATTATCAAATATCTTTTGTAGTGGATTAATACAATTATCCAAATCAAAAACTGTGTCGTCAGCATACTGCAAAATTTTACATTTATAACCATCGACACGAATTCCTCGTATATCATTACTATGTAAAGCCTGAAGGGCCAAGATTTCAGCCCATATAATAAATAGATAAGAGCTTAGCCTAGGCCTAACGTCAATACTATTACTTGTAATAATAAAATATGCTAGTTGTACTAGAAGTAGAACTAACTTTAGGCCTACGCGCGACTGAACCTAGGCCTTGGTTATATGTGGCCTAGCCTAAGCCTAATAAAGCGGGCTATTACGTTAGGCTAATCATGCAGGAAGTCTTCTACACCGCAGTATAGCCTAGGCAACGCAAGGCAAGGCTAGAGTGAGTAATGGTAACTACAATAGGCCAACAGTTATGGCATAAGATTTTGGTTATTCCGAGGTCTCAAACCTTAAAACACTTTTATGTTTAAAGAATAAAACTTGCGTAGTTTTGTCTAGTTTTAAACTGAATTCTCACCCTGAATAACAGCGACTCAAAAACAAGACAGTGTATACCAGTATGGCGTGTCGTCTGTACAGTACGTATGTCCAGCTCGCGTACGTACCAGTACAGTACAAGTACGTCACTATTGTGCCCACGGTATTATGCACGTACGTGATAATGATGATGATGATGATGATGATGATGATGATGATGACGATGACGATGACGATGACGATGACGATGACGACGACGACGATAACGATGACGATGGCGACGACGATAACGATGACGATGGTTGTTAAAAGGGCCTGTCTCATCACCAGTAGTGATGAGACAGGCCAAAGGTCCCGAGGCAGAGACCACACCTCCCACACCGAAGCTTGAGTATAGCCTACCCTAAAATTACAAAGCTAAAGCTGTAACCTAAGCCTAGTAATCCGTTTTGGTGTAGCCTACTGTGGGCAGGGTGATGCCAAGATTTGCCCTACGAGGATACAGTACCGGTAGCTTCCCAACAAGTCGGGGTGTGCACCCAAAGCCATAGCCTACACTGTTGTTTTGTGATTACCCTGAAAGTAACATTTGCAGTGACATGTGCGTAGGAAATGGTTCCATTAGTTCTGAATGAAAGGTTTAGTACGGCGAAACAACTACTGTGCATATGAATGTACAGTACGTACTGCTATTTTAATTGACATACTACTGTAATGTTGTGACAAATGTCTAATCGAGTACAGCAGTTAGCACGACTGATCCGGGTATTACATGCTGTCAATACATCGCACTTAGAATACTTGTGAAATGGCGTCTTAGTAAAAGTAGGCACACCATCCCACATCCAACAGAAGCCACAGTCGTACAAACCAATAAAATACCCGTCAGCCTAAAATGTAATTATGCATAAGGCAGATCTCGTAAGCGAGATGTTCTCTAGCTTCAAATACTCCCTAACTTGAGTTTTTGACCTAGCATATCGTTTTTCAATGTTTAATTTTAGTAACCAAGTCGTCCCCAACCACGGAATTATGTGGTGCCAACTCTCTTGACGGCAGGGTGTAAGTTTAATAGCTGTCGAACGTGGTGTTTAATGATTGTGAGTTATTACTTACTTTCCTTCTATCATTTATAACGTTCTGGGGGCTTGAATTTGACAATATTTAGATGAGGGAAGATGTTAATTTTCCATATTATCTGAGTTTTCAATAATATTATTGACAAATGTGTTCTTTTGAAGAAACCCCTCCGTTATAATATACCAGTCAACCTGGAGAAGTCACATGAAATCTTAAGTCCTACAAAAATTTAGATAAATTTAAAGCAAAAACTGAATTATGATAGTGAAATTTAAGCTAATTTTAGTGGCTTAAAGCAGACTTCGTCCACTTTCCGTAGAAATAACGTTGAAATCAAATCCACGAATGTTTGTTTTGGGTATATACTGATTTTGTTCAAGTCCATTCCATTCGGCAAGATTTACTACAGGCATTCCTATATCCTGTTCTATGATGAGAAGCCACTAATATATATATATATATATTCGACCTACACATTCTAACTTCGATCTACCAACCTCGACCTACTGATTATTCATCCCGCTTGGGACTACCATGGTAACCAGGAGAGAAAATTGAATCACACGAGGTATTTGTAGCCTGTTTGTCACTTCTGTGAATCACAAGCCGAACTGGTGTAGTGGTCACAGACTCTGCCCGGAAAGCGGAGGATGGCGGGTTCAAACCCTCGGTACGGCTCAATTTTTCTCTCTGGTATTTTCTCTGAACCTTTCCTGCTTTGATAAGGGCTATGCTCTATCTAGGATTGGTATAAAAATCCAAGATCGAATGTACTACTATTTACCTTTCGACCTACACATTCTAACTTCGATCTACCAACCTCGACCTACTGATTATTCATCCCGCTTGGGACTACCATGGTAACCAGGAGAGTATATTGAATCACACGAGGTATTTGTAGCCTGTTTGTCACTTCTGTGAATCACAAGCCGAACTGGTGTAGTGGTCACAGACTCTGCCCGGAAAGCGGAGGATGGCGGGTTCAAACCCTCGGTACGGCTCAATTTTTCTCTCTGGTATTTTCTCTGAACCTTTCCTGCTTTGATAAGGGCTATGCTCTATCTAGGATTGGTATAAAAATCCAAGATCGAATGTACTACTATTTACCTTTCGACCTACACATTCTAACTTCGATCTACCAACCTCGACCTACTGATTATTCATCCCGCTTGGGACTACCATGGTAACAAGGAGAGAAAAATTGAATCACACGAGGTATTTGTAGCCTGTTTGTCACTTCTGTGAATCACAAGCCGAACTGGTGTAGTGGTCACAGACTCTGCCCGGAAAGCGGAGGATGGCGGGTTCAAACCCTCGGTACGGCTCAATTTTTCTCTCTGGTATTTTCTCTGAACCTTTCCTGCTTTGATAAGGGCTATGCTCTATCTAGGATTGGTATAAAAATCCAAGATCGAATGTACTACTATTTACCTTTCGACCTACACATTCTAACTTCGATCTACCAACCTCGACCTACTGATTATTCATCCCGCTTGGGACTACCATGGTAACCAGGAGAGAAAATTGAATCACACGAGGTATTTGTAGCCTGTTTGTCACTTCTGTGAATCACAAGCCGAACTGGTGTAGTGGTCACAGACTCTGCCCGGAAAGCGGAGGATGGCGGGTTCAAACCCTCGGTACGGCTCAATTTTTCTCTCTGGTATTTTCTCTGAACCTTTCCTGCTTTGATAAGGGCTATGCTCTATCTAGGATTGGTATAAAAATCCAAGATCGAATGTACTACTATTTACCTTTCGACCTATATATATATATATATATATATATATGTATATATGTATATATGTATATATATATAAATATATATATATATATATTAGGTAGAGTGACGTAGCGACTTTATATGAATGAGTCAGTCCACGCTATATTAAATAGTCGCACAGAGACCTCAGGCCATTTTTTCCTCTAACATAGGCACTTGCCTTATACTGGAAGAGGATATTTTCATATATATATATATATATATATATATATATATATATATATATATATATATATATATATATATATATATATATATATATATATATATATATATATATACGCAGTAGTAGTAGAGCCGTGTATTGGTATAGCATATATGAAATTACGTCTATTAAACATGGTCCAAATATGTTGGTATCCAGCGCATTAACTGTTGTTTTTGTAATTTTATACACACACACACACATATATATATATATTTAATAAGTAGCGAATCTGGCCATTTTTGTGCTGGGGCAAAGATTGCAAGCCAAATAACAATTTTACCTATCTTTCAGTTGTAACAGAGGTGTTGACTTACCTTCAGTGCTGTCTTGGAGAAGGGTTTAGGGGAGGGATCCCCTTTTAACTTTAAAAGAAAAACGCAGGTCTTAGATATTAAATGATGTTACATGTTTCTACATTTCAAGGGTACCTTTCAAAATTCGTTTCTTGTTACTGTTCGTCAGTGAAAGTCAGGTATACTAAATGAATGGAATGTTGCTACTGTGGGTAGTTTTTCATAAATAGGCATTACCGTGTACAGAGCGTTAGTAGAAGCAAAATGATATTATGTAACAAGCGATTGTCAACGAAGGCTGCATCCTCTTAATATAAGATACACGAAGCGTTAAAGCTCGAGCGTCAAGCCAAAAGCGGGGCTTCTAGAGATCGTACCACAGATTTATAGGTGACTTTTGTGGCTATTTTAAACCATTTCTCTGGACGGTTTCTCGTACTTCATTTTTATTTTGAAAATGACAATGAAGTATTTTGGATGACGATGATTGCAAAATAGATGCTGAACGAAAACATGAATATAATTGCAAAGTTGGAGCTGGAGTGCTACAAGATTTCCCTGCCACCTTAATCGTGGGAGCTACCGTTTTCGGACAGGGGTAGAGATGAGTCACCTGTTCATATTGGGTGCACTTAAACGGCGCAGATAAAACGTTTTATTTGAATTGTGTATTGGCTATGCTTAGATTTCGGAATTGTGTATGCAAGTACCACTTTGTATCCCAACGATTGCTAGAATGTTGGGTGGCACGAACTTTTAAGGGAGAGTTTGGAGGCGTTGTCGGGGATCACCAATTTCCCAGTAGCTACGCCCTTACACGTGGCTAAGTTTGGTGGCTGAACAATTCAACTCCCATGTCTTGTTATTTCTGAGGTAATTTTGGACTTAATAGGACAAACCCCTTGAAGCTGAAAAGTAATAAAGTGATAGTAGAACCACCGTCTCCCATCTCCCAGGTTCTGACGGCCCCTGGCAAAATGTAATTCAGTGCTGGCATTTGCAGTTTCATCGAATGTCGTCGATACAGAAGATTCTTTTTCTTCCCTGAAATGCATGAATTTAAAGTGTGACCATGTTTTCAAACGCTCTAATCGGGAAAGGAGGGAAAGGAAATAACGCTTACAAGAAATACATGCGTTGTGGCGGATCTAGGATTCCACGGGATTAAGCCGACTTCATGGTTACTCGTTAATAGAGTTGTGGTAGAAAATGTTGGAATTACACACCCGAAATACTGACATTGCACAAAACGGCGAGCACAGCACAAATTGGTCACTACATTTTTTCCTCTTTGCAGGCCCGTAGCCAGACAAGGTTCTGAAAAGGGACGAAATAGCTCCCTTGGTGGCAAAATATTTTTCAAGGGGGAGAGATATACTAAAATGCATTAAGGTAATGTTAACTTTCTAAGTTTTCGTAGTTGGCAAAAATTTTTGTAGGGGGAAAACAGACTCTGCCCCCTTTGAAACGATACGTCCCGTATCAAGAATTGGAATTCCCACGCACTAGAATGGAGGCCGCACATCATAAACACAAGATTTACTTAGGTCTCAGGCTATGTGAGTGGCATTGATAGTCCATGGGGGAAAATGTATTGCCCTAAGAGCGCAATCCTCTATTTAAAATACTATTTGAAACTGGAACAGCCTAACAGAGTCGAAGGTGTCATTGGTGCTCGAAGCGCCTGCATGCATCGTTGAGTCCAGGGCTCGTCTAGGAATCCTGATGGGGTTCCGGGTGACAAACCCAGAAGCCCAGATGTATTTAAAAACTGTTGACAGTTAGAAAAACAGTCTGCCAGAAAGCTATGATAAAAGCTTTGCCATCCATTTATGAAAAGCTAGCGTTATTTTAATGAAAGGAATTCTTGGCTCTTCAGTGATTTTTCATCTTCCAAAATGTGGTGTTAGACCTCCCCGACATGAGTCGAGTCGAGGCTTGGAGTCGGGAACTCCAACACCGTTTAAATTTTTGTGTTGCTGTATAGAATGTGGCATAGAAAAGTCCCATCCCTGATAGCAAAATTTGGTCGGCCCGACGACGGTCTGCCGTCGGCAATCCCGGCGGTCCACCAGAGAAATGTAAGGTGGTTCACCGGCGGTCCGCTGTTGGCGGCGACGCCGATTGGTTAAAAGCTTTGTGACATCACGCAAGTATTCGTTTAGCCAGTGGATCTCCGATGGCCCTCCGTTGGTCTTTTGGTCACCGGCGGACAGCCTAATTTTGCTATCAGGGATTGACTCTCTGGTGGAAGAGCCTAAGGGGGAAACCAAACGATCCTCCGAAAGGAGTTTTGCTTCCGAAAGGAGTTGCGTCCTCGAGAGGACAACAAAACTGAACTTGACCAACCTATTGACTTTCAGACCTGTAAGGCATCGGTCTGTTATGCGTGGCACCATTCTCAACTGGATGAAAGGAATATATACTATACATGATCTCAGCCAAATAAGGGCCTAAAAGGGGCAACACTTTTTCTACAGTCCCATGAAATCTATGGCGAAGAACCGAAGAGCGAAACCAAACGTTACCGTACTCTTGAAAGTCTTCTGCTACCCACAGGAGCTAGTCCCCTAAGGGACACAAAACTTAACGGAACCAACCTCTTCACCTCCAGACCTCTACATCATGGGTCTGCCATGTATAACTCCATTTTCAAGTGACTGACACGAATCGTTACTACACGTATCTTAGCCATAATGCCGAGAAGCGATCACCTTGGGAAAACCGCCTTGGGTGATCACGGAGACTCCTGCTTCAGGTAAACTAGAGATCTTTTTCATTTTTTAAAGTCTCATCGACTCTCTGCAGCAGAGCCTAAGGGTGAAACCAAACGTTACTCCCGGAGAAGTTCTGCTTCCCCAAAGGAGCGAAATGACAACTAGACTTAACATGACAACCTAGTGACCTTCAGACATCTTCCTCATGGGTATGTCATGGATAGCCCCTTGTTTGACTTCCTGAAAACGACAGAAACAACATTACTAGAAACTTACGATTTCCAGAAGTTCCTCGACTCTCTGGAGGAAACCGGAAGGCGAAAACCAAATATTTACTTCAGAAGGAATTCTGTTCCCCACAGGAGTTAATTAAGTATGAAGAATATGAACAACCTATTGACCTTCAGGGTCTGTACATCATGGTTCATATCTAACTACTTTTTCTAAAGTCCCTGTGACCCTCTGGCTGTAACCCGAAAGGCGAAAGATAAACATTGGCTAAATATCCTACAGTAAGTGTAATCTGATAAAATGCATTTAAGATTGATTCTGACTAGGTTTAAACAGTTTAATTCAATAGGGCTTTTCTGGACTGGTTCGAATGTACTTTACGGGACCAGTTCAACCGGACTTTACTGGACCAGCTCCACTGGACTTAATAACTTAACAGAGTCGAATAAACTTAACTTCAATATGACTTCGTTGTGACCAATTCAATTAGACTTTACTGAACTAGCCTAACTATACTTTGCTGGACCAATTTACGTGAGTTTGTGAACAGGTAAACTTTACTGGACCAGTTCAAAAGGACGTAATGGTACAAGTTCAGTTGGGATTACAGAACCAGGCCAATGGGATTTAAACAGGCTAGTTCAATAGTTGGGACTGTTTAATTAACTAGTCCAATATGACCTTCCTGTAGCAGGGCTTAATGGTGACCAGTTCATGTGAGTTTACAAGGTCAGTTCATTGGACTATATACTTATTGACCAGTTCAACAGAACTTTACTGACTTTACCAGTTCAGTTTAAAGGGAAATATTGCGTTTGAAAAGATATCCCAAAATGACACCAATGTAATCCCATTGTGGTCTTTTCCCCTCTCCAAACATGAATCACAAGCAACTTGCAGCAGGGTAACACTAATATCACGAAATATGGACAAAAAGAAGAAATAATTTTGTGATCGAACCAGCTCATTATCCAACGATAAACCTCGTCCACATTGCAACGCTTTGTGTTACTGCATATTCAGAGCGTGTACGTGGGGTCATATTTACGCTCATACCCAATACGTGTCGACCTTGCTAACCCTGTGCTTCATGCTCACAACAAACTATTACAGCAATCTCCGGATGGCAGGTGCAGTACTGTGGGATATTGCAACCCACCCAGGGAGATGCAGTGTCATCTCCCTGGTTAACCATACAGTTCACCAGTCTCACACAGTGAGCACTATTCACATGCAGGACGGTATTTTATCCATGGAAGTACTACATCCAAGCAGGGAGCTGTTACAACCGATAATGTAAAAATCAACCGATAATGTAAAAACGACCGATAATGTAAAAAAAATTACCGATAATGTAAAAAAAATTTACCGATAATGTAAAAAAGTTCGTCCACCGATAATGTAAAAAAAAATTACCGATAATGTAAAAACTGTTCTAAGGACGTTTTCATATGGAATTTGTAACGTGGAAGTTTATCAGAAAAGTCATACGTTAATTCAGAAAGGTCGTAGGTCATACCCCAGGGGAAGGGGCTCTCACCCCTATTTCACAGAGCCCTCTTGCAGGTATATTTCCCTTAAAAAAGGTACATTGAAAGAGAGCAGAAGAATTAAAGGTCACTTTTTCTCAATTTTCTAGGCCAGCACATAATGCTATCATATTTCTCCTTCATATACTTAAAGCGCCCTCACTCCTCTGTTGTTCCGCAAGCTCACCAAAAAGAACAAATCTATGATAAAAAATATCATGAAAGGACTGCAACATATTTTATTACATAAAGGTGGGTCATATTGATGGCACAGCTTATTTGCATAGGTCTATGGCTCAATCGAGGGCGCCCTCTAATAAAGCAAGATATTTCAAAAACTAATGAACTGAAAATTATATTTTGGAAATGAGCATGTTCGAAATCCCAGGAGTGTTATTATCGTTGAAGGAAGGTCATCCCTCTCACCAATTCCCCACCCCAGGGGAAGAAGGGGATGAAATCGAAGCTACTCACGCTTGATAAGAATTGGTCCTAGAGGTTATCGACCACGCTGACTCACAGATCCGAAGGTAGTCATCCCGTCTCTCGGCCGTAGTGGGATGTGCGGGCCGTCAAATGGCCAGTTTTAGTGTTAGTTATCCCAAGAGCAGATTTTAGGTATTCCAAAACACCCAGTTTTCATACTAGATGGTTACTAATTGAAATTTAGGAATATGATTTCGATTACATTTGTTAAATGTGGAGTTAAAGTTTTCCCTTACATATATGGCTTCACTAATACGTGGGCGAGTTGCGCCTTACCTCCGGAGAAGGCTACTATCTCTGAAATGATAGCGGGAAGGGGATTACCCCGTCAAAAGGCCATGCACTACATTGGCCTACCGTTCCTGTGAGTCACAAGCTTGTTCTTTCTTCTACTAGCTACGCTGTATGCATTAAGTTGAAAAAACGCATTTTTCCATATATGCTAACACTAATCTTGGGGTCGTGCTTTGCCCCGGGGAAGGTGCCTCTCTCTAACCAACCCTTAATTGACCCCTTAAAACTCGAAAGGTGATAATCCTATGTGTCCTGTATAACATAGGGAAGGCGTTTGGGAGGCTGCCCTGGTTGGGTTTGGATTAATGTTAGCATTACATGGCAAACATGCGTTTTCAGCTTTGAATGCGTCCTTTATCTAGTAAGAAGGGCACACCCTAACAACCCTCAAGGGTGATATATGGAAGGAAAACTTTCACTCCACATTTAACAAGTGCAGTCGGAATCATATTCCTAAATTTTAATTGGTAACCATCTAGTACGAAAACTGGGTGTTTTAAAATGCCTAAAATCTGCTCTTGGGGACACTGACACTAAAAGTGGGCCTTTTAACGGCCCGCACAGTCCACTACGACCGAGAGACGGGATGACTGACTTCGGATCTGTGATCAGCGTGGTCGATAACCTCTAGGACCAATTCTTATCAGGCGTGAGTAGCTTCGATTTCATCCCCTTCTTCCCCTGGGATGGGGAATGGGTGAGAGAGATAACTTTCCTTCAACTTCAAAATAACGATAATAACACTCCTGGGATTACGGTCATGCTCATTTCAAAAATATAACTTTCAGTTCACTAGTTTTTGAAATATCTTGCTTTATTAGAGGGCGCCCTCGATTGAGCCATAGACCTATGCAAATAAGCTGTGCCATCAATATGACCCACCTTTATGTAATAAAATATGTTGCAGTCCTTTCATGATATTTTTTATCATAGATATGTTCTTTTTGGTGAGCTTGCGGAACAACAGAGGAGTGAGGGCGCTTTAAGTATATGAAGGATAGAGACCCTATAGTGGGAGAGATTGGCCAACTTATTTCATGGGCGCCATTTTGGAGCCAAATGTTAACTATGGCCAGGTATCATATACACTGTGTGCGTACAGTTTTCCGTACAAAATGTAAAACAAAGTGAGTTACAGCGTTCTGTTTTCTTGTCACAATCATTCGTATTGGTTGACGCTGGCTGGCACTGTCTGAAGGATCCTTTAGTTTGTCACCCGGTGCACGAAAAGCCGTCCTGGGAGGGGTCTAGAGGGAGGGGATAACACCCTCCATTTTAAGTAACTTTTGCTAATAGAAAGTTACGAAAATGCAGAATGGTGTATGCTATTTTGACAGTTTTAAAAGTGATTTTATTTAAAAAAAATCTCATTTTAGGTTGTCTTATTTTTGTGCATGTAAGAGAGGGGAGGGGGTGGGTCTATTCTGGGTTGGGTCTACAACCTTCTTTCGAAGAAGCTACTAGTTCGTTAATGCAAGATGGCGTACATGCAAAATGGTGCTTTTTATGGAAAATTTTTAGCAAGTTGAACTAATCATTTAAGATTTTTCAATATTTAATAAAAGTTTCAGGAGAGGTCTGGGGGAAGGGGTAAATAGAGGGGAGCACTTCCTAGTGAGATTTTTTTTATTTTATGGAAAGGTCACTGCATGGGCGTCAATCTTTACTCGGGTGTGTGTATGGGGGGACATGGCCATTTCTGTCAAAAATCTTACGTCAATGGGTGTATTTCCAAAATGTTGGGGGACGTGTCCCCTGTTCCCCCAGGATTGACGCCCATGAGCCTAGGCCTAGGTTTTATAGAATTATGACTAACCAGGGTGTATTTCATGTAAAACCCTACATCAAAGTCAAAGGTACGCAAATGTTTCAGTTTTCTCATGTTACTAATAGATCCAGGAGCAATGTTTGACCTGTAATTGTGTCCCCCTCCCCTATGAAAATTTTTGAAAAATTGGGTGTCCTTACATGCAATCTTTTGCCACATAGGCTACATTTGAAGTAAAATTTGTGTTAAAAAATTGACGTTTTTTTAGGAACTAAAACAAAAACATCGGCATCAGTGAGGAGGAACCATGACCCAATAGGGTGCCCCCTCCCCTTTGAAATTTTTGAAAAATTAGGTGTCCTTACACGCAATCTGGTGCCACATATGCTACCATTTGCAGTAAAATTTGTGTTAAAAAATTTACGTATCTTTAGGAAGTAAAAAAAATCGGAATCAGTGAGGGGGTGGGGGCATGGCTCAATTCTCCCCCCCCCCCCAAATACGCCACTGCTCCTACACTTAGCTATGACTGAGGACTGCAGCTCTGGTATTCCAGCGTCTCTATGGGGATGTTCCGAGTATTAGGATTAGGGTTAGCCGGTTAGGCCAAAGGGTTAGCAGTTGTATTTGGGTTTAGGCCTATGTGTTGGAATATCAAGGAGTCGGAGTATAGAGATGGAACCGCCGTATACTGTATAGGCTAGGCCTTGTGCAGAACGTTGTAACCTAACTATAAGGCTAAGCCTACTCTAACGTTAGGCCTACGTGTATTACTAAGTTGTTTACTGTAAAGTTACATCGCATAAGCGATCGCTATTTGATTCCAATTGAACCTTCTAACTTTTACTGCCCACCGAAGCCTAAGTTCTTTTGTACAGGATGGGAATCTATACAACTTGTAACCCTATTCTGGTCTGTTCGTGCATCCAAATGCAGCACAACCCGGCAGCAATTTTGGAAATAAAACATGTCTAGACTATCTTACACAGGATGTGTACGTCCGGCCGTACGTACAGCCTGCACAACTTCTCGAATGTACACAGGCACACATGATCTTGCAAGCTCGTACTTTGGCTCCAAAATGGTGCCCATGAATTTCGTCCAATCAGAACGCGTATCTGAGAACAATGGTTGGCCAATCTCTCCCACTATAGGGTCTCTAATGAAGGAGAAATATGATAGCATTATGTCTGGCCTAGAAAATTGAGAAAAAGTGACCTTTAATTCTTCTGCTGTCTTTCAATGTACCTTTTTAAGGGAAATATACCTGCAAGAGGGCGCTGTGAAATAGGGGTGAGAGCCCCTTCCCCTGGGGTATGACCTACGACCTTTTTGAATTAATGTATGACTTTTCTGATAAACTTCCACGTTTCAAATTCCATATGAAAACGTCCTTAGAACAGTTTTTACATTATCGGTAATTTTTTTTTACATTATCGGTAGACGAACTTTTTTACATTATCGGTAATTTTTTTTTACATTATCGGTCGTTTTTACATTATCGGTTGATTTTTACATTATCGGTTGTAACAGCAGCTGTTTGCAACTCCCTGTTCGGAGCAGCAGCTCCATGATCAGTTGAAGGCTATTTCGTAATGTTTTTTGAGTGGCATCACAGGTTCGTAGTTTTCGTTTTCTACCAGAGACAAAACCGATAATACCAGTTAAGCACCAAAAATCTCTTTTCGATCCTTCTCTCTCGAGAGCGAAGCAACCTGCTACGGACCAAGGGCTCCAATTCGAATGGCAGTAGCCTACTTTATGAATAGAATACTGTACCGGGGAGGTGGTAAAACCCCGTAGTATACTTACTGTAGTTCAATATAGACAATGTAGCAATAATTCTTAGTAGTTCGTAATGCAGGCCTACGAACGTTTTGCAGATGCCGTAGAAGGCGTCTGTAACTGTCTGACGTACGTGATAAAAAGGATTTGACTGGTGGATTTCAAATCAAGGGTGAAGAAAGTGTGGTTTTTGCATGCATAATTGTTTGGGTGAACAAATTTATCAGTTTTAACAAAAAGGTTAATTACTTGTTAATCAGTGCTCACTGGGTAGAATGTTTTCCCCAGTTACCTCTCTTTCATCGAACGGGACCTGACCGTATGTAAAAGAGGATAGGTTAAATAAAAATTCTTACAAACGCAATATTTCCCTTTAAAGGTCTCTATTACGCTATGTAATTGCCTCCGTAATTTTAGCTATTTTTCCAGTGCAGTAAAACATACATAGTGTCATATAGTACTGATGTTCAGTGCAGTTGAAGTTATTAAATGGACTAAACTATGAAGTTGTAGTGCGGTACGCTACTAATAGGAAACTGTCTAATAACAAACTTACATTAAGTTGAAATTTTAGAAAACACTCATCAGTCCAGCAAATTTGATTGGTTAAAATGAATTCAGTTAAATGGTTTCATTTTCTCAAGGGAAAGTTCATTTGAATTGTTACCGCAGGAGGAAGTTCAGGCGGGTCCAGTTGAAGTCCCCTTAGCATCTTACTTTGCATACGCGATCACAGAAAAAGTCCTAAAAGTTAACTGGTTCCAATCGAGTCCAGTTAAAGTTCCTTTGAATATTGATGAATGCAGTTGAAGTTTGAAAAAGTCCAGTCAGGCAAGTTTCAAACTTTAATTGGTCTCAACTGGAATTTTCAGATGGGATGTATACTACACAGGCGTTTTGGACTGTTCGAGGAGTGTGTGGGGAGGGTTAGAACGGTAAAATAAAGGTAAAATTTATTAGGGGGAATTTTGTGTCGCTGGCGAGATTTGTTGCCCCTTAATCGAGGAAGACTATTTAACCGAAGCTTGGCATTACGTACATAGATATCTACCTGCATGTGTGTGTATGTAGGAAGGAAGAGAATGGAAGAAAGGGCCCCGTTTAAGTAATTTTGCATACATAATGCCAACCCTTAACCCTTACAAAGCTTTTCAAAGTACTGATCCAGATTAACAAAGTAATCCTGCCTAACTGAAGGACTGGGCTGGTTCCTTTTGCTTCTGATACACATGCCCACACCCTTTTCGGTAATGCCACTGCCGGGGAGGGAAACATAAGCTTGCCAAAAGTGGAGGGAAACATAAGCTTGCCAAAAGTATTATAAATCATTCACACCAAAACGTTACAGCATGCAGAGACGAACTGAACACTGTAGAAACAGCAAATAATATGCCAACTACGATTACAATTCGAAACGATACAATTAATTAACGTGTAATTTCTGTATATAATTAATAATGTTCTAATTCACGACAGTTTTTTTTACCATTAATATCTCCCAAAGAAATGAATTTCTGTATTACCTGTTTGGTTAACCAAGTATTACCTGCCATTAAACAAATTTAAGAAATGCTCACTCTTCGTAACTTGCACTCTCTTCAAGAACAAAGTCTCGAAATTTGCCAGTAGTCTGGGAGGCAACCACGTCCATATTGACCTTGCTTTTATAGCAGTAAACTGCGTCCTGTACCACGTACTGGCCTGTTTGCAAATATGAGAACGGAACCTCTGTAAAGCAGATGTTGAGTTATTAAAGGGAATTTCACGTCTGTCAGAAGGTTATCCTGCAAAGTTACCAACTAACAACTCACTAGTAATACCAATTTTTGGAGCAATGCCCAAAATCTATCCAACGAAAGAAACTATTACGGTCGAATGTTGAGTAATGATAATTTAAATAGGTAGAAGTATTGCAACCTGGTATTGTCAGTGGTGGACCAAGGTTGTTAGGTCATAGTGGTCGGAGAGGAGCTTGTAGTAATCGATTGTTTATAGTCTTTATACAGTCTAAGCCAGGTGCGTTCAAATTTCTTGTTCACGGTGCCCTGAAGCACTTGTGTGATCTATTTATGGGCATCACTGAGGAGGGACACAACTGCAGTGTTCGAAGTCATTTTTAAGGTAAGGAAAGGGCCTAAGTTTACTATTAGTAAAGGATGCTCAGATGCTTATGGAGCTGTAATTTATTTGAAGAATATCAACGTTACAACCATCGGGCGAATACATTCAGGTTCTGGAGAAAAAACTCTATCAGAGCACTCCATATTCATTTGTTATGGAGGGTGACGTTAATAGCACCTAAGCACTATTTTACCGTTCTCTGAGGTCCATGAAATCATAAACTGAATAAAACAATCTTAATCACTTTCATCACCAACGTAAAAAAAAAAAAAACCGGAAAATTTCAGAAATTTTACATGGTAGCACATTATATTTTTGTGGTGTGCGAAGGATGGGAAGCCCTTGAGTCCTCTACCTGGATCCCTGCTTGCTTACATCGTTTCGTATTCTAGGGCTACCCTATTCACTTGCATATATCTTGTGGTGGCCCTGTATTTTTTGAGAACAAACACTTTACGTGAAATTAAGGCCTGCAGGGTAATTAGCTTAAGACATTCAGAGCCACTCTGACGGGATGTCACTCGGTCTCATCAAGAATCCTAAATCAAGTCACCCACGCAGAAGATGAGATTTGCTTGATATATCTAATTCGTGAAATGGCTCTTTCAACTATTTTCGAGTTTGATTTTAGTAAATCAGCTTTACTAAGAGCTAATGAAACAAGCATGTGGTTAGGATTCTGGAAAAAGGTGTGTGGTTTGAGGGGGCAATTCCTTTACTTTCATAGTCGAGTGTACACGTCTTTCCCATCCCCATCTGTTGATATTCATGAGTAGGGGATAGATTCGCGTGCAAGCCTGAACTGATTGTGTGAATTGCCGTCCGTACCGGATGGAATGTATACTATAAATTGTGATCTAATACCAAGTCAACTCCTTTAGATAATGGGGTAAATGTATATTTTCGTGGGCGCCATAAAAGAGAGAGTTCGTCGGCAGCAAGGTGCATAGACATGATTTAAGCGAATCTTTACCATATAAGTTAGATCATAACGTACACAGGCTTCGAGTAAAAGTACCTCCCTAGATCGAATGACTCCTGCCTTGTTGATTGTTCAGTGCCTATAGAAACCGCCTTTGAGCGCCTGCTACCTAGGTTTCGAAAACAGTGAGGTTAAATCATGTTAATTAAAAATGTCAGCGATAACTAATAGTTAAAATCTTAACAGGACGTGGACAGTGGGGAGGGAGAGGGTTGTCAACTACCCTCTGACTAAACAGAAGCTCCACAACTGGAAACTGCGTAGAAGATTCTTCCTTACCAAACTTAACTGGATCCACTGTTCCGTTGTTCAGTCCATTTATGAAATAGGTTTGCAGTACTTCTTCGCGAAGCGCACTTGTAGAATTCCAAAGTGCGTCTGCAAGAGGAACTCCTTAAAAGGGAAAAACAACACTTTTTGTTTTTATGTTATGAAAACATACGTTGCAACGTTCGCAGTACTGAAGATGGTGAATGGAAGATGGTGAATGGAAGATGGTGAATGGGGGGGGGTGATAAAATACAGAATTAATTAATCGCACCAGTAGGACCAGTAACCAGTAGGTCGTTTTTCCACTTTAACGGAACTTGAGATACAATTTGTGACATATGTGTAAAGTTACGAATATAAACCCTATATCGAGGGTGGGTATGTATTACCTTGACGAAAGATTACATCATGCAGGGAGGATTTTTAATATTCAAATGGGAATGCATGTTAGGTGCATTGGTGCAGCGTTTTGCAATTGATGATCTCTACTGAATGTTTAGTAAAGATTGTAGGAGTTGACCTTCTATTCTAAAGCTCCCAGATTACCGGGTCGATGATGGTCCTATTGACTCTCACCTATTTATAGTCAATTTTACTTCGAGGCCCTTAACCTCTCTGTCAGAAACTTTTTCACACAGTTCTCCACTTCTGCGTATACCTTTGTACTGGAGTGTACTTAGAATTTAGATTTTTCATCTCCTTTGGTCAGACCAACCGCTTTACTCTTTCACTCCACTAACATGTTGACAGACAATAAAATGGATACAAACAAAAATCTGTGATGGGGTGGTTTCTTGTCTTTTAGCAAGTTGCATCACTAGGGAAGAGCAGGGGTTATTCTTCGTCCAAGAAACACAAGATGCAAGGTTTAGTCTATTGGACGAAGGTCTCGTCGTCTTGTATAACCAATGAAATAAAAACTGTGAAATTTTTCATGCGTGGCTCCTCTCTAAACTGAATCACTCAACTTAGAATCAGAGTGAGCATTGAAAAAATTGCTTTATGATCCAGGTGTGGGCCAAGGAACACAGTTCCGTTATGGACGGTATCTCCATAACTTGGATCTATTTATTCATTTCCTTGTGCATTTTATCCTAAAATGAAAATACATTGACACGGGTACAAATAAACTCTAATATTAATCTCTTCACATGAGGCACTATTAACATACTTGTGTGTATCTATCTGTTGTGGTTCTACTAAATACATAAACATATTGGCACAAAATGTGGGTAGAAGCTGACCTTCTACAAAGACTTGTTGACTAGGTTCCGTCTTCGGTATTGCTTTTGTTAAGAGCTCAGTTCTTTTGTCATCATGCCGACGACTTCTTGCACTTCGGGTAGTTTCTCCTGGCATCGTAAGTTTCTAAGTCCTTTGTCTTTAATGAAGAGAATATACAATGAAATTATTATTGTTGTAATCATGTTGTCGTAGCTGTCATCATTATTGTTATTATCATTATCGTTAAAGTTTGTATTGTTATTTTTATTTTTATTGTGGTGATTGTCATCGTGGTCAGTGGCGTCTGCCAAGGGGAGGGAGGGGATGGTAGGTGTGCCCCCAAACGATTGTCAAAAATTTTCGATTTTCGTAACTGACCACAAAGTTGTTTAAAATAATGACTTCTGTAGGCATAGCCGGGTTAGGTGTGTTTTCCAGTGAGTGATGGATCTGTTGTAATCAATTTCTTTCACATGTTGTTTGCAAAATATCAAACTTTTGTGAATCCTTCTCAGGCTTATGGGAAGGGGGACACCCCCTCCCCAGAATTGGGGTCCGTCACACCCAAAAACATGTGACCCTAGCTACGGGCTTGGTTGGGTTCCATGATCTCTGACAATGATCAACGCTGCGGAGCGTGGTTTCAGCTATTTTTGGACACGATTAAAGTAACATCTTGAAGTAATTCCCTGGACTCCTTGTATTTCAACTAGCAGATCATCTATGATGGTCGTGTTAACTTTGAAATCATTGGCGTAGCCAGAGGGAAGGCAGGGGGTCACGCCTCCCATCGAAAAAATATTAATGGAACACAAAAATTGGCTTCAAATGATGCAAAATGTTGCACCATATTGCATCTAAGGGTACTTAAATATTCCAAAATTTGTCAAAGGCCGGCGATCAGGCCCCGCAGTTGGCGGACTCCAAACAAGAATCCTGGCTACGCCAGTGTTTGGAATCCTAACTCTTATTAGAATAGGACAACGCCAGTCATCAGAAAGAGGGACACAGGGAAGGGCTATTAGAAAGACACGCTCTTTTAAAAAAAAAAGGGCTTGATAGTTTGTGCTAAGTCATGTGCAGGCGGGCAGCCAAGAGGGCGAAGGGGGGCAGTCCCCCCCTTTGAGCAAAATTTTGGTACTTTATGTATTTTTTTACAATATTACTAGTGTTTCCTCTATTTATATACA
Organism: Holothuria leucospilota; assembly: GCA_029531755.1. Classification (NCBI taxonomy): domain Eukaryota; kingdom Metazoa; phylum Echinodermata; class Holothuroidea; order Aspidochirotida; family Holothuriidae; genus Holothuria; species Holothuria leucospilota. The sequence continues at coordinate 8,546,078 of CM055973.1, forward strand.
GTAAATAGGCCTGGGAAGTGCCATTTCCAGCGATCTGGGAGGCATTTTGGACAAAAATTGTCCCATGGGCGCCAACCCATGGGTTAGCGCGGAGCACTGGCAGCATACTTGCCAACTCTGTCCATACTAAAAGGGGACAAATTGTAGGCCTACCATATCAGGAACACATGGTATCTAGTGGTAGCCTATGTACAAAAGCAACACCTTTTACTTGTTTGAAGCTGTTGTGTGATTCTGCATACTTGTAGAATGATAAATTATTTGCCAGCATTAGGTGTGTTTGATTTCTATATGGTTATTCCTTCAAAATATTTCATAAAATACATAATAATATGTCTCCTTATGCATACAAAATACCATATAAAGTATGCACTAAATTACATATTTTCACATTTAAAACACAAAAGCTTCTCACCGTGGTAGGGAAGACCCCCTTCCACACCCTTCCCCCCTCGCGCGCGAGAGCGCTCGGGCTCGGTCGCTTCGCTCCTCGCAAATCTACCGCTTCGCCCCCCCTGACAAATTTCTGGCTATGCGCCTGGTCATGTGTGCCCCTCACACACTTCAATACGGATTGACGCCCCTGGTGGTAAGTGAATAATTAATCTGCCGTAATTTGAAAATGACGGGAAGGGCCATATCTTGTCGTACTTGTTCACAATACATAATTCTAATGCCATGCATGCGAATATTTTTTAAATCTTTACAAAGATTTTTTAATTTAGTAAATTTTAAGACTAACGTGAAGAAGTGACTTACCTTAATGCCTGTTCTTCACCGGTCCTAGAAGTAAGAGTGAAGCTGGTCTCAGATTTTAAAATAATTCCAATGGCCACTAGTTTTTCATTTAAAAATGGATTTCACTGCTGAATGCTCAGAAAATATAATACAAAAGTAGCCCAGTGGGGTCATGGTCGTTCTTCCTTTCATGGCGATTTACCTGTTGAAGGTGGATTTAATCAGTCATTGTATATGGATGTGTTTAAGATGTGACGAAACTTTGTAAACCGTGACTATTCATACAACTTTATTTGCAATAAAAAGATGACATTGACATCGCTGTTTATCTGGGTTATCCGCGTCGTAGTAGGTCAGCTATAAAATCTACTGTTCTGAAACTGTTATCGTTATACCGGATTCCTTTCTTGTAGTTCACAGTCAATACCGGAACTTATTCAGAATATTTTCTGTGTTGTATCACCACCGTGTATTCTATACATATATATATATATATATATATATTAAGAGTAAAGTAGATGGTGAAAGTCAACTACAAGCTAAAAAGATGGACGAGAAGCACCGGGCTTGGAAGCTTTCGGTTTTTAATCAACCTTCTTCAGCCAACTGATAAAAAGCAAGCATACAAACTGTTAAAAGAGGCAAACGTACGACTTGAGCAAGTAAAAGCTTCAAAAATGCCTGAGCATTACAGTGATAAAAGTTAAGAATCTCAAAGCGAATAAAGCTAGTAACTTTCCAAAGAGCTTAAAAAAACATAGAAATGGTAGAATACTAAATAATACAAAAGTACACTCCACTTATATAAATATATACACATATTATATATATATTATATATATATATATATATATATATATATATATATATATATATATATATATATATATATATATATAAATATATACACATATTATATATATATTATATATATATATATATATATATATATATATAACACATACGGCCTAATGTTTTTCTTTATTTGTCAATACACTAACTATACTATTCATGGATGGAGTTGTTTACGTAGTGACTGAAAATGGTATTGTGAATGGCAAAATATAAAGAAACAATGAGAAAACAGTCAAAAGTGCAGGCTATTTTGAAAAAAGCGTCCTCATTACAAATAGCTCAAACCACGCCTATCACAACACTATATGAATATTCAATGATCACGCAGCTGTGTGTACCGAAGTACTGTACATGGGCTTATATTCCCTCGTTTATTCATGCATTAGCTGGAAATAGAGTGATTTTGAATGTTGTATACTGCACAGCACACTTGAGATTTTGAAACAAAAGCACCTGTTTTCATCATAATACCCGTGTTAGTGAATTTCACCCCTAACAGTATTCAAGAAGACACTTGCATACTAACGCTTCAAGTTGTAACGGTAACCAGTTACACCTCTATACACTTGCTTACTTCCCCGCATCCCAGGTCTTTGTCCTTGAGCGGTAGGCTAGGTCTACATATCAAATAATCTACGGTAAACTGGACAATGATACACTAAGTGCCGAAAAATGTGTCGAGTTTGTAGATTTCGATAACTAACCTGAAGTATGACAATAGTCGTAGTCGTAAAATCGTATGGTTCCATTCGATTTCCTCTGTGAGCAATGTGTTTTTTCCTCGGTCAACTTCAGTTGTTGTAGATGGTTTCTCCAAGAGTTTCCAACATGTAAAAGAATTTTTGACTGTTGTATCAGAACCTCCTGTTTGAATCAAGGCAACTGTGTACATCTTAGCTGGGAAACGTAACAGGGAAAGAATGTCCAGGTAGTAGTAGCTCCATGGTATGACCTTGCGACGGAGGATAAGCATCTCAGATGTCAGACTCCAAGCTGATATCGTTGACCATCGATGATTTGAATGACTCAAGAATTATTCAATATTATTTGTCGGCGGTAGCACTAACATATTATATCAATGACCAGCCTCGTGGGTAAATTGAGTTAGATTAACTCGTATTTTCTTGAGTCTGCCTTCAAAATCATGCAAAAAACACTCTTCGAAGATCACGAAAGCTCACTAACTGCACAAATTTTACTCTCCTTTCCCTTCCAGGTAGCAACCCTTGCTGATACTTAGTCCCAAGTTGTGGTGTTATTGAGTAGCTCACGAGGGCTGTAGTTTGTAACGAAATTGGTCGGGAGGGCTTCAACAGAAATTTCTCCTTTCGATTTCCTATTATGAAGCCAATAAAACCTTTCGGATATCAGCCTCATGGTACCATAGGCCTACAGCCAGTTTTCAAGTACATAGGCTATGGCGTGAATATCATGTGTTCAGTGTTCGTTCGCTGGCATATACGTGGGCACCTTTCGTTGTGCTTCCTTTTGCATATTCATATATTAGAGCACTCCAATTGGTTTGTTCACCCAGGAGTGGGATTGAATGGAATAAAGATTGTGTGGAAACATTTTCGATTTTCATAGTTTTTGTCGTTATTTTTATGATAATTGAAACAATATTTGAAACAACTACGTTAGTGAGGGATCTTTTTTATCTTTATTGTTCGGATGGACTGCTTAAACGTTATTCCAACACTTTGGACAAGGCAGTGTTATGTATTTTCCTTTCTTAAACAGGTAATATCACTTTGAAGGTTATATACATCAGGGGCAACTCTTGCATGAGTGCTCATAAAAGAAAGATCTCTATTCAGTCCAGTAGTGTGTGTTTTGAGTCGAAGGATCGTCTTTATTTCGCGCTTGTTTCTCTCTTGGGCTGTTCTAAAGTGGCCAAACAAAATGGGGTAGGGGGGCGGGGCGGGGCCCCTTCAATTGTCAGAAACTTGATGAATCGGAAAAATATTTTGTCTCAGTCGGGGGGGGGGGATTGGGCAGTTAAATTAGGTCTAGAGTCTGGCAAAAAAATCACCGCCGTCCTCCCTGAGAAAAACAGTCTCGTACGACCATGGATACCACTAAAGGTTTTCTAGTAGAGCATTTTACGTTTGCTTTTTGGGGGATCATTGTTGTAGCTCCATCTATTCCTTGAACACGACCCAAGGCCTTCATGAGTACCTTTCGTGGGTCTTGACGTTTTCCGAAGTAGGACATTATTTCTTTAGAGGCCTTTTCGACAGCCAGTTGATCATTTTCGGAACCTCGACACGTGAAGGGAGCCGAAACCATCAAGTCACGGACCGAGCATGTTGACGGGGGATTGAAGGGTGTGGCTACAGGGAACCCGGGGAGGTTCTGTTTGATTTACCTAACTTTACAACTTTTTACAAGAATCCAGATCTAAGGCCTTAGCTTTATTGTTACCCAAAGGACATTCCACCCTAACCCCTGATAGTGACCGTACTCCTAACACTGGATTAGTCGTCACCATCCCTTCTGACAAGAAATTGTCCTCCCTGAACGTTTAGTCCTTCCAAAAGTTTGAATTCCCCCCCCCCCTGAAACCTCTCCCAGGATAAGTTTTCTATCCGCAGAGACGTGTCCTTGTTTTCCAGGAGGCTCCGCCTCCGCTTACATTTTGAAGATTCCGATGAAAGCGACCACACTTCATCGGAGGACGTTTGTCATTTAATCCAGTCTAAGCAATTTCCATGGACTCCTAAACCTGGTAAAAATAAGGTCCTGGACAGTGTAATTGAGTCCAGTTTCCAGTTTGGAACATATACTTCCTCCCAAAGTAACGTCCATTCGTAACGTTTCTTTGGACGAGCAGAAGGCCCTCTTGTCTCTCAAGAAGAAAAAGAATTTAATTATTAAGCTTGCTGACAAGGGCGGTGCCACTGTTGTTTGGCTCCGAGACCTTTATGTTTCTGAAGCTGAGAAACAACTCTCAGATCAAACAGCATACACCGAACTTCCGATGGACCCCACTTCTGAAATCCAAACCTTGGTCAAGACAACCTGAACTACCCTTGTCAGTCAAAAACATCTTCCTGAATCGGCTGAAACCCTTCTGCATCCTTGCCCACAAATCTCCAATTTTTATCTACTGCCCAAAATTCACAAGGCCAATAACTCTGGTCGTCCCATTGTGTCTTCCCACAGCTGCCCCACAGTTCTGATTTCACAGTACATAGACTCTGTACTTTCCCCATTAGTTTCAACCTACCTTCGTTTATCCAGGATACTCCTCACTCATTAGCTTAATTCAAAGTTTTGAGTTTACTGAGAATCGCAGTGAACGTACTTTATTTACCATGAATGTTACAAGTCTCTATACTTCAGTCCTCCATCACGCTGCTTAAGCAGCCACACGCCATTACCTTGGTCAACGCCAGGACCCTAATCCCTACCACCACTTTTCTTTGCTTGACAGAACTGGTCCTTCAGTACAATGGTCGTTTTCTCCGCCAAATTTAAGGAGTGGCTATGGGTTCTAAACTGGGACCTTCTGTGGCCTGCCTCACCATGGGCAGCTTTGAAGAACAGATGTTCACTCGTTTCACCGGGATCAAGCCCATACTTTATAAGAGGTACATTGACGATATTGTTGAGGTTGCAGTTGCTCCTCGAAACGATTTGGAAATGTTCATTAACTTTGCTAAACGTTTTGCCCCTTTTTGAAATTCACTCACTGTAGTTCCAACTCCTCAGTAGTGACACTCACAACTACCTCATGTACTCTTCCAACCACCCCAGATCTTGTACCAATTCGATTCCTAACTCACAACGTTTACGGGCCAGACGGATTTGTTCCGACCACCAGGATTTCGCTAAAGTTTCCAAGCAGATAATTTATTTCTTTGAAAACAACACCAGGATCCACAAAGGGTGCTCTCTGATGCCCTAAACCGCATACAAGGAATTGATAGAGCCTCTGCACTTGCCCCCAAAACTGACCAAACACCCCCAGACGTATTCCGTTGGTCCTATCCTCTCACCCATCGGTAACTACCATTGTACGTGCCATTTACAGGAATGGCAAAATCCTTTCCATAGTAGGTCCCGGAACAACCGGTTTAACATTCAGCATTTAACCTGTACTTCAGCCAGTGTTGTTTACGTTCTCGTATGTAAACGCTGTAATATACTATATGTGTGAGAAACAAAACGTCGCCTTGCTGACCGAGTCACCGAGCACCTGAGGTCAATCAAACAGAACCTCCCAGGGTTCCCTGTAGCCACACACTTCAATCCCTTGTCAACATGCTCGATCGGTGACTTGATGGTTTCGGCGGCCATCTTGTGTCGAGGTTCCAGTCATGATCGCCTGGCTGCCGAAAACCGTCCCATCATGAAACTTAGAACCCTGTCCCCACATGGTCTGAACGTTAGACTTGAACTTTTATAAATCAGCAATTCCTGCATTGTTGTTTCCTGTGTTAACCACTTAACACTGTCTGTTTTTCTAGCCGATTTGCCCGTGCCCAATTTTATGCAATCCCAGGAAAGGATTTACCCTCCCCTTTGAGAAATTTGTGTTAATTGTAGGGGGAAAGTGGTGGTATGCAAAATGGTGGTATGGTGGTATGCAAAATGGTGGTATCTTTGGGTCATTCTTAAGTGATTTTATGTTTAAAAAATGTCCACAATTTAGTGAAGTCTAACTTTTGTTCGGGTAAAAAGGGGAGTAAGAGACGGTTAATATATTGTCTTCAAACCTCCTTAAGTCCCAGGAAAAATCATGGGCGTAGATCCATCTCCAACAATGGGGGGGGGGGACCTTTTCACATTTGTGAATCGCCGTCTTGGTGGAAGAAGCAATGGTGGTAGCCAGAATTTGCGTCACGGGGAGGCAATAAGTTTTGTGATACTCGGTATGGGGGAGGGGTCTAAGGTAAATTTTTCTAGAACTGAATGCCCTCAGATTCGATTTGGTGCAACAAAAGTGTAGGATTTTTAGGTTATTTTTCTTTTAAAAATTTTGTTTTCCTTGGCATAATTGCAGTCTGTTTCATCATTTTTGAAAAAGTGAGGGGACTTTTTGACGATATCCCCTTCTAAAAAAAGGAGGGGGCGTCCCCCATCCCCCATTATCAGCGCCCATGAGAAAATTGTACACGCAATTATACTTGCGTGGAGTCCACAAAAACATTCTTGGACTATAATAAAAGTTTTCCTTTCCATTTTAAAAGAATATCCAAGGTTGACAGAGCCTCCCGTGGGCTCTGAATTAGAGTACACAAAAGACGGACCAACGGGATTCTCACTACCCGACATTCATATTGGAGGAGATATGATATATCACCTTCTTTTTAGGTATAGCAAGAGGGATGGTGGACAGGCAAAATTCGTTTCAGAAAAGATTTTCGTCGTTTTTGAACGTCGCGGTAAAATGTTTGGAAAATAAGCAACGCAATTACGTACTTTCAATCTTTCAAATCATGTGCTAGACTAGACTAGTCAAAGATTCCATAATGATGAGAGCCCTACAGAGGAGGAGACGTACTTTTTAGAACAATGTTTGCATTGGAATAATTTTTTGCGTCATAGCTTTGTTAATGGTATATGAAATCGGGTGTAAACCCTGTCGTATGTTCGCAAAGCACGCCGAAATTTCGAATAAAATATTAGTCCATGACAAAAACTGCATTCAGAACCTGCATCGAACACTGTTACTTTCCCACCAACTTATGCTACTCAGAAACGAATCTTCTGACTGAGAATTCTTAAAAAGCACTTTTGCTCCTCCCCCCCCCCCCCGAGTAGTTACTGAAATAATAAAGACAACTCTGAAACAAGGATTGACGCTAACGGAGCGTACGAAAATTTGGAATTTGTCAAGAATTTCCAAAACTTATGATAGTTTGAGAACAGTTTGAAGAATGGTTAGAACAAATAAACCAATCATCAAAAATACATCTCACCCTACACCCTCCACAGAAATCTGTAGCTTAAACGACTTTTGGGATCATTTTAAAAATTTTCAGGAAGTGATGGGGGAGGGGCACACACGTCACCCATTGCACCCATACGCACCCTTGCTTCCTTACCGGGACACGAGAAATGTCCCGGTAGGGAAAAGACTAGAATAGCCCAGCAGCGGAGCTGTCAGAGATCTCGGCGATCAGACGTGGCTGTTTCAGGGCGGGCTGCGGTGCCGTGCAAGCACGTGCAGATGCGCGTGACTTCTCGTTGCAGTGGCCGAATTTCCGGGTAGCTACTCGCAGTTTCGAGCCGCGTCTGCACGTGATTGCACGGCACCGCAGCCCGCCCTCAAGCAGTTTGTAGCTTAAAAGCCTTTTTTGTTCATTTTAAAACTTTTCAGGCAGTTTCGAAATCGAATAGGGTATGCACGCCGCCACTTTGCATGCAAGAGCTGGTGTCACTGTGCACAATAGCTCGTCACCTGACAGCTTGTCTTCTGTATTCATTCTGCAAGGTCTGTATGGCGAAAATTTTGCCTCTCGATCCCTCTAGATTACAAAAAATTTTACTCTTTAACACCAAATTGTTTCTAAATTTCATTGCAGCTAGCCGGGCCCATACTGCATATGCCATGATGTTTACTTATTTAGTTCTTTAGTCTAGGATCATTACTCAGCAATTCACCTGTTTTAGAACATTGTAGCTCTCCTTTCTTCGCCAATCACTTTGAAAGATATCTAAAGAGACAATCCAGCTATAGCTCCACCCAACCCCTACATAAATATATACTTTGAATACGTTCTTAGACACTTTATTCGTTTTTTGCTCTTAATTTTTCCTTTTCTTTTTTTCTTTTTCTTCCTTTTCCCCTTTAGTTTTTTCGTGGCGAAGGGGGAGGGGCGGGCCCCCAGGCCCCCCTGGATCCGCTCCTGGCTAAACCTGCCATCACCACCCTCCACGTGAATGGAACTGATGCACAGGGTTCCATCCATGAGTCGAAAATTTATCAGCACGCCATTAAGCCTTCCGCTTTCATAATGTCATAAACAGCCCCCACCCTCTGGGACGTCGCCTAGACTACTGCTCCTAAACCTCTGCCAATAATCCCTTTAGTAATACTTTTCCGATATCTTGACATTCTACTGTTCTAAGTATTTCACAAGTTGACCTCCGAGACCTCTGTATTAAACCAAAGGACATGCAATTTGTTTGCATGAAGTATTAAGTCAAATTTTGGATTACCTTCAGAACTTTAGTGAAAACGGTTGATACTTTCCTTTAATAGTGTAAGGATATAGTATCATACTTAGACGATACAAAATTTCAAAAAGTAAAATAAATGAATTAACTTGAGATTGTAGGGTGTGTGACTGTCTTTGGAGGGAAAGAGTGTTAACTCAACTTCTAAAACAAACCTATGATATGTTTTAAGCATTTCAACTATGGTCAAAGGTTCTCTCCTCCCGCTTGTTAAACAAATTATTGCACCATAAAGCAAGCAGATAATTGCAGCCATAAAGACAATGCAATTATTGATGTGAAAGAAGTTTTATTTTTAGCCTTTACCTCGATCGCTTGGTCCCCAAGCTTGGTCTAGCTCATCGACGTTGATTGTGATATATGTACGTATATCTTGAGTGTTTGCCTTTGATGCCTTGCCTGTTCACTGGTATACAGACACCTTTACTGAACTTTGAACAAAATAAACGATAAACTACTTAAAACAGACTTGATGCAATGATTAATATTGTCGTTTTAGCGTTGCGTACATTGATATTGATAACAGGTGTACATTAGACTTAAAACAACAGGTGTAAATTCATAAAGATTTTGAACATCGCTTTTCATAAAATCGTTTTGTTTTTACAGTGAGATGGTGGTTACATTTCTATGGATAAAAATTGTGAACCTGCTCACAGTCTTTCAGCTTGGATAGAAAGAGCTTGCAGAGACTTAAATTTATGCAAATCTTTTTTCACTTGCAACAAAAGCTTAAATCCGTATGTAATCTCTTTCAAAGACGAAATCTTTCCAAGAGTAAACCACTGTACATGAAAAATGGGAACCTTATGTCGTGCTTATAGTTTAATTTGAACCAAGAAGTCTACTTTTTAGAAACAAAATTTGCTTTCCTTTAGAAGTCTGCAGCGCGAGATGTAACTGCATTCCCAAAACAAGTCATCTATAGTTTCAACCTTTTACCCACAGAAAATACATCTAAGGGTTTCTTGTTTATAAATTCGATAAAGGTACAATTTTTTTGCCCAGTATTCAATGAATAAAGCAAAATTGGACATTATGATAAGAGAAGAGCGAAATTGAAAATACTGCAATTTTTCCTCCCTTATAGACTCAAAAGAGATCAGGTACATTCCCTGCAACTACTCCTTCGTTAAATACAAAGTCAAAATGCCAGATTGTAGTTGCTCCGGGGGTAATAAATTACAATTAATTAAATACTGTTAATATAAACCCAAAGCAGAGGATCAGATGGCTTATTGAGAAACCTACCATCTAAGTCTAGATCAAACAAGGAAATAAATGTACAGTCCCACCCTAACCAAAAGTTTCCAATTGACTCAACCTTTCTTTGGCAGAAACCGTACACCTCTAAATCAATTTCAGTCGAGGCCGAATTACTAAAAGATTACTAAAAGATCAAGGCCCATAATTACCACTTACAACCCACACAGATAATGGGATTTTAAGTGTCTAAACCAGAAAGACTACCGTCGATACTAAATTTTTAAATGACGGTTCCATAAATGTATTTTTTATAAGCGGATATTAAGGTTACTATTACCTGCATTATGTTCTGGGCAATGAATGGTGACAACAAGATCCCCGGCCGGTCTGGAACCGTTTCGAGTTACCTAACTTGAGGACATTCGTTATTTTTTTGTCCATTGATATGAATTAATTGTGTTTATAATTTTTATTTTGGGGGCTATGAGAGTATCCCTGACCTCTCCTGTGAGACAATTTAAATATCACTTGATCTCATATATGAACTAGCCTTTTCCAGTACTGCTATTTAGCTATAATGCAAATTTTCAGCTTGACTGAAGCAATTCTCTTCTGATAAGTGTCGCTACCTCTCGGATGTCAGGATGTTAAAAGCTCCAGAAAACAGCTTCCTGTGTAGTTCAGAGGGGATGAGGGGCTGGTCTTCCTCTGTAACTCCAATGATGGATGAGCTACACTGGTTAACTATCAGACCCCTCATTGACTACAGAGTACTTTTCTACCTTAAGGTTATTACTTGTACTCAACTTACCTTAATATTTTGTTACATCAGCAGGGTAATTTTGAACCAGCTATTAGGCACTACCATTTTTAAAATAAGTATCTCATGCAAGACCACAGTTTTTTTAATTCGCATACTGTTTAGGGAAACTCCTTCCCTTGACCTATGTTTTGGACCCCCCCCCCCTCTGTGTTTGAAAAATGTTTTCATTAACTATACAAAAATGGATTGTAGTATATATGGACTGTACATCAGCGCAGTAGGGCTATAGGGATGAATCTCCTTACCGGGCTGATTATTACTTCATTGTTGTAATAAAAAACCAACCCCCTAGTAACACTTTGGTGACTTGCCCTTCAATTTGTGGGTATATATATATATAATTTATGTGTGTTTAAATAATAAGACAAAATCCACGAATGTTCCATGAAACATTAAATTGATAAGTAGATAACCCCACCAAGTTGACAATACGAGAGCACAGATACGGGGTAACAAAATAGCATTTATTTCGGACACCCCTGTGTCCTCCTCCAGCGCGAAATGTGAAGTGAAGGTTAATTTACAAGCAGCAGACAAGTTTCCCTCTGTCATTTATTACCCTCGTCAATGGGCTTAACCCCACTGACGTGTCTGTTGTTTGTAAATAAACCTTCACTTCACCTTAATGGCTCCCTCGTATGAACTTTGGAGCGAGCTTTGGAATATTGTTGTTGGAACACCATGCATTCGCCATGTGTTTTGAATACTTAAAACGGTGGGTTTAGTGCTCGGAAGCAAGGTTCATGGTGTTACACGCAAATAATATAACTCTGATAATGGGTTGACTTCAGCTATGTAAAACTACAGGTGGCGGTGCAGTTATCAAATTTGCTATCACTGTACCAAAACGAAATGAGAAGGTAAGTTAAACATTTCAATTAAAATATCCATGTCAGTTAAAAGCTCAAAATGGACCAAGCAAACAAATTTTAACTTAGCCATTTAAAAAATGCAGATCACCATAGACAGAAGGTGTTTTGGCCAGGTCCATTTTATTGACCTTACAACCATTATAGTATATTCAGAACACTTAAAAATGTACGTATATTCTCCACGATAAAAATCTAAAATTTGAAAGTAAAAATCTCTATTGTTAACCAACAACAACGTTTCCATGTTCTTAATTTTGAAATTTTCTTTGAAGTTACGTCCTACTCTTTAAAGATCGATTTTGTCACCACTTTGTACGGAAACGTAATAATGTGCATGTAACACTCATAATCAATTGTTCTTTTCATTTAAAAGCTGAGAATTAATATTAGCATCCCTTTTACACCTTTGAAGTCTTTGCGAAAGTTCAAGATGGTCGCAAAATTTGGCCCAGTTTATTTTTCCTGTCACACTGTATTCTGGACCACATTTCTGTACAAATTGAAAGTTTGCATTGCACTAAATTCCACGTTTGTACATTACGTAATGTTACAAATGTAAGCTAATTGACCAATACAGGCCTTGGGCTCATGTCCAACTTATTGATCTTGTCAATTGTGTATTCAGTACACTTGAAAATATACTTTAAGTTACCAGTGTAGATTTTAATTTCAGCCAAAGGCTAAAATTGATTAAAACGTCTGACGTTGGTTACTTTGGAATTTCGATTTCGCCCCTCGAGAAAGGCTGTGGGGTCATGTGTAACCTATTGAACATAGTACCACAGTATTCAGGTCTCTTTAAACCATGAATTTAGCCAAAAAAACCAAAGCCGGTGTGCCACCCAGATGAAAATCCCAGTTAAATCTAGTTCTAATTTGAACTGAAAAAATTAGACTAAACACAAAAAGATTCAAAGGGACTGGCTTGAGCTGGACTGAATTGGGCCTAGCTGGACTGAATTGGGCCCAGTTAATAATAACTGGGTCATGGTTCCATAGTGACGTTGATATTGAGCGGACGTATTCGAGCTGTAAAAGTTCAAATAAACTTTCGCTGCAAAAACGGAATCATTTAAAATTGAATCTGCTTTAACCAATAAACTTTGCTGGACAGATGGGTGCTTTTAAAATTTCAGTCTAATGCAGGTTCAATTGTAACCATGCAGTTACTGTTACTTGACAACTGGTTCAGTGATAAAATTCCTAATGAACTGGTCCAAAATGTCCCGTCGGACCGATCAGAATAAAGTCCTATGGAACAACAGTAAATTCCCCTGGAACTGATCAAAAGAAAGTCCTTTAAACACGTGAAGTGTCACTGAACTGGTTAGTGAAGTCCACTAACGTTGGAAAAGCAGTTTCCATTTGAACTGCTCCAGGAAGAACATTTGAGCTTATACCAATAAGTCCAACCGAACTGGTCTAGATAAATCCAGTTGCATTGGTCGGGAAAGTCCAATTGAACTAAAAACAATAAAGTTCAATTAAACAGGTCAGTAAAGCCCAATTATATGGACCAGTAAATTCTTATTCAACTGGTTCAGGCTGTCCAATTGAGCTGTGTCAGTAAATTCTTATCAAACTGGTCCAGTAGAATCTGGCTGAACTCTTCAGTAAAGTCTAGTTGAAACCGTGTAGAAAAATCCTACTGAATTAAACTGATTTTACCTTAATTGCATAAAAGGCTAAAATGTTCCCTATCAGATCAAAACATTTGTAAATTTCCCACGTTTTTATATGCAAATTAATTTCCAAATTATGTAATTTACACATTCAAGCAGTTTATGACAAGATTTCCTACTTATTTGAATTGTTTGTAATATCCTTGTATGTTAACTATCTTCAAATCCTTACATGAGCATAAACACATGTCTTGACACTTAATTGTATTATACATAGACGCAATAAAATACCCTATCCTGTAAGTGCTGTGTAATTAAAGTACACCATTCACATTTAAATTACCCTTCTGTAGGCCACACACGTGGTATGTACTCACCAGGGTATTCAGTTAATCTCGGGACATTTTGTGCAATATACCTCCTGAGTTTCCAACTAGACTTGCCCAAATACGAGAACAGTCCAGTTAAACTTGTCCAGTCGAATTGGATTGAAATAGACCAGATCAACTGCACAAAGGTAATGTCTAGAATAGTCCAGTTGAAATTTTCCAGTTCAACTAGTCCAACAAATTAACTGGACCAACCTGGAATTTTTATCTGGGGCTTCCAGAGGCAGTGCAAGAAGTCTGCTGCACGGCGGTCATTTTGAGAAAAAAAAATGGCGACCACGATGGAGCCTGCGAAACTGCAACGTTAATTTTTTGGCTCAGCACACAGTTAATATTACAGCAATATATGCGTTGTCAACACTGTCAACAAGACTGTCAACAAATTTGCTTAAAGAACTGGACTAAATAGAAGATAACATGACGTGAAAGTTTCGGAATAGAATTTAGTCAGTACTCTAGCATGCAAGATTGCCCAGTATTTTGGGTACAACTGAGAATGCTGAATACTAGGATTATTTAGTTAACTTGTCTGTGGTTACTTAAATTTCACTCAACATTGGTTTATTTTCCAGCATGTCATGGCCACATTATGTTGGCTGGCTCAAAAGGTCTTTTGTGTTGCTTAGAGACAGTCCACTTTCTTGCTGTTTTCCTTTTGTAAGTCACGAGTGTTCCTATATAGTATAATAACAGGTTAAACTGTTGTTATTTTTAATCAAGAAGGAAACATTAGGTAAGAGACCGAACAGTATTTCTACTCGCAAGGTTTTTGTCGTATTGCCCCTTTCATATGAGAGTACCAACTACCCTGGGATGCAGAAGGGTTGAAACTTTCTTGACATAGCAACATACTGAGCCGGCTTCCCTATTATCGTAACAATGTCGCAGTAACAACGTCTTTTGGCACATAGAATGTTTATATATCTGAATTCACCGACATATATGCATACATTACGGATAAATTAATACGGGCCTATGTGGGTATATACTTGGTACGTGCACATGGGCGAATGTATGATTGTCTCTTCACTCGTATGTATACCTATCCAATCGCTAACACTTTTGTATGTGCGTATGCATGTCTCTTTGTCCGTATATAACTGTTTGTAGCAACATGTCATCTCGGCCCCAATCATCTCGGCCTCTCCCAACTCGGTGCCAAACCAGCTCGAACGCATCTCCATATCCCAATAGAATTTATGACAATTGTTACATTTAGGAACCTGATAGGAGGCAGAATATTTCAGAAGTAAAGAAAATGCGTAGCCCCAAAAGAGGCAGGTGGCAAGGGCCTCCCTGTAGTTCAATGGATGCCCTCATCTCGTCGAAAATTTCGATACCGTTGGGAATCTTCATGGCTGCGAATAGTACGTTATCCACACTGGCTACCAATAGTCTTAAGGCTTTACCCGTTTTTGCTCGTAGGGACTGGATTTGATAATTAAATCCCACTAATTCACAAACAACTGCTGCGTCATGAGCGCCCACTGAGACGTCAAATTGTCTGCATGTCTTCCACATCTCCCAAGTGTTGAATTTGTGGTTGTATAGGAGAAAACGTCTTGCGTTTAGAATGGCGTGGTGCTCAGTGCTATTTACACTTGGTAACTCTTAGCCAGTTTAAGACACTTGCTTAAGATGTCCTTGGATATGGAGGGGTAAACAATACCAAATCAGGCTCATCAATCCAACTCAAACCTAAATAGAAAGTGGGAGCAAGGTGATCATCTACCTTATTGACAAAACCATAAGATCGAGGATCAGCGTCAACCAATAGAGAAACAGTTTTTGAATTGTTTAACAATGTAGAGGAAAAAAACAACCTCACAAACTAGCCTAGGGTTAGCTTATATTAGTGACATCATGCTGACTTGATTGCGCTAAAAACCATGTTTTCTTAACCTTGCCTTTCTATTGTTCTATAATTATTGAGGAATGTCTTGTTACAAGCCCATTGCGCTAAGGCTATTTGTTATCACCACAAGGGAGCTTTCTCTACTTAGTTTACAAACAATAACAAAGAAGTTCCTACTCTTTAATTACTTTCACCCTTGCAAATGGATACAATAAAATGCAAGTTGCACAGAAAGCCTCCTGTTGAATGCCCGTGTGCAATTGTAATATGCATTTTTCTGAGAGAATTTCATGTCAAGTCAATAAGTCTTTTCTAAATGTCAACTACGTATGAGCACATCCTGAAAACGGGAGTTAAACACACTGTCTTACCTACAACACATGCCAAGAAACTGCGTTTATATTAGAATATATGGAAATTATCTCCTTTTAGATCAGACCCAAGTGCACAGAGGTAGTTTGTGTCTTACACAGCATGATCGTTGTCTTCTTGGTATTGAAAATTATATATAACCTTTCCCAAATGACGTATAGTTTGCATAACGTGTATACTGACGGCCGTTTATCTCCCATGCATCCCATAATTCCTTGCGGTAATCGTAACTGAAAAAGCTTATTGCGCCTCTGATTAGTCGTACTGCATGACGTTGATAAGGTCAAAGCTATCCAGCCCCTATGCATTCGTTGTAACAGAGATGGAAAGAAAAAGAGAATGCAATTTCAACGAGAACAATTCTTGATGAAGTTCAAGCATAACCGTGACTCCAGTCCACAGATGTTTAGCTTACTGCTAGGGCATTGTAATGTCCTAGGCATAGTTGCAGAGCCGCTATGTGTTTACTAGTACTAGGGTAGAGCACACAATATTTAACCCTCATCAAATATTCAACTCCTTATTGTTGTTCACATGTCACTCCGATCCTATACCAAGATTGTGAATATATTTATTTAAAACAACATTCTGAGCAAACCCTCTTCTTACTACTGACAAATACAGCACACAGGATTGCACAAAATTTACCATGTGTTTCAGTTCTCATTACATGCGGCACAAAAGGATAAGTACATGAGAAATTAAATTTCCTTAAAAGTCAGTTCAGCTTATCTTGGTATGAAAATTCTTGATGTCTTAATTGGCGATATTTCATCTTCATTATTTGTAAGTATAGAGGGCTGAGGTAAGGGAGACCTGTCACGAACTTGAAATAGGCTATCCAGTTTGGAATGTCAACTGTTCGTAATTAATGTCAGCTGTTCTTATTTGTTAGTAGGCTACAAACCACGACTGGACATAGAACAAACAGCAAATTTTATTTCAAGTGTTTAACGTTTAGCTTCTACAAAGCTATTTAAGAATATATGTACAAATATTTCAATACGAAAGTGATTTTTACCAAATAAAAACTATACAATGTATGTTGTCGTCTTATCCTTTCTTCTTCATATTAAAAACGTTGAAAGAAAAAAGAACAGTTGCCTGCCTACAAATTAATATCATTGCCATGATCTAAGGTGAGCTCGCCGTTTAGTGGAAGGGAATGCTGTTTAACCTGGGTAGATGAGGATCACTGGTTATGCTAAAATATATTTGTACTTTGATCTCGATTAAACAAGACTGAAGCCTGATTGGGATTGTACCGACACTGGCATTATGCAAAACGAAGGACTGCATGAGAAATCACAACTGATCAGCTTCAGTTTTAAAGATTTGGGAATGAAAATTTCTGTCTTGGGTGGGTGTGATATCAGTAGAATCCCAATCAAAGTTCATCTTAGTTTTTACTTGATTTAACTTCACTTCGGAATTACATGAGACTTTAAAGAAGTATTTTTTAAGCAAATAGGACATAAATTAAACTTTATTTCAGTTCACTCCATCTTACTGAGCTTTCTATTCATGTAGAATAGTTATGTCTTAACATTTTGTAAACATTTTATGAGTTCCTTGAGAGGTGCACATGTGAATAGATTTGTTATCCGAGTAGTGCCTTTTTGTAAGCTAACCACATCTCATATTAACGGTACATCAGATCTATTTGATATGTAAGTCAATGCTTACAATAACGGTGCATTTAACGATCTGACACTTTGAACCACAATTAATGTCCCTTCTGAGGGGGTATTTAATTTTATTTTTAACATGTTCATAACAACAATCAGTAGCCTAAACTCTAACAGTGAACACATCGTATTTTCCTTTGCTTTAATACATACATAACACCACTAGTATATATTCGTGTTGGGAATATCGTATGTTGTCAGTCCTTCATGCGTGTCTGAATAAACGTACTTTCATTTGCTAAGAATGGGTCCTTATAAGCTTGTGAGCTTTGTAATGCTCTACATTTAGTCCAGCGTTTTGCTACACCTCTTTGAGCCACCGTGCTAAAGTATCTTTTGACAGAGGGTGTTTGTGGTGGAGCGTTGTTAATAACAGCAATTATATTTGCAACGATTTTTAATTTCAATTCAATTAGAGATTGGACGATAGTACTGAAGTAGAAAACAATTTTTACCTGGCTTTGGGATAATACTTATAACACTACGAAATTACGGTAACCATGATTTAGAGAATCAACAATAACTTCCCATATAATGGCCAAATGTTTACAGAAAATAACAGAGAAGCCAACACTTCCTACTGACTTGTAGTTTTTCATTGAAATAAGAGATATGGTACAATCATGAAGAGTAGTTTTGCTGTAGCCTCAAATCCATTTAGGCTACATGCGGATGCCTTATGCGCCTTCAAATTGCCACAGTTATGACTTCGTTAACACGAATATGTACAGTACAAGGTTTCTCAGTTACTTCATCTTGATAAATCTCATAAAGCTTAACGTTACACTCCGTACCCATCTAGATGTACGTGTACTTACTGTTAGACGGCTATACGGTTCACTGCAACAAAACAAAAGAATCGTAATCAAAACCATTGAAATCATGTTAATCAGACTAGATCAGGAAAAAACGATTAAACCAATCTCATTACAGAAAACTTAATTCAACGCTATGTATGAATTTGATGTGTATTTGGCCAAAACGTATAAGTACTAACCAAAATTTGTGGCTACCGGATTCTCTAAACAGCCATGTTTAGACCTGAATAAAGAAACACGAAGTTAGATAACCGATTTAATCAGTGCAGTTACATTTTCCTTCACACTGAATGGAATCATCGCTTTTTAAGGAAGTGTGAAGTTAATCCAACAGAAAAGGGTCAGGAGAAGTGTTAATAGAGTTGTAAAGAGATTGATTAAAATTTCGAACTTCATGAAGAATAACCCTTTCATCATCAAAAACATCACCGTTAGGCTTCAACAGTTAAGAAATTTTATTCTCCATTTTATTGCGCTTTTCTAAAGTCAAAAGTATTTTAAATTTTCTCCCCATCCTCGACCCATCCTGCACGAGATCTTATGGTAGTACCCTGCAGTTGGTAATGCAGTTATTAAAAATGGACGGGTCTCGGCCGATTCAGCCATAAAGAGGCGCTGTTCAAACTTGGAGATTCTCAATAGCAAGGGTCCTCTTTGTCACGCTTTTCTAGAATTTCTCTTTGGAATACTTTAAAGTAACCTCAAGTAACTTAAACATTAAAAATCCCACCTTGAGCATTGTAAGGGTCAACAGAAGTGCCACGATAAATCACAATTTCCATATCGCACTGTCACTTTGTTACAGTCTGTTCAGTGTGTGCCTCCCATTGCTGTAGCATATATCACGGCAGTGGTAATATCCGTCAAAATTATAATATGCTTTTGATGTATAAAAGGACTAATTGTTCCAATGTGGTGATGTTTCTTCTCTCTTCTTCTTTTCTATATCCCACTGGCTTTTCTTGGCAACTGCAAACTGCATTCAGCCTAGCAAAGAGGCATCTGCGTTTATGACTATATCTAGTTCCGATTCTAAAGTATGAATGTGTGCCGACGGAAAATTCTTTTGTCATCATTCTATTTTCTCGAATGCTTGTCTTGAAAAAGACCCAATCTTTGCATATTTTCAAGAATTGTCTTCAAGACAACTTGGCTACTTCCATTTGCCTGTACGAAATAGGGCTATGTGTAACCCCGCAAACAAAGAAACCAATAGTTCTATGACTTGTGCAAGTTCCCTCTCACCTTATAAGGTTATCCCTTAAAAACTTAGTATTCTTTGTAACTTTGTCTATCCTTTCCTATTTTGTACATGAAACCATTTTCAAAGAGTCAAGCACAGAGCCCAAAGAATCCAATGTATCACTTGGTTTGAGGACAGACTTTTCAGGGTAACGCTTGAAGCGTAGGTCTTGGGACAAACGCAGTGCTTCATTTCCAGCTTGAGCACACTCTCCTGTTGCTGTACCTTGAAGATAAATATCTTTACTGATTAGCAAGCATGCAAAAACCAATTTTCGTAATTCAGAGAGTACGTCTTTCAGCAATTTTTGAATATACGAGGTGCCGAAGCTAAACCATTTAGAAGGCATGAATATTGAAACACTTAATGTTTGTGGAGAAATCGCAAGTACTTAATTCTACTAAAAATGGCTAACTGACACAGAATAGTAGGCATCTCGAAAATCGACAGATATTATGAAACAGTTTCACTCCATAAGCCTCAATCCTGATTGTTATGTATCATTTTAAAATGATAACATTTTACACTCTGGTTGATTTTTTCACGTTAAAAATTATACGAAAAGAGACGTCTGGCTTTGGGACCCTAGGAATATATTCGCCATGAGTATTTTGAGACTCCCCAAGCAATCCCTTTTGAAGGAGCTTTGCTGTTTCTTACTTTAAAAAAGTCCTTCTGCTGTGCTTAACCGTTGTATATACACTGTTCTTGACAAACTGTAATCAACCAGTCTTTCAGAATTGAATTAATTCTTTATATCATATCCTTCACTTAGGTCAACACAACTTAATCTTATGTGGTCTTTTTCCATTGAGAGAGAAAAATTTTATAGCCTTCCACAATAAATGTAGACCTTCGTTAATTTTATTTCATGAAGTAGCTGTAGGCAGAAAAGAACTCGCTTCTGATGTGTTTAACTGTTGCAGTGTTGAAGTTTTGCTCTGAATGTCGCCTGGCTCGAACTTGGCCTAAAAGGCCTGTACTGGGTCGGGGGGTGTGAACGACCTCGACCTTTAGTCAGAGCCTTTAGCTCTTCTCGTGTAGGAGTTAAAACATCACCTACTCATTTTGTTTCCGTCCGAGATATCTCGGACTTGAGGCTAAATGTCATCACCAGAAAGTTAGAATTAGTACCTTTCTTCAGCAAGTATCTCTGTACACTAATTGCTGTATGTTTTCTGTGCCGAGCGAGGCTGATGCATCTGTTAATCTGGTCACAAATTGTTTCTTTTTCCTGACCAGCTTTACATAAGAAAACGTCATTTTAAGTGACTGTCAAAACAGTCACTTAAACAAGTCATTAACACGGTTATAACCATGCATGAAGTTTAATCAAGTAAACGAACAATCAACAGTGACTGCAAGTGAGTAAAACTGTAACAGAAAATATACGGGAGGAAACATTACATAATGGGAATAAATCCAGACACAATGTGCTGCACAAAATAAACACGTTGATAATTTACCACCGCATAAATGAATTACAATAATTCAGATTAACGGAACGTTAGTAAGCGCCTCGGACGATACATTATGTACTGTGTGCATCTTTATAGAAACAGGATTACGGCAGTTGCGACTAATAAAGGAATGTTTTATTGTTCACAAATGAGAATAAAAAAGTCATTTCCAAAATTATTTGAAAAAATATACATTCGATTATCTTTGTTGTTATTAATTTGGTTATTTGGTAGCGTTACATAAATTTAGCATGTACATACTTAGTCATTTAAAATTTTATGAAATGTTGATAGATTGAACCATTACTTAATCCCATAATTACCGTGCTTAAATTTTAGACAAACAATGGTTAAAGTCAATAAAGAAAAATAAGTAAAAGAATATATAACACAAGAAAAGTTTTGAGTGTAGTGTACAACACACAGTATTATATACAAAATGAATACGTTGATAATCAACCACAAAATTGATGACTTACTATAATTAAGAGCTCTAACAAGGCAGGTTCCAGCGCCTTGGAAGGAGGACAATGTGTATTTTGTGATTCTACATTAATTAGATTAAGTAGATAGGATATATACAGCGGAATGTTTATTCGTTAACTGACAGCAATCCGTGGGTCCTTTTGAAAAGCATATCGATTAAACTTATAATAATACTTGAACTTTCAAAGCAAAGTTTTTCGTTCACCTAGAGGAACAATTAGATTGCAAAAAAAAAAAAAAAAAACAGTTGAAGATGTAAAAGTGCTAAACAACAAATGGGTGATGATCATTTTAATTTGACGATGCATTTTTCATTTTTATTCAATTTAATATGAACGATACTTATGCCATTTCGATAAGTTTGTGCATGTTTGCTGTTTAGATTTTCCAAACATAATTTAACATCTACCAAACGCCACT
Organism: Holothuria leucospilota; assembly: GCA_029531755.1. NCBI lineage: Eukaryota > Metazoa > Echinodermata > Holothuroidea > Aspidochirotida > Holothuriidae > Holothuria > Holothuria leucospilota. The sequence goes on from CM055973.1 coordinate 8,568,113, forward strand.
AGCAGGTATATTAGGGTAAAATACAATTCCTAATCATGTCAAATGTCCGTTTTCTCCATGTGCTCTCCCATCTACGTCTCCACGGTTGCAGTGTAATTTGCGATTAAAATAAAACAATAAATACATTGTCAAACCTTTTTAGTTGTACAACATGGCATAAGTATTTGGTAGTATATTTAGCCAGACTTTAAGTCAGTAAAATTTAATTCATACGCTGGAAAGCGGAGGGGGGTAGGTGGTGGGATACAGGTGGACACGTCCCCTGTTAAATTTTTCAGTGGAGGGAAGGACCTCTGTAAAAACATTGTAGGGGAAAAATGGGCAATTTCAACCAAATTAAAATTAACACCAAACACGTATAACTATAACTAATTATGTACGAAAATTAATAACATAAATGACAGTCCTCCGTAGCAACCAAATATTGCCTGTTGACGATTGGACTGAGACATTCGACCTTTTCGGAGTTCCTCATAAACTTTACCATCATCAGAATCCGCGAACCAACTGAGCTGAGCCGTACTACTTTTCCGAATTTCAATTGTATCGGACCCAATAATATCACAAAAGAACAAGGTCTCCGAGACTCCTGCTTTGAGGAAATAAGTAAATAACCAGAGCTCAACGCCCCTGGCCTTCAGTTAGAACTTGCAGCCTGCCGGAAGAAATGGTCAGTAACTACAGTTTACAAGAATGCATCAGAGCCTTGCGTGAAGCTCCACAGGAAGTAAGAGCACGCCCTACCAAACGTATGTTCTGTAATTACGCTACTGTTGGTCCCGAGACCGGTTTAATCTGCTGAATGTGAAACTGGTCATTCAGCACACTTCGAAGACTGAAAACATGGTTACTTTATACCATGACACAAATGTGACTAACGCAGTAGCACTTGCTCATGTTCATTAGTCCACTCTAAATCAACCAGATACTCATGAGTTGTGCGCTAAGTTCGTCAACAAAAAGGAAATACGAGAAGTTAATATTTTTGGCAAATACAAGCAATGACTGTAATCCGTATGCCTTCCTACTGACTCCAAAATGATTTTAAGCAACAATATGGTCCTGGGTAGGAGAGTTAGGTTTAAGTAAGTTGAGAGTAAATACTTTCCACGTTTTATCATTTTGAACAGGTCTAAATGGTCTAAACCACAGGGCTGTCAACTCTCACACATTTTAGTCACACATTTCGGTGCAATCCCACGCTCTCACGATGAATCATCAGTTTCTCACGCAATGTCTCAATATGGTGTAAAAAATTCCACTCATAACGCAAACGATGTCTCAGGTTTCAGTAAAATGCCAGCTATCCCGCTTCCTGAGATCCTTCTCCAACTGAACATAGTCTGCAGTTAGCTGTCATTGTAGTACATTGCTTATAGATAGTAACATAACCATAGTCCCTGGAACGAATTATTCCCTCATTTGTAATGATTTTCATTGGGTTTCGTTCCACCTCCACTATCAGGATATATTTATATTCGATTTTAGGCTGTCAACAATACATACCAATTTTTCGTAGGCCTATTTATAATGTGAACAAAATGTCTCCTTAAAAGTTTCCAGGAATATGAAACATCTGAAAACTGGCAATTGTGGGCGTAAAGTAATGAGGCACGGGAAGTGTCATTTCCTGCAATCTAGGGGTATTTTTGGCAAAAAGTTCCCATGGAGGGACGCTCCGCGCGAACCGTTGGTCGCGCTCCGAATCAGTAGTCTTTCAGCGAATCTCACTCTCAACAGTCTCCCAGTGAATCTCACTCTCACCAAGTCACTAAAAGTTGACAGCCCTGTATAATACCATAGAAAAAGTTTTGTTTGTCTTTCATTGATTCCATTTCTCATTAAAATAAATAAAAATAATCCCACCATGGTATTAATCTTTCATGGTTACCCTTCCTGAGGCTCAGTGGTGTAGAGGGGGTGGGTGAGGCAAGAGGCGAAAAAATAATATAATTTTCCACTTCCAAAGATAACAAATTTAACATCAGATCGCATGTATAAGGACATTAAATACACCCCTCTTAGGACGATGACCACATAATTATATTTCCCGCATTTTTTAAATACTTAATCTGATTTAGGTTCCCTCGTCCCCCCCCCCCCATTATTAATGCTTCCGCCTCCACTGCCGGAAAATGTTTTATAATTGTGAAAATATTAAAGACGGTCACTGTAGAGGGACAGGACAAGAATAAGAAAATATATTGTAGAATACAGGATAACCAGTTTTTTACCATGCGAAGTGAAACAGGTTGTCCGGAGGAAAGTCACCTTCATCTAGCTGAAATTTTCTCAAAAATCGCAAGCATTTGTGTTACCCAAAGTCTAAAGGTCGTTGCCTGAAAGAGTTACAAATTCAGTAAAAATGCTTTACTTCCACACAAAATATATAAAATTTATTTCTGGCCCCTTCTCAGTCCCTCCCAGCATCTCATTGCCTATGGTAATGAGTATTTTACAGGGCGGTAGGGATTATAGTCTAATTTTAAGTTCATAAAAATCCGGAATAAAGACATACATTTAAAGAGTGATGTACAAAGACAAAAGTAGAAATAAAGATGGAAAAATCAAAAACAAGAAACAAGAAGAAGAGAGGTAGAACATCAAAATACCTGTAGTCAATAAATTTATGATTGTACAGGTGAATTTTGTAAAGGCAAAAATTCCTGAATAAAAAAACTCATCGTACATTAAATGGTTTTAAAGCATGTAACTTGGAGTGATTGCCCTATTTCTATGAGTTCTTGGCAATAAAAGGTAAATTCTTCCGATTACAAAGGAATGTAACTTAGAGAAAAAAGAATCGTAATTACACAGATCTCCATTTCATGAATGTTTAAAAATAAAGCAGTGTCGTCAGCATCCTCGAGAACGTTTGGAATTGGACCTATATATACATATCTATATATATATATATATATATATATATATATATATATATATATATATATATATATATATATATATTTATATATATATATATATATATATAACGCTAAATAAACATTAAATTAACACTAAATTAAAACGTTGGGGGAAATCACGATATCACGGTTTCGTTAAGGCGAAAATGAAACAATAAAATACATAAGCATATATTTTAATCATAAATTTATATTATTTGAAATAAACTGTTAAGAGACATAATCAACGTTATTTCAATGGCTCGCCATCTGTTAGTGTAAACGGATAGGTATCCGTAAATTCGTCAACATTAAAGTAATAGTATTTAGATTGTATGGTTGAAAGTTACCATACGTTTACGTATTTCTATATAAAAACTGTGTGAAAACGTTAAGGGGAAACGATTTCCCCCGAAAGTACATTTCCCCCTAATGTATGTTTTTTCACACGATTTTCCCCCCAAGGTGGAAAATAGGCATATATATATATATATATATATGTATGTATGTATATATATATATATATATATATATATATATATATATATAGCGAGAATGATAAAAGTTCAACGTACCCAAACAATGCACTCCCCCCCCAGGTGGAAAATAGGCATATATGTATGTATGTATGTATGTATGTATGTATGTATGTATGTATGTATGTATGTATGTATGTATGTATGTATGTATGTATGTATGTATGTATGTATGTATGTATGTATGTATGTATGTATGTATGTATGTATGTATGTATGTATGTATGTATGTATGTATGTATGTATGTATGTATGTATGTATGTATGTATGTATGTATGTATGTATGTATGTATGTATGTATGTATGTATGTATGTATGTATGTATGTATATATATATATATATATATATATATATATAGGTCGATAAAGGTTGTAAAAAGTGCTAAAAGTTTGCGGAAAATTCCACGACGTTTCGAGTATAGACCCTTCATCAGGTGGCAAAGAAATGCAACTGAACAACAAAGAAGTAGAAATAGAGAAGAAATACATTGAAGAAAGGCACGGCAAACCGGTCGTACAGAGCCAACACGGTGTAAAAAAGCGAAGGCTGCATAAAACTGGTAAAAAATAATGAAAAGGGGAACAAGTTAAAAAAGGTCCATTCTAATGTTAAGACCGTGTGGGGAGAGGGTCCCGAGCTTCATGATAAGCCGGTTTTCGGCGGTCTGACGATCACGGTCAGAACCTCTGCACATTAAGGCTGCGGTGACGGCCAAGTCTTTAATTGAGCACGGTGATGGTGGGTTGAAATGTGTGGCGACCGGATAACCTTGGAGGTTCTGTTTGATGGACCTGAGGTGTTCAGTGATTCGGTCAGCCAGCCGACGTTTGGTCTCTCCCACATACAGGCAATTGCAACGTCCACAAACTAAAATGTAAACCAAATTTGTGTAAGTGCAGTTAAAGTGTTGGTTCACACTGAATGTGTTGCCGTTAGAACCCAAAATATTAATGAGTGTGTTCTTGCCAACCACTGGGCATGTGTTGCACCTACTACGCCCACAGGGAAATGTACCTGGAGTGTTGTCAGTCGGTTGTTGTGGATGGGAAGCCCGAACTAAGTGCTTGGAAATGTTCTTTTCAACTCTGAAGGCCGTAATGGGGGGCTCGGGGAAAAGATCACGGGTTGAAGGGTCTATATATATATATATATATATATATATATATATATATAATATATATATATATATATATATATATATATATATATATATATATATAGCGAGAATGATAAAAGTTCAACGTACCCAAACAATGCACTCCCAACAAAAGGATCAAAATAGGATGCCAGGGTGTTTCTCTCATGATGATATTCAACTTGAAGTTTATTTTTATGACAAAAATGCCCAGGAAGTAGAAGATGTTGGGACACCGCTCTTATTTCATACAATTCCTTCCAATAGTACTTGGATGCCTCCTAAATCTTCTATCCCTGAAGTTGAAATCTTTCTTCAGAACTTACGTGCTGACATTCTAAATCTCCAAAACACAAGAGCCCCGAAAGATAACCTTAGCAGAGAGGAGAGAAAAGCAATTCATAAGCTTAAAGAGGATGACAGAGTTATTACAATCCAAGATAAGGGCTCCCGATTTGTCATCATGGACAAAAATGACTACCAAACTAAGATGGAACAACAATTTACCAACCCCTTGCATTACAACATTATGACGGAAGATCCTTCTAACAAATTTCACCAGGAGGTGACCCATTGGGCTTATAAGTGGTTAAGGAGACAACAAATAAGTGAAGAAATTTATAATTGGATAACTGAAGTGAAACCAAAACCAGGCGTTGCTTATGGTAATGTGAAAACTCACAAAGACGGTAATCCAGTTAGGCTGATAACTTCTTGCTGCGGAATTGCCATTGAACGCCTATCTGCTTTCACTGAATTTTACCTCAAACGTCTCGCCCAAAACTTACCATCATTCTTGAAGGATACCTCTGACCTCCTTAATAAAATTAAGGAGGTCAATAATTCAGGACCCTTGCCTGCTAATACCATTCTTGTATCATGGGACGTAGTGGCCATGTTCCCCAATATCGACAATAAATTAGGCATATCCGCTGTTTCTAAATATCTTAACACCAGAGAAAACCCAGTTCCCTCCACTGACTGCATTGTAGAAGCTGTTACCATTTGCTTAACGTCTAATAACAGCCAATTTAATGATGTTAACTATGTCCAAAAACATGGGATTGCAATGGGCCCCCAAAACGCCTGCAGTTATGCCGACCTAGCTATGGGTATAATTGACGAAAAGGCCAAGACCCAAGGTCGAGCCACTCCAAGATACTGGTGGCGTTACAGGGATGATATTGTCGATATTTGGACGCATGGCTTAACCAAACTTCATGCATTTACCAATTTCATTAATTCTTTGCATACTACTGTTAAGTTCGAATTGGTGTATTCTACCACTAAACGTAATGTGTGAGGTGTTTCTATTCACTTAAAAGATGGTTATTTAACTACTGGTATTTATTCTAAACCTACTCAAAGTCATTTACAGGCTCCCGCATGGTAGTTCTCACCCGATCCACACAAAAAATGCAATACCTTATAGTGTTGCATTACGTTTACGTAGAATCTGTTCAGTGGATGAAACTTATATGAAACGATGTCAAGAATATAAACATTACCTTTTGCATCAAGGTTATAATCCTAAGCTTATTGATAGACAATTTCACCGGGCCACTAGTCTATCTCAGGATGACTTACTCAAACCCAAATCCCAAATCACTAAAAAGGTTTATCCCCTTGTACTTGACTTTAACCCCATCCTCCCAAATATTTCCAAAATACTTAAGAAACACATTAATTTGCTTTACACCCCTCTGGAAAAATTTCTTTGAGGGTGGGAAGGTTCCATCATACCTGCCTACAGAAGAACTAAAAATTTGAAAGAATTAGTGGCGCCCTCAAAATTTAAGAATAAGTGCCCCTTCCTGATCTTACCTCCCCAGGTTTTTTTTTTACTTGTAACAACAAATGTGACCTCTGTGAAAACTTTAACTCGTCTACTTCTCGTATTTTTACTGTACCGCCACAGGTCGCTCATACTGCATTAAGCAATCCATCACTTGTACTACTAAGAATGTTATTTATATGTTTACTTGTTTGAAATGTAATGTCCAATATATTGGTTTTACCTCTACTGAATTTAAAGTTAGATTTCGTAATCACAAATCCCACATGCTAACTAATAAGAAAACATGCGTTGTAGCCACCAATTTCAATCACACTCCCCATGAATTAACTGACTTAGCTTTTCTCCCGATTGAACGCATCACTGACACCACAGAAACTAACAAGAAACTCCTCAGCCGTGAAATCTACTGGACTGCCCAATTGCGTACTAATTTCCCCTATGGCCTTAACAAAAGAAATGAACTTAATTCCAAAAAGCGTATCAATTTTGCCCCGTAGGCCTCTGTTGTGTGTTTATTACCAGTGGACTGCATTTGTTCAACTGAGGAAGGTCGAATGACCGAAACGTTTTGAATTATACTTCTTATAGTGGAGCAGCAAAAGTTGTGTTTCTTGCTATTATTTTTGCTTATACTTTCTAAATATATATATATATATATATATATATATATATATATATATATATATATATATATATACATACATATAAGTCAAATCAATGCTGTATTAAATAGTCGCATAGAGACCTTAGGCCATTTTTCCCTCTAACAAAGCACTTGCCTTATACTGAAAGAGGATATTCATATGTGAATGGAAAACTTAGCCTCAAGCAGGATTCGAACCAGCGACCTCCCGCATACAAGGCGGATGTTTTGACCACCGAGCCATTGAGGCCTATATGGTAGAACGCGGTCAACTGAGCTTAAATACTGTCGAGTCAAGCTTTCCATTGTTACGTCATAGGAACGTATATATAAATTTGTGGAAGTGCAGGTAAAGTGTTGGTTCACTTTGAATCTGTTGCCGTTAGAACCCAAAATATACCTCTCGGTATTTACGTTCGTGCTCGTTTAGTCTCATGCGCTCGACCATCCGCAGCATGGTTCGAAAGAAAGATGGATTTGATCGCACTACACAAGACCAAGGGTCCCTCCTGTTCAACACCTTACCAGAAGCTGGAGAAGTATGCTTCCTTATTCACGTATACAACCGTCGGCTTAATAATGTTTTGCTTGACTCTAAAGCCAAGACTTTAGCAAGCCTGTTGCCTGACGCACCTTCCACTCATACCCCACCCAGTGATGGCATACAAACACAGGACACCAAGCTTGTGGTCACCATCCCCCCGATCTGGCGCTTTCCTTCTCTTGACCCTCAGTGTTAGCTAAAGGCCTGAACTTTGTTCCTTTGACCCCCCCCCCCCCACCCCTGATGAGTTTTCAATCCGCAGAGATGTTTGTTCATTCTGCAGGAAACTTCGCCTTCGACACCATTTTGGCATCACAGATCAGCCAGACAATACGAGTCCAGAAGATTTCTTGAACTCTTTAGACTCCACCTGTTCTTCCTGGGAAGGTGTACCCCTTCACGGACACCTAAATCTGGAGAACACAACATCTTGGACTCTGTTACTGAATCCATCAACAAGGATGTTGATAGTCTTCTATCCCCCAAGAGAACTACCCTAAGCAATCTTTCCCCAGAGGAACAAGAGGCTCTCTTGTCACTCAAAAGAAACAAGAACTTCATCATCAAACCAGCTGATAAAGGTGGTGCCGTGGTGGTTTGGCAGAAGGATTTGTACGTAGCAGAGGCTCATAAGAAATTATCGGACCAAACTGCATACACTGTACCTCCTTCTGACCCCACTTCTGACAGCCAAGCATTGGTTAAGAGGACTTTAATCAACCTTATTAAAAACAATCAACTTCCTAAATCAGCAGCATCACTACTCCACCCTTGCCCAAAAATTTCCAATTTCTATCTTCTTCCCAAAATCCACAAGGCAAACAACCCTGGCAGACCCATTGTTTCTTCCCACAGCTGTCTCACTGTTCTAATTTCTAAGTTTTTGGACTCTGTACTCTTCCCATTGGTATCAGCGTTACCATCGTTTGTCCAAGACACTCCTCATTTCTTGAAACTTATTAAAGACTGAGTTTTCCGAAAATTGCGGTGAACGTCTGCTATTCACCATGGATGCATCTAGTCTCTGCACATTCATCCCCATCATGCTGCTTTGTCAGCTATCCGCCATTACCTGGACCAACGACAAGACCCCCAAATTCCTACAACTACTTTCCTTCGCTTGACGGAACTTGTTCTCACCCAAAACTGTTTCCAGTTCAATGGGCGTTTTTTCCGTCAGGTTAAAGGAGTAGCCATGGGAACCAAAATGGGTCCTTCTGTTGCTTGCCTAACCATTAGAATCTTGCATCTCACCCTTTCCTTTAGAAAAGGTATATTGACGATATTGTGGGAGTGGCAACAGGGACCCGTCAAGATTTAGAATCTTTCATCCAATTTGTAGGATCCTTCTGTCCGTTTTTGAAATTTACACATTGTATTTCTGACACTTCAGTGGTTTTCCTCGACCTTTAATTATCAATTTGCGACCGTCAAATCAAGTTAAACCTACATTTCAAACCCACCGATTCTCATAACTACCTTTTGTATCCATCCAACCATCCCAAATCCTGTACCAAATCCATCCCATACTCACAACTTTTAAGGGCCAGAAGGATTTGCTCAGAAGATTCTGATTTTTCAGCAGCTTCCGAAAATATGCTATCATTCTTTGAGAAGCGTCAGTATCCCAGCGAAATCCTTACTAATGCTCTACATAGAATCCAAGGAATCAACAGAGCGGAGGCCTTGAGTAAGAAGTCTAACACGTCACCCAATCTACGCATTCCTCTGGTAATTTCCCATCAACCATCAGTACGTACCATCATCCGTGCCATTTACAAGAATGTAGAGACCCTTCGACAAGACCCTTCAACCCGTGACCTTTTCCCCGACCCCCCCCCCCCTACGTTATGGTCTTAAGATTTGAAAAGAACATTTCCAAGCACTTAGTTCGGGCTTCCCATCTACAACAGCCCACTGACAACAATCCCAGGTACATTTCCCTGTGGTCATAGTAGGCGCAACACATGTCTAGTGGTTGGCAAGAACACATTAATATTTTGGGTTCTGGTGGCAACAGATTCAGTGTGAACCAACACTTTACCTGCACTTCCACAAATTTGGTTTACATTTTAGTTTGTGGACGTTGCAATTGCCTGTATGTGGGAGAGACCAAACGTCGCCTGGCTGACCGAGTCACTGAAAACCTCAGGTCCATCAAACAAAACCTTCAAGGTTATCCAGTAGCCACACATTTCAACCCCCCATCACCGTGTTCAATTAAAGACTTGGCCGTTACCGCAGCCTTAATGTGCAGAGGTTCTGACCGTGATCGTCAGACCGCCGAAAACCGGCTTCTCATGAAGCTCGGGACCCTCTCCCTACACGGTCTTAACATTAGAATGGACCTTTTTTAACTTTTCCCCTTTCCATTACTTTTTACCAATTTTACCCAGCCTTCATTCGCATTTTTACACCGTGTTCGTTTTGTACAACCAGTTTGCCGTGCTTTTCTTTAATGTGTCCTCTTCCATGATTGCGTATTGTTTTCTTTACCTGCTCAGGCGCGTTCAAAAATATAAATCCTGCTTATCTGTTATCTTTAGTAGCAGGGGCGTCGCCAGAGCATTTATCATGGGGGGGGGGGGGGCTGTGGTGCCGTATTTGCTGACTAAGAAGAAACAAATGCCTACTGAAAGTGTTTATAAGAGATGCAGTTAGATCTGAGAACCGTGGGGCAACGACCCGAAACCTCGACAGCCCCGATGCCATCGAGAGATTGGTGAGGGGAGATTTGAAGAAACCTGTGTACTTATACCATGCCATTGCGGGGCATATATTGCATAAAATTTTGTATTTACTAACGGGCACAACTTACATTGTACTTCCCTCTTCGAGTCACTAGCCGTACCGAAAGACAGACCAAGAGAACATTAACTTAGTTTAGCGAAATGAGATGAGATTCCCGACATTTACATAAAACGATACATTCTACTTAGGTTTCTTGAAAAGATGGAAAGGGTTTGTTCTATATGAAGCTTTTAGTAACGAAAGTGAGGGGGAGTGGGCAAAGCACACCGAAAATTTGGGTTTTTATTGCAGAACTAACCCTTTTGAAATCTAAAATAAGTACACCGACCATGGGTGGCGACAGAATGTTCCCGATATGGGGTTGGGCTATATGCCAGCGACTCCAAGTTCCGACAGCATATGGGGGGGGGGAGTTGAGAAAGGGATATGAAGGAGCCTAACTATCCCATGCCATTGCAGAGTACCATATATTTAGCATTATATCACTTAATATGTAAAGAGCCGAGTTGTGCACTGGTACTGTTCGAGTCTGAATGGTGAAATTGCAAAGGGGGCGAAAATTTTTGTTAGGCTGACACAAAAACATGTTATCATTAAGAACAAAAAGAAAAACATAAAAACTGTAAGGGTTGTAGACTGTATCGGGGATAACATAAATTGTGTCGAAACCACCTGGACTACCCGATGAAATAACCAAACTTTGCTCCGTGAGTCGCTCACCAACTGACCGTAACGCATGACACACACCGGAGAACAGCAACTAAGCTTTGCGATATGGGATGAAATTTACGACCTCTACATAACCTGTGTTCCCTGCCTACATGTTACTTGGTAAGGTTGACAGAACTTATGCTATCTAGCTATGTGGAATGGAACTACTGAAGAAACTGGAGTGACATTACTGCGCGCGTAGTACGTCGAAAGTTTTGGGTTCTGATTACAGAATATGTCCACTTTATTTCACTTCTTTTCTTCTTTCTTTTCCTCATGTTTCCTTCATTTTGCAGACTGGTGGAGAATTAACCGAATCAATGCCAGAAACCACATGAACGATGAACTTCTTTAGTATACAATGATACTGAAAAGCCCTTTGTACCTTTTTTGCCGAAAGAATATGTTTTAAGTTTCAAAAGTGTTGCTTGCGGGCTTTGAAAATATTGTAATAAACGTTTCTACAAATATATTCCAATCTCCTGTCTTCCGTCTGCACCAGCCCGTTTTTCTTGCCCTGCTTTGTCCTTCTCTCCCCTGTTCTTTTCTCTGTTCGCTCGGTCTTTCTCTCTACCTCTTCTCTCTCCTCTTTTTCTCTTTTTTCCCCTCTTTATAATTCCCTAACTTTCCTTCGTTTGCATTTCCCTCTTTCCTTCATTTTATCGACTGGTGCAGGATTTTGCCGACTGCGTGGATGATGGGGGTCTCACACCCCCCACACCCCTTCTAGCATCGGCTCTTTTTAGTAGTGGGCACACGGTAGCTTCAAGGGGTCAGTTTCAGTTTCTTAAAGTGTCCCTAGCTTTATCGGGGGGGGCTTTGAGGGCTCAAGCCCCCCCCCCCAAAAAAAAATCAGAGGTTGTGTTATGCTATATTTGCGTGTACTGAGAAAAACAAAATTGCCCAATACACTAAGCTTGTGCACATCTTGGTCCAGTGGATTTAGTTTGTCAAGGAAAACTGTCGTCTCTGTCTCGAAATCACATATTAGGTTCACGATTTCTTACAATGGAAGTTGGGTCAGATAAGTAACATAAGTAACATCTATGATAGTATGTACGTACATGTAAATCAAGTTAACGGATTAATCATCTGTTGGAAGTTCAAAACGAGTCATTTCGTCGCTGATCTCGTCAAGCTATACTAGCAGTCCTTTTAAGTCAAATCTACAGGCCGAATTGTTATTCCCATTAATGTGAACAGGTCCAGTTGTTCGTATCTCTCAGTAACGTTTGCTACATTCTTCCAAATAAAAAAAAAATATATGCCTGTATATACGTTACATCTATGTCATGGTCAGGGGCGGTGCCACTCAGGGGGAAGGGAGGCCTACCCCCCTGTAATTTGCAGGAGAAGAGAAAAAGAGTAGGAAAAGAAGACGTAAAGGAGAAGAAAAGAGGAGGGCGGAGTAGGCCTATATCTGATCCATATAGTTAATCCAGAGCTTCCTGTTTCTGTCAGCCTTTAGGTGCGATTTTATAATGCACAAATGAAGAAAGGCAAATTTTTTGAATAGTTCGAGAATATTTCTGTGGACTCCACGCACGTATTTTTGTGTAAAACTTTCTCCGACTAGAAGGCAGTAATGTGTTCAAAAAGGGACTTCAGGAGGTTTGTTGATACATACCCCAAGCCCCCAAGCCCCCTCCCCCAAAGTCTCGATCTAGAACCGCGCCTGTTTGTCACTGCAACCTTTGTACTGTAATGTACCTCAGCCATGTGTTCAAATTTCTCCTGAACTGCTTTCTTGTTACTCGTATGAAAAATCCACTACCTACCGTACCTTCATAACAATGACAGTAAAAATCTTTCTAATGCATCTCCTGGCCGAGATTTCACCCGCACATTACCGTTAAAAATGTACGGTAAGATAAGGCAGACACCGTGCACGTACGAACGTTCATTTCGTTCGTTGCTTCGGTCACTCTACCTCTATGTTGTGCATACTGGCACTTTGGCACGTTCCAGTTTTCGCAAATGGGGGGTACGTAAAATACTGGGAAAATATTTTGCTCTTTTTTGCAATATATTTAGGAAACTTTGGACGTAAAAATTTTGCAAGTAGTTTTCATAGTAGTAAAAAATTACGAGCAATATATGAAGATAGGAATCAGTTTAGTTTGTAAGGTAGTATCAGGATAGGAGTAACAGGGAAAGAAGATTTTTTCGCGCACACAGCGCATACTACACCTTGAAAGAATGTGTACGATTTAAAATCTGATGGAGTGAATTTTGCTTCAGAAAAGTTTCTCCACCAAATATACGAAGTTTTGGCTATTGATTCGACACAAAAGAATATTATTGTCGTTGAAATAAGTGCATACCTTATGTAGACATAACTGTATTACCAAAATTTACTTCTTTAGATCATGAAATCATGTCATGTTAATTTTAGTGATAACTTGACAAATATGAAATCTAGCAGCATCGAAAGTCGCGCCACGTGCCGTATATTCATTTGGGTATGTGTTTATAGGGCAATCACATTTGTAAAGTTTCTACGTCTTTCGCGCTACTTCTGGGCCTTAGTTTTGGAACGTTACCCATCCACACGCACCGGGTGCAAATATTATTTTTATGAGCTGTCTTTTGACGTTCATTTCTGAAGATATAGGCCTATGTTGTTTCGTTATCTAGTATAGGGGTGGCTTGATGTTAGAAACACGCATCGCTGGGCTCGTTTCTGGTGAAATATGCAATTTAACAAAAGCTTGGTACGGAAAAAAGACAAAAACAACTCCATTTCAACATACTATTTCCATAATACTTTTTTTTAAAATTTGATTCAGTAGAATTCGTGTAATTTTCTCAAAACGAAGAAATTTCATTCAAAGTGGAAGCCTATGTGTAATTCTACGAAGCACCATGATACTGTCTGTGCAAGATAATATAATGCAGGTGCATGCACACAGTGTCAACATGTGTGCGTATAGTGGTATGCACTGCATTGTCTGGCTAGCTGTAATCGCTACCTGTAACCAGGGAGTTGCTACGTAACAACTTCCTGCCGTAACCTGCCCTGCTGTAACTGAGCAGGGATTATTTACACCGGGCCAGCCCAAGCGTAAAATTGCTCCCTCGAGCACGGACTGGAGTTGGAAAATTTCTGACCCTCGAATCTCCATATATTACTCGGGTCTGCCATTTGCTGTAAACTGGTACGGCCGATGTACACGATATGTCCATTTACTACTGCACTTTTACTTACTAACCTTTTACTCCCTTTCTCTCAGTTTTTGTGGTCCCCTTGTTGGCTAATATTCTTGTGACACATTTTAAGGGATTTACTCTAACAACTGAGTGCAATTTCTCATAGTTTACTTTCTATTTATCGAGTATAAGTCCTCTGAGAACTTTCTATGCATCTAAACTTTCATATTTTCTACACGAAATACGTTCAGATAACCCAGTTATACGGAATTCTAGAATGTGACTTTTGCAGCAATCTACCACAGTCAGGCGTACCTTTTCTTGAAAATTTTCAGAAGCCTCATTATCGATCTCTAACTTTATCGAACGTTTTGTTGTATAGTTTCTCACACACGACACCTAATTGGAGTGGAATCGTGCTTAACAGAAGCAGCACACATCTTCTTCGTGCTCTATCTTCCACTACATTACAGTACACACGTGGTAAGGAGGAAAATAGGAGATACTTGAACATTGCATGAATATCCATAAAAAGGTAATCCGTGGATATTAAAAAACGATCGTGAATGCCCCTAATCCATAAAAAATAAAAGCCCGTCACTTCGTGACACAAATGGTGTTGCGATTACGTAGCACAATATATTTTCATGCCAACTTGTGAAAGAAGTTAGCTTGCTGAAGTAGTAAAAGAGTGCCTTCGCATCATATCACAGAAGTTGACTTTACTCTGATATTTTCCTTGACAGCTGAAAACAAGAGATTGCTGCACTCAAGTTATAACTGAGGACGTATAAACCAGTTTCTAGATATACCTTTCTAATTATACTAAATCTGGTTTAGTGCTTAGACGAAGCGATACACATAGTTTGTCATTACTATACGGGTTACTTGTGTCAATGCAATTCATGCATTGCACATTACATTTCAAAAAACAGACCTCCGCTATATTTTGAACAGGGTGTAGCAAATATATCATGATTCGCGTCATTTTCTTTTCGAATGGTTAATGTCCCCTTCAGACTTTTATTTAAATTATTTTAATAGTCAAAAACGAGCTCGTTTCATTTATTCTGCTTTGTAGCTTGAAAGACTAATATTGGTCGTTAGCATTGCTTGTATTTCTTGTGTGATTGCACTTTAAATATTACCGTTTAAGTTTTGGGGAGGGAATTTAACTAAACCTTTAACACACTTAAACGGAAATGTGATATATTTTCAGGTAAGTGATATTATATGGAAATCCATCGAAAACTTTAATTTATGCTCATTCAATTAGATTGGCCTCAGAGTGGAGACCAAATCCTTTAATTGGAGATTATTGAACTAAAGGGCACTGAATTCCTTTGTCTAATATCCATGCAACCTCATTCGTACCTACAGCGACCCCAACAAAAGGATCATTTGGAACAATGTTTTAAGGTCTAACTGCTGCCGTCAGTCAAGTATGAAACACTGTTCTATCAGTCAAAACGACTGTTTATTGCTAAGGAACCTAATGATGCTGGCAATAAACCAATGCTCATGATTGACGTAAATGAGCAAAAGAAGTATAAGACTGTCCGATTTTGACTAATGTTTGCATACGCTTGCATGATTTAAAATGCACAACTCATATTAAACAAGTTATAGGGAACTAGGCAAGTATGCTGTAAATAGCGTTGTAACGCATCGAAAGCCTCAAAATAGTTTACAGCTTAAACGATTGGCAATGTTAAGGCAAGGGACAAATTTCCCGATCTGCTCTTCGAGATTTAGCAGACGACGAGCCCTACTTGTACTTGGTTCATAACACCTCTTAAGCCTATTGAATCATCATGAACATCACACAAAACAGATTACTGTCGGCAACCAGAAGGGTTCATAGAAACAGTTTCCCATGGATTTCCATCTAATATCACCGGACTGATATTTTAGATTAGCTTGGCTTTACAGGCTCGTTGGGTGGGTAAATTAGTAGAGCAGAGATGTTATCGATAATATAGTGTACACTGGAACAATATAAACGTGTGCTTCTCATAAAAAATGGCTGTAAAAATGTGTTGCTTAAACAAACCTGCTCAGAATCAACACAGAGAAGTTTGTAAACCACACCTCCACAGTACATTCTTGGCATCTCACATATTAAGCATTTCAATAGGCTTCCAACAAATTCGACTGAATTTTTCTCAACAAATTTCATCAAACCATGTCAGTGAAAAGGTTTCAATGGAAACATAGCGAATGTACATGTACATTGGCAGCCAAGTGGAAACTCATTGAAAGTTGAAAGAAAATTGTAATGAAATTCTCTTTGTAACAAAAAGACAAAATCAAAAGTAAGAAAACTTAAACATAACATACGAAGACGAAGCTAAGAACATACAAGGAAAGAAGGAGGAAGCACGCAAATTTTGTAGTGTGATCAGAAATTAAAAGGGCGTTTATTTGTAAAAAATCCTGCCAGGAGATGACTTTAAATGTAAGAAAAACTATAGAGAATGCCCTAAGGGGAAGTCAAAAGTCTGCAAAGAGTTATTTGCAGTATGGAGCTACTAAGAATGGAGTAAAAGCAGCGTATGCCCTTTCAGATTATCATCTGTTCCGACAATCCAAAGCTTAAAACCCTCATTAGCTGCTGCAAAGGGTTATAATCCGGGGTTACCAAAGCGTAGTCGACAGTTGTTGGCAAAATATTTCCCTAGTGTAGTAATCCTAACACAGCATTACTGGTGTTTTCGTCTGCATGGTCATGCATGTGGTTAGAGCATCCGACTTGCAGCCGGAAGGTCTTGGGTTCGACTCCTGGCCTGGTCATAACAAAGACTTTAAACATGGAACCTACTGCCATTGGGCTTGGTGCTCAGATTCAGTAATGGAGCAGGGAAAACAAGCCAGTGAGCCACAACTGAAAAAAGGCCGTGGCCGGCCGAACTTAAACCAGTTGGTTAAAAACTGAGCCGTAAAACCTCATCTAACTAACTCGTCGTAACTTTGAAGTTAAAAATAAAGTAATTTCCAAGAATGCGCACTCGTGCGCACATATGCCGTCCATTTTATAACACTAAATAAGGATCAAGCTCCAAGTTGAGCTAAGTTTTGTTATCAGGAAGAATCCGAAAAGGTAGGAAATTAAATTATTAAAAGTTTTTGATTTTTCATAACCCAAAATATATTGTCAATGGGAAATTGGTGGTGTCGTTGGAAATGAATGCAAACTTTTCTTTTTGGGGGGACCTTTTGTAGCTGGTGAGAAAATTATAGACTGGGCATTGTCTTTTGAAAAAAAAACTCCTTTACGTTTTGATGAGTAAATTAAAATAACAGTCAGTCTTCTAACGCAGTCAAACTTTTGGACTCTTGTTTGTTGGAACAGGTGAAAAAAGTTCAAAAGGATTAACTGTTACGTTGGCAGAAAAAGTCTAAAATATGGCGGCAGGAGTAGCATTATTCCAATGATCAATAAACAAAATTATTGAACATCAAAAAAAAAAAAAATTAAGGTGTTTACAAAAAGGGGGTTGGGGTGGAAGGTGATACTAGGCTTATTTTATGCCAGTGATACGAATGGCTTTATTGAAGAAAAATTATAATTCTTGCTTAAGTAAAACGAAAAATTAATTTAACCCTTTCGCGGCCGTACCGAATGTTCCTCTTGTAATACTGTGAAACCGGGTAATGGAACATAAATGCCCAAAACAGTTAACTCAGTTTCCTTCGCGCAGCAGCTTCACGCTTCAGTAACTGCAATCAAGATAAACACGTTCGCTCCACGTAAAGCTGTACAAGCTATTTGGACTCGACCATTTTGTGAGGGGGCTTATATGTTAGTAAAAATAGATTTAGTCGTTCTGCAAATATTACAACCGTCTTTGAATATAAGAAAAAGTTTTTATTAACATATTTAGTACTATTATTTTATACTCTGACGTCTTTTGTATGGTCAACACCATTCTCACATTCACATTTAATCACTTAGCTTTCCCTTTTGTCGGACGATACCACCATCAAGGAACAGTTTTGGAGCCAGAATCTAACGACGAACATTTTCTTTAAATTTTATACGATTTCATCGACCAATGAAAGAGATTTCATTTGTCAATGAAATCGTATAAAACTTTATATCCATGATCCTTAAACCTTGGAGACATGTTTGGTGGCGTTATTTCTTTACATGGGTGCAGATAATGCGAAACTCACCTCCGATTCAAGAGCATGCTATTAAGATTCCGTTCAAAACTGAACAACAGCCCCTCAATGCCACAGGAAAATAAAGAGAACAATAAGAAGTTCTGGCATTTTAACAGGGGTATTTTATCTTCAACTAAAATCCGCCGAAGGTTCCGCACAACCAATCGGAATGAATTTTACACTGTCGAAAAGACGAAAAATTACTCTTAAAGATCCACTTTGCCCCAAGTAGATACGACATTCAGAAGCAACGATATCACTGTGTGTTTGAATGAAAAGGCCGCAATTTTGCAGTTTCGGGGAAAATTGCCTTTGAAAAAGACTCGTTTTTACGTTTTTCAATGAAAATCTGCCAAACCTTCCTGATGCTGATTTGAAATAAAACTTAGATGCATCTAAAGCTTATGAATCAAGCTTTCATTGTGTGCATCCCCCGTGATTTTATGTGAAATATGAGCTGAGATATTAATAAATAGGTCCGATGTGTAGCAAATCCACACAAATTTAAAACATTCGCGGAAGTGGTCAGCCGGAAAATGAGCGTTATGTTCATTATGTCTTGAAATTACTGGCCACAAAATTAAAATGTAAGATAGTTTATCCCTTAAACAGAATTCGAAGTTCAAATGAAGAAAGAAAATGTAGATAATACTTGTCCATATCAGTTGAGGATGCTTAAAATTCACATCTGGCAGAACAAGTTCAAAGTGAGGCCGGATCGTTTTGATTCGCGGAACTACTTAGGCAAGATCTTGATCCTCCTGGCGATCGCAAATGTTGCCATGGAAAATAATCCTACATATTGACAGGGCCCAAAACGTCATCCAATATGCTCGGTGGCATATCACTTAAATCTATTTCACGTTATCCCCGAGCCACCAGTAGATCTTCTTACACTGTCTCAAGAAAACGCTAGGCCTGACTTTCTCCATGGCGTCGCCTTGTTTTGTAAGTCGTTACTATTTGAGGGATGAAAAAAATTGTGGTAGCTCAAACCTCAAAGTTAGGTGTAGAAGCTATATTGAAAGCCACGAAAATTTCTGAGGGTACATAGTATCTACATAGCTAGTCAGGCCGTTTCAAACGCAGTAGGTCCTATACGTAATCGTATGTAAGTGGCCATGGACGGTACTTTAGCCTATACATAATATTACGTAGCTGGCTGTTGAAGGAAGAAGACCTCCCCCAAATTTTCTCATGGAAAAACCGTAGTTTTATTGTGAAAAATGTCCAAAGTCTAATGGTCATAAGAGGATGCCACTTTGACCGACCACACAAAATTCCGTTAAAATGGGCCCATAAGCTCAATATGTGATCTGAATGATTTCAAAATCATATCTTTCACCTTGTCCATGCAAACAAGATGAAGCCACACAGATAGCCTACGAATTTAAACACGTGGAAATCAGGCAGTTAGCCGTACTTTTCTTTTTCAAAAATTGCACAATAGTTTGCTCTGTACTTAAAAGCCTCTCTCCCCGACAAAGTATGTTTTGTGCTTGTGAAAGTGATAAAAAATGACCCCCCAGACTGTAGCCTTAATGTTTGCCTGACAGTTTAACCAAATGTAGATTTGGAATATACTGTAAACGTCATTAAAAACTTTCCAAGTTTATGGGAGGAGTACAATAAAGTCAAAGGTCAGGCCTAAAATGGGTAAAAATGGGTTTCTTTCCTTCTGAACCATGTTTGTTCTCCCTGCATTCAGTCTTCCAAGTACAGTATTTGAAGGCCCATAACGTTTGGAGAGCAAAGTTTTCCAGATATTGCTATATGAAATATGATACTTTTCTGATCCGGTAGGGGGTCTTAATATTGAATATCACATTCTGCAGGAAATATTCCAGGAAGGTATTTTAAGCATTGTACATACTCCCACTATGGAGATAATGGCCTTAAAATGAGAGAAATGAGCATGTGTACATCTGTCATGTCAAGAAAGGCACTTTTGAAAGGCCACTTTCAAATTAGCCATAACTCCCAATCGGCTTGGAATTTGCAGCCCAAATGTTTTCTAGTTCTACAGTATTCATGAAACTCCAACCATGCGTGGATTTTTTTAAGCAAGGTCGTAGTGTGTGTCCGACCATGGTTATCAAAAAAAAAAAAAATTGTTGAGTTGACAGACACTGACCCATAGGCCTGCAGTAAGCTACTCAGCTGCAACGTTAAAGTCACAGTAGTCCCTAATCCATTTTTCACAGTGCCTGATGTCTCAAAACTTTTCATCAGTTTTTGAATTAAAAGTTTACTTGAAGAAAATGGAAAAATACAGCCCACGTTCAAAACATATTTTCCACACCACGAATTTTTATAGGTCAGAAAACTAGGCCTAACGGGGGACTGGGGGGGGGGGGGTATTTCTTCGTACAGCTATGGCTGACTAGCAAAGGCCTAATCTGGCCTATCGTATTGCGTGAATGCACAGTTGACCTAAGTAAAGACCAATCTTAGTTTAGTGGATGGTCCAAAGTTTGGAGGGGTGTTACAGCAGGTTTAAATACCCCAGCCTTAACAACCTTAGCGATAGTTTTGAAAGTGCCTGTCCAGGCTATTCACGAAATCATCAGTCAAACAAAGTAAAAGTCATAGCACATTTGGCTGTAAATACATTACAAAATAATTGATCATGTCCAATGAAATAAACTCACATTCGTGGATTGGCCCGCCCTTCATTGGAAAAAGAACGTGACAATCTTAGAACATTTCGATTTTATATTCTTTGTTCAAACATTGACTCGGGCTCTAGAGGCCAAGTCCTAGGTTTAGAGCCTAACAGTAACAATAACATCATAAACTTATCTTGCAGTAGTACAACCAGCACCTATAATAGGGTATGTGGAACAGTAGACTATTTAACTTTCCGACGAAATTTCAGTGATCAAACACTTAAAAAATTCGCACTAATTCCCTTGCAAATAACAACTTTTCATTCCAATAACGAAGAATACCCTGCTTTGAAAGTGTAGACAAAGTTGAATCCTTACATGTTGAATTTTCTCACAAGCTTTTATTGAATAATTTCACAGTGTACTTCCAATGCTTTGTTTTGTTCAACATCCAGCCGTCAATGTTACGTAATAGCAGACTTGAATCAATGCTAAATGTACCCAAAGAATCATGGGAACTGCGAGTATAAACAATGGGCTAGCTATTGTTTATACTCCCAGTTTCCATGATCCCTTGGTTGTATTTAGGAATGATTAAAGTCTACTGGGCAGCCGCCCTAGTTTCTGGGTATACTGCACTTAAATATTTGCTAACCGAAAAAAAATATGAAGAGACTTTTGTGGTTGTTGCTGGGAGTTACAGTTGTAACGGTAGTAAATTGCTGTAACAGTTGCTTAATATTTCATGTGATTTTTTGCCTTACAATAAATGTTAACTATCCTGCAGCATTTTCCAGTTTTCATTAACCGCGTTATCTAGCTTAATGGAATATATTTCTAGTTGTAGGAACTCCTTTCGGCTGGAGGGGCTCAACATTTTTTCGGACCGTTCTGGAGGAGACATTAATACAATCTTCTCAGCCAGTGATTTAGGCAGCCAGCCGTCCAGCCGTCCTTTGCACGGCCGGTTTCCCAAAATGACGGCCTATATTTTCGCACACGGCTTTCAAATATACATGAAGCCGTGCACCAATTCTCCAAGCTAAGCTTCCAGTATACATATTAAAGGGGAATTTTCATGATCCCAGACAGTTCCAATTCTCCCAACTATGCATCTTCTAGCTCCTCCCATAACTGTATGAGGCTCTTCCTTGTGCAAGAATAAACCTGTTTCATTGCTTAAGGCCATGTCCTAGTGAGCATACAAGGCTATAAAATGTAATAAAAGTACTCTCTCTGCCTTGTGTGGAATGTGAGCTACTCTGCATCTTTCAAATTTTCAAACTCTGATGTCAATCAAAGAGCAGTCACCAACTGAGAATTTTCATATACATACACTAAAAATATACTTTGGGGTGATGACAGCCTGTCTTTAAGACTGTTTGAAATAAGCGTCGGAGACGACCTTTTCATCTTCCCTAGTTTTCAGCGGGACTATATAGCGTGATTTTGTTCAAATCACAATTCTAGTAACATGCATACACATCTCTTCTTGTACATTGGAATTCTGATAGCGGCACATATTGAGTCAATGCAGTAATGCGTTGACTTTAACTACGTTCGATGTACTTGTCATACGAAAATCCTGTCAACTGAATTGTGTGGTTATTGCTATTGCTCACAACGTAACTGCCGTGTTGCATGTTATGCTGCCAGCGCTTGATACCATACATTTCACAATTTAGTCTGTCCGTAGGACCAGACTGTTCTCACACAAACATGACACTAGCTTAGGTTCGATATATCTCCATATATAAATATGTTAGGATAGCGTATGAGCTAGTGTGGGTGTTTGTGGATAATAAAGGATCGTGCAAGAAAAGTACTGAAGTAAAGGTTCCGAAAATATTACGAGGGGCTTAGTTAGAGTGATTTACACATACCTCATAATTAATTTATGAAATGTTTGTCACCCTTGATAATTTTGGATGCCTTTAAGTTTGACATCGAAGATTTGTACCCTCAGACTGTGGCACTACATATTTAGTGTGTACTATACTACAGTAGAAATGAAACTTGTAAGGACCAAAAGAGTGATCGTAGGCTGGAATGTTTGGACAACAATCTCCGGATATTAGAAGCATAAGAAATTGCTCATTATCATCGATGATAAAAGTTGCTGAACTTTTTCATTTTTTGTAGATGTATCAAGTTTGTTTGGTGAATGCTTTAATTAGCATTTATGCTGCACAGGGAACCACATCACAGTAGTTCTGTTTGACTTTGAAGCCAGTGCTGTGCTCTCTCTAGATCTACAGACGGTGCCATTGTTTAGAATCAGTAACACTGCAAGTCAAGATTTAGTTTTACAGTTACAGTAAGGTTATAAGTTAAAGCTAAACGCTGAGGATTAATACTTGGCTACAATTAGGCCTCTGGCTAGGCAAAACTGAGGGAAGGGTGCGTAAGGTTGGATACTTTTGGTTTGTAGCATAGACGATACCTCACACCATTTCTAGTTTTCCAAATATTTCACATGGTTGGAATGCCCCCCCCCCCCCAAACAAAATGCAGCTAGCCCTAATCCTGATGTCCTGTTCTAGTAAACATCAGCCTCGGAGTCGGAAGACTAATATTTTGGCGGAAGACCAGAAGGGGGCAGAAATTGTATTGTCAAACTCATATTTCAGGTCCAAGAAGTCTCAAAAATCGGCTGAAACAGCTTGTATTTACCCTCAGAAACCTCTAAAATGCAAAATTCTAAACTTGCCCCTTAACCCCCACAAGGGCCCCCTTGAATTCCTGCCAAGGAAGGTGATTGTTTCGCGATCATGACAATGCCTTCGGCATCATATTGGGCCAATATGTTAGCACACCCACTATCCTCAATTGGACACCCACAACTGAAATTTCTGCCTCAGAGCCTGTTCTCAGCCCATAAGGAATTTCACCCGAGACCTCTGTTTTTGGCCAAAAACAGGGGAGATTAAGTATCTACCCGAGTCTGTAACATTAGCCTCACTGAACGCTCTACTGCACAAATTGGTTCTTAGATAACCACCAGTTGACTTTCAAAGAAGGTGGACTACAAATGTTCACAATAGCATACAATGCACTATTAATAGCTTGTACAGTTGATCAATATGTCTACAAAATGACACATGGCTGGGTGCAATTAATTGTGTGCACTCATGGGTATTATCCTACTACTGGCAGCACTTTTGTTAGTTAGTTTACTATCAAGTGTCAAATTATTACACCCTCAATGAATCTCAGGACCAATCTTTAATGGGCTGCATTGGCCATCATGCGAGGTGTCCCCTTCCCTCTTTGGAAAACTTGAATATTTGAGTGCAATATTTTTACTTTATACTGAAATATATTTTTCATTCGAAAGAATAAAATGTACATGAAAACATTTTCAAAACATCAAGAACACGATTTTGATTTTAACATAACATTGCCCCATTGTTGTTAAATGCTTGTATGGTATAAGATTATTGTAATACTCGTATTTAGTCTGTACAAGTACTCATGACATGTGGAACTATCTGCCATATGCATAAAGATATGTAGTGTTGCTCCTTTTTGTGATATTTTTGCGTTTTTACATGTCTCGTTGCTTTTTGATATTGTTGCAGTATCAAAGCAAACATTTCTAAAATTTTGGTAATGCGTTACATTCTAAGAAGAAGCATTGTCATGATATTCGTAGAAGTTATAAGTTTAACCTGTTCCCCTCAGTAAAACAGTTTGCCTACATCTATATGACATCATATGTAGTCATCTTTAATGTAAGGCGATGGCTGAATGGTTTGGCTTCTTTATGTTACATTAAAGGGTGGTGATGAGTAAATAAAAAAATTTTATCAAAGGATATCTTAGTTCAAATATGTTCTTGTCGAAACAGGGAAACATTTTTATTTTTTCAGATCATGTTTTAATATTGTTTTTGTTAAGTAATTGCGTTATCAATAACCATCGGCCAAATATTTCTCCGTTTAGCAGTTACTGGTTGAAACGGGCGACTATGTTACAGTGGTTTGAGAGTGTTGTCCAACTTTTAGATTCTTTTGAATATCAATTTCTGGTTTGAAAAATAATTTGCTTAAAACGTTTGTTAAATATAAGAACAAAGCATTTTAAAAATATTGGTTGTCAGAAAGTATAAGAAATTGCCCCAGATGTAAGCCAGAGGATGGAATTTGCCTATTGCCTTGTTTGTACAATTTTAGGTTGCTTTCCAGTACGCGGCGAATAGCAGTCATGGGATAATACCTCGGAGAAACTGCTATGCTATTGTGTAGATTACGTAATAAGTGAACTTAGGAAGGTAGGTCTTGTGTAGCAAGAAAATCTAGGCAGGACACCGTAAGGCACTTGCAGCGATAACGCTGACTGATGTAGAGGGAAAGTTCCAAGTTTCCTTTAAATACGTTAGGGGACGATGGCGCAGGAAAAAGAAATGGATTACTTGTGATCGGGCAGAGAGAGTAAAGGAAATGAGCAAAATGATGATCGAGCATTAGTGGGTGGCCCCATCTGCGCTCATAGAGGAGCGAAATAAAGGACTCGACGTCAGGCTAAGGGTTAAGAGAGAACCCAACTGAGTTACAGAGGGCAGGGCTACCGAGTACTAGATGAGAAGTCGTTACGAGCTTTTTACGTACATGGAAACAGGCACGGGGAAACAATAGGAAAACTCAAACCGGACCGGATAAAACACAACCGTGAACTATTTACAGAACTCCTTATATTGCGCAAGCAAACAAAATTTCTGTCTAAACTATGTATAAAACGACCAGGAACCCAAGCTAATTACATAGGACTATTTACAATATCGTAAGGAGCACCCATAGTTACAAAAAAGCATTGTACAGACTCAACCTGAACACTCTTCTGTTAATGTAAATGGGTATGTAAATAGTTTTGCCTAGTGAGATTGTAAATAGTCCTGTGTAACTTGCTTGGGTTCGGGATGGATTTATACAAAGTTAACACAGAAATTTCGGTTTGGGTTTTGTTCCTCAGTGCCTGTTTCTATGTACTTAAAAAGCTGCTAACCTGTAGTTTTGCGTGAATAAATTATAATTAACCTTTGTATATAGTCCTTTGTTCATAGTAACACAATTTTATGTTTGTAAGTGCATGTAAATATTTTGCTGTTGCGTTTTTGCCCGGTCCGGTTTGGGTTCTCGCCCTTTGTTTCTAGTGCCCGTTTCTGCGTACTTAAAAAGAAAAAATTACATAGGACTATTTACAATATCAATCTTAATCTCAATCTCTCTGTTAATACAAAGTACAGGACGTACGTAAATGAGAGCGAAAGAGATACTACGGTATGAGATAATGTGCTGCCAAGTAAGGTGATTGATTTGTTATGTTTTGTATATGGTACGTTAAAAGCTAGCATGTAAGTAGAGACAAATTACGAGTTACTTTCAAAGCGAGAAACTTGTAAAAGTGACTTCTTGAGTATTTGTGGTTCGCGTGGTTGTTTGACCTGTTGAGGTTCTCATTCGTGATCCGACCTGTGACACTGGTAAAGCTATTTTAAGATTTTGATATAGCATCTTTAAAAAGTCTTATTTAATGTACTTCTTTGAAAATTCCAGAATGATTTAGAATGTTATCACGAAAGAAACTTTGTTTTTCCTGGAGACTGTCTTCTAAAACGCATTTTGTAAAATTTCACATAACGTTTTGAAAAGTCAGATGTTCAAAGTATTACAATGATATTGATGTACTTCTTCAGTTTATAGTTTCAAAGAGAAATGCATAATCAGTCATATTTGCATAGCAATAAAATAAACTTTGCACCAGCACATTTTTAAAACATCAAGAAAACGATTTTGATTTTTGATAAAACATTATTCCGTTTTTGTGAAATGATTTTGTGATATAAGTTTGAATGTAAGTTAACTAAGCCTGTTGCCTTCAGTTGAAAAACAGTTTCAGTACACGTATACTGTATGTAATTTGTAGGCAGCTGTAACTTGTGACAATCGCTGCATGGTTTAACACCTTTATGTCAAACCATGCATCAAACTTTTTTCAATATCAAAGAAGACGTGAACCAAATGTGTTTTCAAGAGCATAGGGAAAACATTTTCATTTTTCGGATCATCTTTTAATATCGTTTTGATATCGCCATTGCGTTATTGATAACAAAGAAGAAATATTTCTTCACTTAGCAGCTACACATATTGACTGGGCGACTTTATTGCAATGACATGATGATTTTGTCTAAATATGAAGTTCATTTGAATATCTTTGGTTTGTAAATCTTTTGGCGTAAAACAAATGTTAAATAATTGTAGAAAATGTTAAATGAAAATATTAGTAAAACGTTATGATATCTTGATATGAATTTTTTGAAATTCTATGAAAACGTTTTCATGAAATGTGATTCTTTAAAAACTCCACGATGAAAACATTCGTGTCTAATGGTGAACTATTTTATGAAAAAAAATTTTTTTAAACCTTCACAGAACATGTTTACTAATTAAATGTTTCACGATTATGGTGATATCGAAGAAATCTTTTTGCGCAGTGGTTTCAACAAATAGTGAATTTTTGGTCATATTTTTTATCGCAGTAGAATAAATTTTACCTCAAAACATGCTTGAAACAAAACATCAAAAGACGGGCGGGTTTTCCTTTCCATAAAATATGATCCCGTTGTTGTTAAATACTTTTGGTTATTTTAACTGTAATTCCTGTATTAAAATTGTATTACTTCACGCAAGTACTGCTGACATGTTTAACCGAAGACAAAACTTTAAATATACTGAGGTGGTGTTGCTCCTTCTGTGCGGCATAAATGTGTTCTATGTGTCTAGATGCTTCAATAATATTTTTACAGCATTAAAACAAACGTTTTTGACAAGAGTTTTAAAATTTTAAGAAAACTGTTGCATTTTAAGAAAACAAATGATAATGATAATATTCTTAGAACGTTATTTGTGTCTTTTGCCCTCCTCAGTTGAGAGGTTGTTTAAAAAGAACACTCCCGTAGTCCGTTGGGAAGTTAAACGTATGGTGGTCGATGATTTGATTTCTCCATGTGACATAAAAGGCTGGTAATGCGTGAAATACGTTTTTTCAACATCAAAGAATATGTTATCTTAAACAGATTTTCAAATCATCGGAATTTATTTTGTCAGAAAACTTGATCGTGTTAATAAAGTTTAATAACGTGATTGCATTATCAATAGCAACCTGCAAAATAAGCCTCGATTTCCTAACAACACTTACTTGCTGAGTGCTTATGATATATTTGCAGGAAAAGTTTGTTCAAATATGCCATTCTTTGGAATTATTTCTTGTTTGTTAGATAGTGTGCTTCGGACATTTGTTAAAAAGTTTTCAAAAATGTTAAATAAAAAGCATTCTGAAAACATTAGTACATTTTTACATTTTGATATGGCATTTTTGAAATGTCAATATAACTGTATTATGAAATATTATTCTTTAACATTTCCAAGATCAATCTGGAATGTCATGAAAACGTTATGTGTTTTCTGGGTAGTACCCAGTGTACACAGAGTTCCATCAGCTGGCAGTTCTGTTTGCTTTGTGTAATCACAGATGATACTGTCTAGCTACCAACTTTTGCAGATTAAAGTTTTCAAAATGACAAGGGTGCCTTTGTTTTATGTTTTAGAGTTCACATTGCAGATATTTTGTCATCTCACAAGAAATGTCTAGAGTGTGTAACGCGATCAATGGATAAGCTGGCTCAGTATGTTGCCAAGTCAAGAAAAATTTTACCCCATCTGCATTTCAGGACAGTTGGCACTCTCTTATGGAGGGACACTAAGAAAAAACTTTGCGAGTAGAAACACTGTTCTCTTTCCCTTTTTTCCGTCTTCATTAAAAATAGCCCCAGTAAAACCTGTTGTTATACCTGTTAGACCTTTTGAGACAGCCAACATACCCTGGTCATTGCAAACAATGATGAGTGAAATTTTTATAATCACAGACAAGTGAACTAAATAATTCCTTCATTCAGCATTCTGAGTTGTACCCGCCATACTGGGCAACCTTGCAAGCTAGACTACTAAATTCTCTTCCGAAACTTTCATGTAATGTTATTTTCCATGAAGTCAAACTTTATGCAATGTTGTTGACAGTCTTTTCGCAGACTCCATCTTGGTCGCCATTTTGTTTTTTTTTTCAAAATGACCGCCGTGCAGTAGACTTCTTGCACTGTCTCTGAGAGCCCCAGACGAAAATTCCAATTTGGTCCAGCTGAATTGGATTCAACTTGACTTGTTGATCTGAACCATTTCAACTGGACTTTTCTAGGCGTTACTCATGCCCAGTTGAACTAAACCAGTTTAGTCCAGCTTAAGTGGACAAGCCGAACTAGCCGAGACTGCACTGCTCTGGTACTTTAGCATGTCTAGTTGGAAACGCAGCAGGTTCATTACACCAAATCCCCAGAGATTGACTGAATACCCTTGTGAGTAGATGCTACACGTGTAACCTACAGAAGGTTAATTCAGATGTAAATGGTTTACTTCAATAACACATACAGAGTACGGTTTTCCAGTTTGTCGATGAATAATGCAATTATGTGAGAAGACCGATGTATATGCTTACGTAAGGTTTTGAAAATAGGTAACATACAAAAATGTTACAACAAATTCAAATAGATCGGAAATCTTGTTATAAACTATTTGAATGTGTAAATTACTTAATTTGGGAACGTGACAAAACATATACAAAAGGTTTTTCCTGATTGGGGGCATATGACCTTTTTATGCAAATGAGGTAAAACCAGTTTAATTCAGTAGGATTTCTTCAACGGTTTCAACCAGACTTTACTGGCAAGTTAATTAGGTTTTACTTCACCATTACAATTGGACTTTACTGAACCAGCTCAATTGGACTCCCTGGACCAGTTGAATTGGAATTTGCTGGTCTATATAGCTGGGCTTCCCTGACCAGTTGAATTGGACTTTCCTGAACCAATGCAACTGGATATTGAGTTAAACTTCACTGTACTAGTTTAAACCGACTTAACTGTAAACAGTTCAACTGTACTTTACTTGGCCAGTTCAATTAAAATTTATCCTGTTCAGTTAAACCGGACTTTTCTGGACCAGTTTTATAGGACTTTAATCACTTAACCAATCCCCTACCAACAGTGCCTGGTTACGATTAAACCTGTACCAAGTTGAAATTTCACAAAAGCACCGATTACTCCAGCAAATTCAATTGGTTGAAGCAGATTCCATTAAAAGTGTTCGTTCTTTGTAGCGTAAGTCTGTTTGAACTATTACAGCTAGAATAAGACCAGTTGGATCCAGGTGAGGTCCAGTTTAGTCCCCTTAATAGCTACGTCACAATGGAATCGTGGCCCTATTAAAATCAACTGTTTCCAGTTCAGTGCAGTTCAAAGAAGTTTGAGTCCATTTGTGTTTGGTTAAAATTTGCCAGTTCAAATTTGAACTAGATTTAACTGGGCTTTTCAGCTGGGTGGCATACGGCTTCGGTTTGGAACACTTAACCAATGATTTTAAAGGACCCGAATTCTGTGGTGTTAGTTTGAGCTAGTTCGCCTCCTGATGTGTTTGGTTTTAACTTTGCAGTTCAAATTTAAACTAGATTTAACTGCGATTTTCAGCTGGGTGGCAAACGGCTTTGGTTTTGAACGCTAAACCTATGGTTTTTAAAGGACTAAACACTGTGGTGTCATGATCAATTACTTACATTTGACCCCACAGACCTTCCTGAGGGGCCAAATTGTATTTTCAAAATGGCCAGCGTAAAATGTTTTAAATCATTTTTAAATATACTCTGTTAAGTTTACGTACATTTTTAAGGGTCCTGAATATACAATTGTCGAAGTCAAAGTTGGACCTGATCCTAAAGCCTCTGTTGGTCAGTGAACCTTGATTTTCAACATTACCTGAAATGTAAAAGTTGAATTTAGGACAATGTCAGCTATCAGTTGACACAGAAATGTGGTCCAGAATACAGTGTGACAGAATAAACAAGTTTGGCCAAATTTAGAGCCCATCTGGGACTTTCACAAAGGCCTTTATAGAAGGGATGTTTTCATCAATTTTCAGCATTTAAATGAAAAGGATTATTGATTATGAGAGCAGCATCTACATTTTGAAGGTGCGGTATAAAACGGTGACAAAATCAATGTTTGATAAGGAGGTCCCAGCCCGAAAGAAACTTTTAAAACTACCAGCATGGAAACGTTGTTGGTTAAAGTTTAAAGGATTGATAATACACGGCAAATGAATGGTGTTGCAAGAAAAATATGCCAGAGCTCACTCGAAAGTCCCTATGTGGGAGATATTAAGGAGTTTGCAAAATTACCACAATTAAACTAGGTTTACAGGTTAACTATCAGATTTTAAAGACAGGATAATTGATTCTGAGTGCTTAACTTACATTCTCAAGGATCCGGAATACATCAAGAAACTACTCTTACATGAATACTCCTATTTGGGGGCCACCTAAAGCTTTTCAAAGTGACTACCATACAACTGAATACTTTCCAAAATGACTACAATACTACTGAATACGCTCATTACAATATATAACGGTGAGTAAATGGTAATGTATTATGGATACTATACCATGATCTCCATTTTCTATCGTCGTCAATTAAGAGGTACCAATATCAATGCAAGTGTTTCTTCATATCGGTGTTTTAAGTAGCATAATGCTTTTATAAGTTTATATAACCAGTCTTGCCTATTAAAGGGCAACTAACCAAGTGTCACCAGGAAGTTGCTATTCGACGACTCCCTGGTGTTACAATTTGGATAAGATTAACTGAAAAAATACACAAAGAACAGACTAATTCCCTTTTTATTTGTTTTTATTTTATTCAACATTGTAAAAAGTTAACGTAGGATGAAGTTTCAGAAATGAAGTATTAAAATGCCTTAACGTGTAGCCTTCGGAGGTTCATAGTAATGTTTTGAACTTTATTACTAATCGTAACTGTGAAATTAAAGTGTTTTTTTTGTTGATAGGTTCTTCTGTTACCTGAGGGCCGTTTTACATTATAATCCTGGGTAATAAAAATTATGAAGTAAAACGCAGCCCGGTAACGGGTTTCATCCCTAAGGCAGTACGGCCCAGAGGTACCTACAGCCCATTTGTACTAAAATCTATTGCTCGTATAATTAATTGGTCATTCAGCCTCCATAGTAAAACGGATTTTGCATGTAAGTGTAACTATAGGACTAAGAGATTGCATGGCCAACGTGCAACAGGATTAATGGACTTTCATTTCATTTTGCAACAGTAGGAATATTTTGCATGCCTTACCATGTGACCATTCCAATCAAGGCATTTGGAGCCGGCTGGTTCTAACTGGCTTCAATTGAAAATGGGTGTCGCTGAAGATGCCTTCAACAGATTGTTCAATAAAGGGTGACGCTGGGTAATCATGTAGTCTTGACCGAACACCGGCTAAGACATTGGTTCTATGTGTTGTTGATACCCCAAATAAGTAGATCATGCCCATCACTCCCAGCCATGTGCTTGCAAAAGAGAGAAAATTTGAGTTTTTCGAAGTTGTCAATACGATTGCCGTCTGCAGTGTAAGTAGCAAACAAAACGTACAAATGTACATTTTGTGCTTCTTGTCCGTCGCCGAGCCTTTGTTTTCTGAGCCCCAAAAACTGCAATAAGCAACACATCACCAGAGCCATGTACAAGCGAGGTTGTACATAAAATCAGTACATCATTGACTTTATTGAGAAAGTTATTTGTCTTTTGAAGTAGAAATGAATTGATACTTACCCCAACCAACAGAAAATAGGGTCTGCAGTTGAAAATGGGATTTGATTTAAAGAATGATGAATTCACTGAAAAAGAATGGTTCTTAAAAGTAATTTGCGCTGTTTATAAAAGGTCATGCTTATTTACTGGAACTTTTTGAATAGGACTGTTCTTACTCATAAATAACTTTTATTTAAAGTTGAAAATGTATCAGTTGGAATTCCTTTCCATCCCAGTCAATTAAGAAGGCTTAGCTCAAAAGGAAGAAAAGTCTCCTAAATATCACTCAAGCAGGATGTTGGAAGTTTATGTCCACATTTCATCGGCTCACTAAACATTTCTTGAAGTTTACGCACTACTGCATTGAGCTAAATATGATCGTTTAGACTGGTGTTAGAGAACATGGCACGTAGATGTTATTTTAATTTATGCCTTGGTGACTGAAATGTTAATTACCGATAACGCCAAAAACAACTGCTTCTTTTGTTCTCTCTCAAACCAATGCAAGTAAAATCTTGCTTCGGCTATTGCAAGAATAAAGGTTTGCACGTCAGTTCTTCTTCTTGCAATTGCAATGTATTGTTTTTTTTTTTTCAGCCAGCCAGACCAGTACCGTGGTACAAATGATTTGAGAGTCTGACAGTTGATAGGTGGCCACAATATCCATACTTTCCCTTCAGGGAACGTATATCCTTTGGGTAGAGAAACTCCCGAGGGAAGTAACGTGTGGGTTTCGCTTTCCGGCATTCAACCGAGAAGATTTTAAGGAAAGTAAAAAATAATGTAAGGATATCTGATTGGTAATTGGTAGCTATTGTGTCAATTAATGATAGTAGTTTCCTTCAGAGTAGCTTCAACCTTTTGGGTGAAGCGGGAAACAGGCCATAACCCTAAGACACTTTACGCCACCACACTTTTATTTGCATACTTTTCTATTGTCAACCCATAGAATCAAGTGTTACTTTTCGAAAATAGCCCTTAACGCCAATTGTTCTCCAATATTATATTTTAATAAAAGAAATAATTTTTGTCAACCATTTCCTCTTAATATTTGTTCATATATTATGAACCATATTTGAATTTTATCTTTCTGAACTTTTTCCTTCCAATATTAGGTCAAGCAAGTTGCCCCCAACCAAAGTGGCTGACAATATCGTAATGAAAACAGTATTAATTATCATCCACATCCTCATTCTCTTACTTATGTCCATCGTAATCTTTATCATGTTCGTCTTCATCATCACCTCAACGAAAGTGAAGGCAGTGATGACGGTGACTACAGCGACGACAATAAAAGTAAACTTTTTACATAGTGCAGACTCTAACAAGAGTTATTCCGGTCCCTTCACTAGTATTGGAAAATTTAGTTACACACTCTGGCGATGAAAACAGCCAAATAGAGTCTTACTTGAAGAGTGAAGGGGGTCCAAAACATAGGTCAAGGGGGAATATTCTTAACAGTGTGCGAATTTAAAAATCTATGGTTTTTAATATGATACTGTAACCTTATTTTAAAAATGGAAGTGCCTAATAGCTAGTTCATAATTAACTTGCAGATATAACAGAATATTAAGGTAAGTTGAAGTATTATAACCGTACGGTAGAAAAGCCAGAATGAGTATTTTGTAGTCAGTGAGGGGTCTGATAGTTGACCAGTGTAGCTCATCCAGCATTGGAGTTACAGAGGTAAATCAGCTCCCCCTCTGAACTACACAAGACGCTGTTCTCTGGATCTTTTAACATCACGACTTCCGAGACGTAACTACAGTTATCAGAAGAGAATTGCTTTAATTAGGCTAAAAATTATGCAATGTAACTAAATATTACCACTGAAAAAGGCTAGTTCCTATATGGGATCGATTGATACTTTAATTGTCCCACAGGAAAGATACTCTCATAGCCAAAATATAATAAAAAAAATTGAAACACAATTAATTCATATTACTGGAAAACAATGTCAATAATACCGAATGGGCTTGAGTACGGTAACTCAAAACGGTTCCAGTGTGGAGGGGGATCTTGCCTCGTTATTACCTTTCATTGTCCAGAACATAATGCAGGTTAATAGTAACCTCAACGTCCGCTTACAACACATTCATTTACGAAATTGCTTTTAGATATTTAGGACAGTAATCGTTCGAGTTAAGGCACTTAAAATTCATTTATCTGTGTGGGATGTAAGTGGTAATTATTAACCTTGATCTTTTAGCAATGCATTCTCTACTGAAATTGATTTGGAATAGTGTGGTCTCTGCCAAAGAAAGGTTGGGTCAATCGGACATTTTTGGTTAGGAAGAACTGTACATTCGTTTCCTCGTTTAATCTAGATGTAGATGATAGGTTTCTCAAAAGCCATCTGTACCTCTGCTTAAGTTATATATTAACTCCATTTAATTAAGTGGTATTTGCTACCCAGAGGGGAACTGCAAAGTGGTAATCTGATTTTTATGTAACAAAAGAGCATTCAGAACATTTGCTTGATCCTTTTTAAGTCTATAATAGAGAGGAAGTTGCAGTATTTCTAATTTTGCTTCATTCATTGGATACTAGGCACAAAGCTTTGCTTTTATCGAATTTTAGTATACTAAAAGTTTTAGTATACAGAAAAACTCTTACAAAGACTTTCTGTAGGTAAAAAGGATGGAGCTATGGATGGCTGCTTTGGAAATGTATATTCGTCTCTGATACTATTTTAGACGCTAAGTGGACCATTAAAGGAAAACAATTTAGTTTTTTTAAAGTAAAGTTATTTTAGTTACAAATTAAATCTTAAGCGCCATATAATTTTCCCATTTTCATGCAAAGTAGTTTATTCTTGGAAAGATTCATTCTGTGAAAGAGTTTACATACCGATTTAAGCTTTTGTTGCAAGTGAAAAATATTTGCATAAAATTAGGTCCCGGCTAGACTTTTCTTTCTTAGCTAAAAGACTGTGGACAGGTTCACAGTTGTTATCAATAGAACTGTAACCGAAGCATTTCCACAGCAAAATCAAAACTATTTTACGAAAAGCAATGTTCAAAAACTGTTTATGAATTCACACCTCTTCGTTTTAGATCCAATGTACACCTCTTATCAAAATCATTGTATCCAAAGCTTAAACGACAAATTAAGCCTCGCATCAAATCAATTTTAAGTAGTTTATGATTTGTATCGTTTAGTTTGTTTAGGCAAGCAATTAAGGGCAAACACCCAAGATATTCGTACAAAGATCGTGATCAATGTAGACAAACTCCACCAAGCTTGAGGAGGAGCAAAGCAAGCTTGATGTTAGTATAAAATCGCACTGGACACGATTTCTTTGCTCATTTTACTATAAAGGCCAACATAAATCTTAAAATCTTTTCAGATCAATAATTGTATCGTCTTTATGACTGCAACTATCTGCTCATAAAGGGGGAAGAAAACATTTGACCATTGTTAAAATACTAGAAAACATTTCAAAGGTTTGTTTATTAGTAGAGCTAATACTCAACCTTAAGTATCAACTTTTTCACTGAGATTCTGAAGGCGATAAAAAGTTTTGACATAATACTACATGCAACCAAATTGTTACGAAATGATTTTTTTCAAATACAAAGAATACGTCATCAGAGGTCACTGAAGGTCAACTTGTGAAATACTTAGAATGTCAAGATATCGGAAAGCGTAATCGTAAAGGGATTTCATACTCAACATGTACATCATTTGAAAAAAAATAAAATTTATGATTATTGGTAGAGGCCTAAGAGCAGTAGCTTAGGTGACGTCCAATGTCATAACTCAGGTGCCAAAAGGTTTTACTAATATCTTTAAGGGTTCCTATGACAACATTTTCTGAAATGATTAACATTTCTTGCTGGGCCCAAAGGATTTTTACAAACCAATGATATTCAAATGAACCTCAAATTTAGACAACATCGTCATGTCATTGTAATATAGTCACCCAGTCAATATGTGTAGCTGCTAAGTGAAGAGATATTTCTTCTTTGCTATTAATAACGCAGTGGCAATATCAAAAAAAAATATTAAAAAGGCGATCCGAAAAATGAAAATGTTTTTCCTATGCTCTTAAAAACATATTTAATTCACGTGGACTTTGATATTTCAAAAAGTTATTCATGTATCATCACCCTTTGATGTGACATAAATACGTCAAACCATGCAGCGATCGTCAAAAGTTTCAGCTGCTTACAAATTACATACATTATACGTGTACTGACACTGTTTCTCAACTGAGAGCAACAGGCTTAGTTAACTTACATTTAAACTAATATCACAAAATCATTTAATAAAAAGGAGATGATGTTTCATCAAAATCAAAATCGTTTTCTTGATGCAATAGTTAACCCATTGCTTATACTCGCAATTCTCATGCTTCTTTGGGTACATTTAGCAATGATTTAAGTCTGCTATTACGTAATCATCGACGGTTGAATTTTGAACAGAAAAAATCATTCGACTACACTGCGAAATAATTCAATTAAGCTTGTGAGAAAACTCAAGAAGTAGGGATTCAACTTTGTCTAAACTTTCAAAGCAGGGTATTCTTCCTTATTGGTAATGAAAAGTTGTTATTTGCGAGGGAATAAGTAAGAACTTTTGAAGTGTTTGATCACTGTAATTTCGTCGAGTAATTGAGTAGGCCACTGTTTCACATACCCTATTATAGGCACTAGTTGTACTTCTGCATTATAGGTGTATGATGGAGTAGGGAAAACAAGCCAGTGAACCACAACTGGAAAAAAGGCCGTGGTCGTCTCGACTTGAACCAATTGGTTGGAAACTGGGACGTTAAACCTCATCTAACCTAACCATATAGGTGTATGATGTTATTGTTACTGTTAGGCTCTAAGGCTAAGACATGGCCTGTAGACTGAGCCCGAGTCAGTGTTTGAACATAGAATATAAAATCGAAATATTCTAAGATTGTCACGTTCTTTTTCCAATGAAGTGCGGGCCTATCCACAAATTGAGTTTATTTCATTGGATATGATCAATAATTGTTTTGTAATGTATTTTCAGCCAAATGGGCTCGACTTTTAAGTTTTTTGACTGGTAATATGGTGAATAGGCTGCGAGAGGGTATTGCAAAGACTATCAAAAAATTAGTCAGGGCTGAGGTATTTAAACTTGCTGTAGCTACCCCTCCAAACTTTTGGACCAGGACTGGGCTCTATCTAGCGCAACAGTGCATTTACGCAATACGATTCGGCCAGCTTAAGCTTGGCTTAGTCAGTAATTAGCTGCATCGAAAGATTATCCTTCCAGTCACAAGTTAGGTCTAGTTTTATGCCCTATGAAATTTCGTCTGGTGTGAAAATATATTTTTTCCATTTTCTTTAAGTGAACTTTGATTTACAAAAACTGATTAAAAAGTTTGAGACATCGGGAACTGTGAAAAATGGCTTAGAGACTACTGTGACTTTAACGTTACATCTGAGTAGCTTACTGCAGGCCTATGGGTTATTTTCTGTCAACTCCACATTTTTTTTTGTTCAGCATGGTCGGACACGTACTGAGACTTCGCTTAAAAAATCCCACGCATATTTGGAGTTTCATTAATACTGTAGAACATGAAAACATTGACCCTTCAAAAGTGCCTTTCTTGGCATGACAGATGTTTACATGCTCATTTCTCTCATCTTAAGGCCATAATCGCCATAGTAGGAGTATGTGCAATGCTTAAAATACCTCCCTCGGAAAAGAATCATGTTTCATGTAGCAATATCTGGAAAGGTGTGCTCTCAAAAAGTTATGGGCCTTCAAATACTGTACTTTGAAGACTAAATGGAGGGAGAACAAACATGGTTCAGAAGGAAAGATACCCACTTTTCACCTATTTTAGGCATGACCTTTGACCTTGTTGTACTCCTCCCATAAACTTTGAAATGTTTTGGAGGACGTTTGCGGTATATTCCAAATCACCATTTGGTTAAACTGCCAGGCAATAATGGAGGCTACAGTGTCTGGGGAGTCATTCTTTATCATTTTCACAAGAACAAAACATACTGTGCACTGTAGGCTAGGGCTTGTTGGAGAGAGAGGCTTTTAAGTACAGTGCAAACTATTGATGCAATTTTTAAAAAAGTGAAAGTGCGGCTTGGACATTTTTCACAATGAAAGTATGTTTTTTATGAAAAAAATTGTGGAAGGTCTTAAATTAATATTTAGTTTTTATTTAGGCAAGCGTTATAATTGTTCTTCAATACAGCCATTCGTATCTCTTGCATAAAATATTCCCAGTATCACCTTCCACCCCCTTTTTTTGATGTACAATAATTTTGTTTATTTATTAGTTTTGAGTTAATGCCTACTCTTGCCCGCCCATATTTTAGGACTATTTCTGCCAACCAGAACTATTTCCACGCTTTTAATGCTAGGAGGACCTTCATGCTGCCAACACTGAGCTACCTATTAGGTGTAATTTTTCAACCCCAATTGTAACCCCTTTTATAAATATTTGCATCAACTTTATGAATCCATTCAGATCTGAACCCTTTATCTTTCAATTTCTTTGTCCCATCATTCCAGTTAATCCTTTTTACTTTTGTCACCTGTTTCGACAAACAAGAGTACAAAAGTTTGCTTGCGTTCAAAGAACGACTGTCATTCTAGTTTGCACATCAAAACGTTAATGAGTTTTTTTTAAGGCAATGCCCAGTTGATTTATTCTCAGCGGATTTGGTAAAAAGAGATTTGCAGTCTATAATTTTTGCATCAGCTACAAAATGTCCCCCCCCCCCAAAGAAAAGTTAACATTCATTTCCAACGACATCACCAATTGACAATATTTTGAAATATGAAAACTAAAAAACTTCTTATAATTTAATTTCCTACCTTTTCAGATCTTTCCTGATAACAAAACTTAGCTCAACGTGGGAGTTTGTTCCTTACTTAGTTACTTAGTGTTATGAAATTGACGGCATATGTGTTCACGAGTGCGCATTCTTAGAATTTCAAATTACTTTATTTTTAACTTAAAAATTACGACGAGTTAGTTAGTAAGTTAGTTCGTTAGATGAGGTTTTATGGCACAGTTCCTAACCAATTGCTTTAAGTCGGGCCGGCCAAGGCCTTTTCTACAGCTGTGGCTCACTGGCTTGTTTTTCCTGCTCCATTGCTTATGCTGAGCACCAAGCACAATGGCAGTAGGTGCCATTTTTAAAGTCTTCGGTATGACCCGGCCAGGAGTCGAACCCGAGACCTTCCGGCTGCAAGTCGGATGCTCTAAAAACTTGACCATGCAGACGGAAACACCAGTAAGGCTGTGTTAGGATTACTACACTAGGGAAAGATTTTGCCAACAACTGTCGACTACGATTTGGTAATCCCTGATTATAGCCCTTTGTATCAAGACTATATGAGGGTCTTAAGCTTTTGAATGTCGGAACAGATGATAACCTGAAAGGGCATACGCTGCTTTTACTCCATTCGTATTAGCTCCATACAGCAAATAAACCTGCAAATAAACTGTTTGCAGTTTTTTTACTTTCCCGCAGAGCATTTGCTATAGTTTTTGTTACATTTAAAGCCATATCCTGGCAGGATTTTTAAAAATTAAACCGATTTTTAGTTTCAGAATACACAACTATAAAACAATTTGCACGTGCTCCGCCCCCTCCCCCCTCCTCCCCTCCCTTTTCCTTGTATGTTCGTAGCTCTTGCTCTTTGTATGTTTTTATGCTTTAAGTTTTCTTTTACTTTTGATTTTTTTTTGTCTTTTTTGTTTACAATAAGTAGATTTTCATTTACAATTTTCTTTCAACTTTCAATGAGTTTCCACTTGGCTGCCAGTGCTTATTTCATGTACATTTGCTATGTCTCCATTGAAACCTTTTCACTGACATGGTTTGATGAAATTTGTTGAGAAATATTCAGTCGAATATGTTGGAAGCCTATTGAAATGCTTAATATGTAAGATGTCAAGAGTGTACCGTGGAGCAGCGGTTTACAACTGTGTTGATTCTAAGCACTGTTTTTTTGTTTAAGGCAAAACACATTTTATAGCCGTTTCTTTATGAAGAAAGCACACGTTCTATATTGTTCCAGTGTTTACACTACATTATCGATAAACATCTCTTCTCTACCAATTTACCCACCCAACGAAGCCTGTAAAACCAAAGCTAATTCTAAAAATAATCAGTCAGGTGATATTAGATGGAGATCCATCGGAAACTCTTTCTTTGAACTCTTCTGGTTGCCGACAACAATCTGTTTTGTGTGTTGTTCATGATGATTCAATAAGCTTAAGAAGTGTTATTAACTAAGTACAAGTAGGGCTCGTCATCTGCTAAATCTCGAAGAGCAGATATGGAAATTTGCCCCTTGCCTTTAAGCTGTAAACTAATTTGAGGGTTTCGATGAGTTACGAAGCTATTTCAACATACTTGTCTAGTTTCCTATAACTTGCTCAATATGGGTGTGTATTTTAAATCATGCGAGCGAATGCGAACATTAGTCAAAATCGGACAGCAAAGTGTAGTCGACTTATACTTCTTTTTGCTCATTTGAGTAAATCATGAGCATTGGTTTATTGCAAACATCATTAGGTTCCTTGGCAATAAACAGTCGTCTTGACTGTTAGAACAGTTTTTCATACTTGACTGTTGGCACCTAGTAATAGAAATTAAAACATTGTTCCAAATGATCCCTTTGTTGGGGTCGCTGTAGGTACGAA
Source organism: Holothuria leucospilota (assembly GCA_029531755.1). Taxonomy (NCBI): domain Eukaryota; kingdom Metazoa; phylum Echinodermata; class Holothuroidea; order Aspidochirotida; family Holothuriidae; genus Holothuria; species Holothuria leucospilota. Next base: position 8,609,421 of record CM055973.1, read on the forward strand.
TGAGGTTGCCTAGATATTATTAGACAAAGGAATTCAATGCCCTTTGGTTCAATAATCTCCAGTGAAAGGATTTAGTCTCCACCCTGAGGTCAATTTAATTGAATTACATAAATTAAAGCTTTCAATGGATCTCCATCTAATATCTCTTCCCTGAAAATATATCACATCTCTGTTTCAGTGTGTTAAAGGTTTAGTTAAAGTCCGTCCTTAAAACATAAACGGTAATACTTGAACTGCAATCACACAAGAAACACAAACACTGCTAACGACCAATATTAACTGTTGAAGCTACAAAGCAGAATAAATGAAACGAGCTCGTTTTTTACTATTAAAATAATTTAAATGAAAGTCAAAAGGGGACATAAAACATTTGAAAAAAAAGTAACGCAGATCATGATATATTTGCTACACCCTATTCAAAATATAGCGGAGGTCTGTTTTTTGAAATGTAATGTGCAGTGCATGAACTACGATCCCCAGGAAAAAATTCCTGTTGACACCTATTGAAATTCCAACAGGTTTGGACTGGCATGAACTGGCAATTCACCGATACCTGTTAGAGTTAATGGAATAAACAGGTGTCAACTGGTACCTATTGAAACCTGTTGAAACTTGTCACCTATTACCTTTTGTACATGTTCAAGCATGTTAAAAACTGTTCAAACCTGTTCAACAGGTTTCAACTGGATTTTTTCGCTGATCTTCATTGACACAAGTAATCCGTATAGTAATGACAAACTATGTGTATTGCTTCGTCTAAGCACTAGAAGAAATCAACCACATTTAGTGTAATTAGAAAGGTATGTCTAGAAACTGTTTATACGTCCTCAGTTATAACTTTAGCGTTACTCTTGTTTTCAGTTGTTAAGGAAAATATCAGAGTAAAGTCAAGTTCTGTGATATGATGGAAAGGCACTCTTTTACTACTTCAGCAAGTTAATTTCTTTCACAAGTTGGTATGAAAATATATTGTGAGACGTAATTGGAACACCATTTGTGTCACGAAGTGACGGTTTTTCATTTTTTATGGACTAAGGGCATTCACGATCGTTTTTTAATATCCATGGATTACCTTTTTATGGATATTCATGCATTGTTCAAGTATCTCCTATTTTCCTCCTTACCACGTGTGTGTTGTAATGTAGGGGAAGTTAGAGCACGAAGAAGATATGTGCTGCTTCTGTTAAGCACGATTCCACTAAAAATAGGTGTCGTGTGTGAAAAACTGTATAACAAAACGTTTGATAAAGTTAGAAATCGATAATGAGGCTTCTAAAAATTTTCGAAAAAGGCACATCTGACTGTGAAAGACTGCTGCGAAAGTCATATTCTAGAATTTGGTATAAACTGGGTTATCTGAACGTATTTCGTGTAGAAAATATGCAAGTTTAGATGCATAGAAAGTTCTCAGAGGACCTATACTCGAGAAATAGAAAGTATAAGATATTGCACTCAGTTGTCAGAGTAAATCCCTTAAAATGTGTCAAGAGAATATAAGCCGACGAAGGGACCACAAAAACTGAAAAAAAAAGGGAGTACAGGGTTAGTAGGTAAAAGTGCAGGAGTAAATGAATAAAGCTAGGGACACTTTAAGGCACTGAAACTGACCCCTTGAATCTACCGTGTGCCCACTACTAAAGATAACAGAAAAAATAATTTTACTAATTCTAATGCAGTGGAATCCACCGAGCACTGAAATCGGTTCACTAGGTGATTGCCCCCATAAATACTGTTTGCCTTCAAATAGCAACTCCCTGGGTTGGTTAGTTAATGAGAACCTCATATTGGTTTGTTTCATCGTTCAGTTTAGCCCCTATAGTGTGTCCTTTGCTATTTCATGGCTCTGTCAAAAAGAAGGAAAAGATACCTGTCTCGTTATTTTGAGGTAAAAACGTCGGGTTATAAATAACATTTCAGTACCGCATATGTTTGTCTTTGTGTTGTTACAAGACGACCCGTCAGGAACACCGGATTGAATCCATCGAAGAGCGAATGGAAAGTTCCAGAGAATTCAACTTCAACGCAGCCTTTCTAGAACTGTCTAGAAGTGAGAACTGTTTACGTTATGTCCCAATTATAGCAGCGACCTGGCAACACTTCGAAGAAGCTGCAATTATCGTTATTCAACTACTGTGTGTTCTAGAAGTTTCTATTAAGGAACGTTCTCGTAATTGCTGGACTGTGTACACTAGAAGTTTCTGTTAAATTCTGGAGAGTTCTCGAATAAAAGCCTAGCATATAAAAGGCAGTTCAACAAGTGTTTTGGGGAGAGATACCCTAATACTTCATCGAGAGATACCCTAATACTTCATCGAGAGACACCCTAATACTTCATCGAGTCCAGACGCTTTTGAGAAGTTATTCCCAGCCACTGACACTGCACACTTGTGATAAATTGCCTTACGCCGTTTCTACGCTGTGTATTGAGATTGTTACCATCCATCATCGCCTAGCCCTGTCGTTATTCGCTCGTGGAACCAGTTCCTACGCTACAGCACGCTGCAGGTCTACTACTGTACCATCGTCAACGTGCATGCACTACCAGCCCTTGGACCAGACCAGAAATATTAAGTAAAGGATTGTGAGTAAGTCTAATTAATTATTGTAAATTTAAGTAAGATAAGGAGATTGTAAATAATCATTAAGTTGTGAATTTTAATCTCGTTTTTCTGTGATCTTTCGCTGTTATTGGTTTGACTTGCGACCACAAGCCGTAACAGAATTGGTGGCCTAACATCCGGGAACGAAAAATACTAGAAAATTCGAGAAATTCTGTTGTGAATCGTAAGCAACTGTGTTTGCTCAGACTGCTTATTTGTTTGTTGAAGGTTTGATACAATTTCAAAATGCCATTCAACTTAGATAAATTCGTGGCTAGTCCCTCAGTCGAGGAACTAGATTCATTAAAGAAATCTGAGATTGTAAAGGTCGCAAAACATTATGGCATTGAATTTCAGCCTTTAATGCGGAAAGACGAGATTAAAAGATATGTTCTAGAATATCTTGTGGATGAAAGTATCCTGCCTAGTACAGTATTGGAAACAGCTATCACTGTGCCAACTGACAACACATTTGAACTGAAAAGGCTTGAAATGGAAATGAATAAGGAGATTAGATTAAAAGAAATGGAAAGAGAAAGGGAAAGAGAGGAAAGGGAAAGAGAGAGAGAGGAAAGAGAAAGGGAAAGAGAGGAAAGAGAAAGAGGAAAGAAAGGAAAGAGAAATGCAAATGCAAAAGGAAAAAAGAGAGAAGAGAAATGCAAATGCAAATGCAAAGGGAAAAAGAGGCAAGAGAACATGAATTTAGGTTGAAGCAACTAGAGTTAGGGGTCATAAAAGCCTCAGACCCTAAAATAGGCTTGGATACTGGGGGATTCGATGTTTCTAAGCACGTAAAATTTGTCCCCAAATTTCAGGAGGATAATGTGGAGAAATTCTTTAACCATTTTGAAAAGCTAGGTGAGCAACTAAAGTGGCCAAGAGATAAATGGTCCATACTCATCCAGAGTAATTTCACAGGCAAGGCTCAAGAAGTGTATTTCCGCTCTGTCAATAGGGACAGCATGGATTATGATAAGGTTAAAAAGGCCATATTACAAGCCTATGAATTGGTGCCCGAAGCTTATCGCCAAAAATTTAGAAAGTATCGTAAGGCGGATACACAAACATACGTAGAGTTTGCCCATCAAAAAGAAAGGCATTTCGATAGATGGTGTGCTTCCAAAAAGGTCTCCACATTTGACACTTTAAGACAACTGATGCTGGTCGAGGAATTCAAACGGTGTGTGAATGATGACATTAAGACTCACCTTGAGGAAAATAAGGCTGACAAGTTGAGTGAAGTTGCAAAATTTGGCTGATCAGTATGCACTTACCCATAAATTCAGTAAAGTGGGTCAGACTCAAAACAAGGGTCAGTTTAGTAGGCCAAATAAGAAATATGGCAACTGTGGCAATAGTTGTGGCACAACAAGTAATAGTGGATCTCTGTCTGGTTCTATCTCTCCAACAAATTCTGGTAAAAAACAACCAGATTCAAGTCGTCAAAAGAACGACCAGGTCAGCTCAAACAAAGCTGCCTTTAAAGACATAAGTTGTGGTTTCTGTCACAAAAAAGGCCACACAATGGCAAATTGCTTCACATTGGCAAAATTAAAGGAGACTGAAACAGCTTCTAATGCCTTAGCCAATGTAGAGAACTCTTCTGAGGTAGTCGTGACTTTACGGCCTAATTCTAACGACAAAATTAAGGAAGAATACCTTCCATTTGTGTCTGAGGGGTTTATTTCCCTAGATGGGAATTCAGCTCATCCACCCGTCAAAATTAAAATTTTGCGTGACACAGGCGCAACTCAGTCGTTGCTTCTTGATGGAGTTTTGCCATTATCGGACTCTACTTCAAATGTACTAATTCAGGGGGTTGAGTGTGGATTTATTTCTGTCCCTCTCCACAAAATTAATTTGAAGTCAGATTTAGTTTCTGGGTCGGTCATAGTAGGGGTCAGACCTACTCTACCTGTAAAGGGGGTATCTCTGTTGCTAGGCAATGACCTAGCTGGTGGAAAGGTAGTAGCCAATGCAATTTTGACAGACAAACCATGTGATTATAACAACACAGAGCAATTAGAAAAGGAATTTCCAAATTTATTCCCTGCCTGTGCTGTCACTAGAGCTATGTCACAAAAGCTCGCTATGGATGATAATCTTAAACATCCACCCTCCAAAAGTGAGGATACAGTTCCCAAGAGTGGAACAAGTAGGGAATCATGTAAGGATGATAATCTTAAACATCCACTCTCAAAAAATGAGGGTATGATTTCTGAAAATAAGGATGATAAACTTCATCATCCGCCCTCTAAAATTGAGGAATTAGTTCCTAAAAATGGAACAACACTCCCGAAGGAGGAGTCAGAGTCTGGAAAAGATTCTAGTAAAAATATTCATGAAAGTGAAGATTCTTGGTATGATCTCAGCCAATCTTTTATGACTAATCTTAATGATAGTCAGGATTGTGCGTCTCCTGGCCCCACACATAGTGAGGGGGTAGAACAGGAAAAATCAAAAATGTCTGACACACTCCACAGAGACCAGTTGTCAGTCCAACAACAACATGATGAAGAGCTTCAGCCATTAATAGCTGGTGCACTCACTGAGGATGAATCGAAAGACGTCCCAGTATGCTTTTATTTTAAGAACAATGTTTTGATGCGTAAATGGCGACCACCTGATGCACCATTAGATGACGAGTGGAGAATTTACCATCAAATTGTGGTACCTAGGACCTATAGAAGGGAAATACTGAGTATTGCTCATGAAATGCCATTTGCAGGGCACCTAGGAGTCAATAAGACTTACCACAGAATTCTAAATCACTTTTATTGGCCAAAACTTAAAAGTGATGTGGCCAAATTTTGTAAGACCTGTCACTCATGTCAAATGGTTGGGAAGCCAAATCAGAATATTCCGGCTGCACCCTTAAAGCCAATTCCTGCTTTTGAAGAGCCGTTTAGTAGAGTCATCATTGATTGTGTAGGTCCCCTACCTAAGAGTAGGGCAGGGCATCAGTACATATTAACCATTATGTGTGCTTCTACAAGGTTTCCAGAGGCAATACCTCTGAGGAATATTAAGGCTCGGACAGTCTTACAAGCTTTACTTAAATTTTTCACATTGTTTGGGTTGCCTAAAGAGATCCAATCAGATCAAGGGACTAATTTCATGTCAACTGTATTCCAGCAGATGTTATATGAGTTAGGCATAGACCAAATTAAGTCTTCGGCTTATCATCCGGAAAGCCAAGGGGCTTTAGAAAGGTTTCACCAAACATTGAAGAATATGTTAAAGACATATTGTCATGATAATGAGAGAGATTGGGATGAAGGCATTCCATTTGTAATGTTTGCTGCCAGGGAATCTATACAAGAGTCACTTGGGTTCAGTCCATTTGAACTTGTCTTTGGACACACAGTTCGTGGACCATTGAAATTATTAAAGGAGAAGTGGTTATCAGATCCAGGTGAAGACATACATCTACTTGATTATGTATCCCGCTTTAAAGATCGTCTTCATGGAGCATGTGAACTTGCTCAGGAAAATCTGAGATACTCTCAGAAGAAAATGAAAGCGTGGTATGACAAGACTACTGTGAAAAGAGAGTTTAAACCTGGTGATAAGGTGCTAGTGTTTTTACCTGTTTCTGGTCAGCCACTTCAAGCTCGCTTTCAAGGACCTTATGTCATTGAGAGAAAAGTTAGTGACACAGATTACGTCATTTTGACACCTGACAAGCGTAAATCTAAAAGAATATGTCATATTAATATGATGAAGAGATATTATGAAAGAGAAGATTGTGACATTTCTAAGGATGAAAGTATACATGATGTAAATAGCAACACTAATGATACAGGTGATCAAGTGTGTATTATCAATACTGATCATGAACTCAGTAATGATGAAATCAAGGCTAATAATGTTCCTGACATGTGTATTAAGTTACAAAATTCTGATGTGTTGAAAAATCTTGACCAGAAATTAAGTCATCTGGATCACAAAGAAAAGTCAGAAATGAAATCATTAATCTATGAATATGCATGCTTGTTCTCAGATGATCCTACTAGGACAAGTTTGATTGAACATGATGTTGATGTGGGAGATGCCACACCAATCAAGCAGCATCCTTACCGAGTTAACCCTCGAAAACGACAACTTCTCAGGGATGAGGTTCGGTACATGTTGGACCATGACATTATAGAACCTAGTAATAGTGAATGGTCTTCCCCTTGTATATTGGTCCCCAAGCCAGACGGTGGGTACAGATTTTGTACTGATTACCGAAAGGTGAATGCAGTCACAAGAACGGATTCCTATCCGATACCCCGTATCGATGATTGCATTGATGGGATTGGGAAAGCTACGTATGTATCAAAGTTTGACTTACTAAAGGGGTACTGGGAGATACCACTCACTGAGAGAGCTCGAAAAATCTCGGCATTCGTGACGCCAGATGGGTTATTTCAGTATAAGGTTATGCCGTTTGGTATGAAAAATTCACAGATGACCTTTAAACGCTTAGTAAATAACCTTACGTCAGACTTAGAAAATTGTGAAGTATATGTTGATGACCTTATTGTATACAGCAACTCATGGGATGAACATGTACAACATATTAAGGCATTATTTGACAAGCTTGCCAAAGCTAATTTGACTGTCAATTTGGTCAAAAGTGAGATTGCTTGTGCCCATGTGATATACTTAGGGCATGTGGTTGGTCAGGGTAAAGTTAGACCAATTAAGGCTAAAGTTGAGGGCATTGACAAATTCCCTGCCCCAACTGATAAAAGGCAGCTCATGCGCTTCCTAGGCATGGCTGGTTACTACAGACGTTTTTGTCCGAATTTCTCTGACATTGCTGCACCACTGACAAAATTGTTAAAGAAAAATGAAAAGTTTGATTGGACGGATAATTGCCAAGCAGCATTTGAATCATTGAAAAGGGCACTAATGAGTTCACCAGTGTTGATTGCTCCAGATTTTGAGAAGCAATTTAAGTTGGCAGTAGATGCCAGTGACAATGGCATAGGAGCAGTTTTGCTTCAAGCTGATGAGCATGGTGTTGATCACCCTGTTTGTTATTATTCTAAGAAATTTGACAAACACCAGGAAAATTATTCAACAATTGAAAAGGAGACTTTAGCTTTAATACTTGGTCTTCAACACTTTGATGTTTATTTGGGAACTACTAGTTTCCCTATCACTGTATACACTGATCATAACCCTTTGACATTTTTATCTAAGATGAAGAATAAGAATCAAAGATTGATGAGGTGGAGTTTATTTCTGCAATCATATAATGTAGATATTAAACACATTAAAGGGAAAGACAATGTTGTACCAGACTCTTTGTCAAGAATTTGATCTGATGCAGTATGTCGAAAATCTCACTGTAAGTTTTGAAATTTTGTGTTAACTATGGCACAATGTGTATTGATTATGTTACTGTATTCATGTATCATCACCTAGCAAGACAAGTTGTATGTTATGATTATACCTTCCATTGAATATTGGACTACATAATATACATACTGTAGTTATTACTGTAAAGTTATACATTGTAAATATTGTAACTTAAGTTTTGTCCGAGACGTCCAAAACTTTTTCAAGGGGGGGAGTGTTACAAGACGACCCGTCAGGAACACCGGATTGAATCCATCGACGAGCGAATGGAAAGTTCCAGAGAATTCAACTTCAACGCAGCCTTTCTAGAACTGTCTAGAAGTGAGAACTGTTTACGTTATGTCCCAATTATAGCAGCGACCTGGCAACACTTCGAAGAAGCTGCAATTATCGTTATTCAACTACTGTGTGTTCTAGAAGTTTCTATTAAGGAACGTTCTCGTAATTGCTGGACTGTGTACACTAGAAGTTTCTGTTAAATTCTGGAGAGTTCTCGAATAAAAGCCTAGCATATAAAAGGCAGTTCAACAAGTGTTTTGGGGAGAGATACCCTAATACTTCATCGAGAGATACCCTAATACTTCATCGAGAGACACCCTAATACTTCATCGAGTCCAGACGCTTTTGAGAAGTTATTCCCAGCCACTGACACTGCACACTTGTGATAAATTGCCTTACGCCGTTTCTACGCTGTGTATTGAGATTGTTACCATCCATCATCGCCTAGCCCTGTCGTTATTCGCTCGTGGAACCAGTTCCTACGCTACAGCACGCTGCAGGTCTACTACTGTACCATCGTCAACGTGCATGCACTACCAGCCCTTGGACCAGACCAGAAATATTAAGTAAAGGATTGTGAGTAAGTCTAATTAATTATTGTAAATTTAAGTAAGATAAGGAGATTGTAAATAATCATTAAGTTGTGAATTTTAATCTCGTTCTTCTGTGATCTTTCGCTGTTATTGGTTTGACTTGCGACCACAAGCCGTAACAGTGTGTTGAATTTCTTACAATGTTACTGCTTAAATGACGGGATACTGAGTTATGACAACATTCGTTTTAAACAGAAACATTATAGTTTGTCTTTTTATGCTGCACCTGAAGATATTAATTTTTATACAAAAATATGCTTAATTTATTCGATTATGTAGGTAAATAACATCAAATATGAAACAACTTCTACACCTACGGTAAACTGTAGGGTCCTGTTATTATAACAACAAATGGCACGTTCTCAATGACCACAAATCCCCCCAAAAAGCTTATAGCGTAAGTAAAGCTCCTATGAAAACATCGGAATGTGAAGTTTAGACGCAAATTTCAGTATGCGTATGAAATCGTAGGAATATGCGAATGATACGGCCTTGATGTTTGAATAAACCTTTTCAATGTTGGCCTGTAAATATAATGAATTAGTTCGAATCATGCAACCATTTTTTTTTCGTAAAATAACTTCTTTCTATGATGTTACCTTTCAAATTAGTCTAACTACAAACAGTGTGCTCACTGTGTTGTACACAGTTCGGGGTTGAGAGCAAACCATGGCCTTAGAAGGAAGAAAGAATCAGGGGCAGTCATGGGCCTCCTTAGAAAAACAAAAGGGGGCAAAACATTTACTACCAGAAAAAAGCTTAGCTGCTAAATGTTCGCGCCTTTTACAGGGGTGTAGCCAAAAATTTGCCGGGGGATAGAAACTGTATGCAAACTATCTAAGCGTAGCTCCCTAAAAATTTGGCGCAAAGCGTTCAGAAAATTTTGGCCGAAATGCCTTCCAGATCGCTAAAAATGGCATTTCCCCGGCCTTGTGAGTTGCATGAAATCATTTTCTATTTTGAAAGCTCATGTTATGGAAATTTTCTAGCGATATCGCAAAAAATGACGTTATTTTTTCTTCAGATTTTTTTTTTTTTTGCAAGTTTTTGATTTTCGGGGGGGGGGAGTGGAAGTGTTCCACTTATGAAAAGGGTAAATCTTGATTGAGTCCTTGGTACTTTCCTTTAATATAAACGAATGGATATTCTTTTTAAAGGAACTCCCTGTAATATTTTATGGTTCGACGTTCATACAGTAGCCATATTATGTTTTCTTACACAACAATCATCACTCAGAACAGTAGTTCCCAACCGGGGGCGTTATCGTCTACCTGTTGGACAGCTTGATTGGCACGTCTTTCAATTCCCATGCCACCCCTACCATCCTTCTTCTTCCCGTGACAGGACAAGCCCCTTTCAACATCAAAGGGAACTCCCGTTATTTATTATTGAAATACAAACTAGGCTAAGGCTGATTTTGCAATCTTTTTAATTTGTATTTAAGGTTACTAGGTAATCGGAAGATAGCCAAAATTTGACTGACTGTACGTCATTCTAGTGTCAACAATATCGTAAATACTTCACAGCTTCCGGGGGCGAATCCCCTAGTCGACCACTGAGATGTTGACATTAGGCCTAATTTTGGGGAACAGTCCACAACTCAGTGGGGCCCTGGCCTGAAAGTCAGTCAAAGACGTTTCTCTTCTTTTGACCGCGATCAAGCCTTCCAGCTTTTGTAAATCGTGGGTTAAAGAGTCGCCATTTCAAAAGGGTGTCAGTTTCTTAAGTCCCGCATTGCTGTTTTGCTATCCTGAGTCGGACCCACACGTAAAACGATGTATGTCACGGTAGGTCTACCCTTTTTGTTAGTATGTTTTGTTTTATTATCGTCATTTCATCCATGGCAATTGTAAGCTACGGATAAGGGGGGTGTTTGCCCATCCTCATTTGGTGAAAGGGGGCGTTTAGCTGGAAAAGGTTGGGAACCACTGACTTAGAACAAGATTGTTATAAAGGTAGACTTTCTGCACGTCCGTTATTGATTTACGGTCGTTTGGCTTCCTTGCCAGTTCGCCCCCTCCCCCCCACCAGTCTTCCCCCTTAAAACTAGTTTGCCCCTTAGCGATGATCAGTTCGCCCCCAAAGACCTACAGTTCGTTCCCAAGTACTTCAATTAGCACAGAGATGTGATACTGAACTGGTATACTAAATTTTGGCCACATCTAGGTAGCGGTATTTCAGTACAAGTCCCCTCATCACTTTCTTTTCCACAACTCACGCCATTTTGTTGCTGCTGTCGTAAAAATGTATAATAAAAAAACACTATCAACTGCATTGAAATTTATTTACAACAACTAAACAGTTCGTGTTAGTAAAATCGAGGGGGCGAACTGTTACTTACTTGGGGGCGAAACGACTTCCACCTTGGAGGCGAACTGGCAAGGGGGCGAAACGATTAGGGCGAACTGGTTGGGACGAATTGACAAGGGAGCGAAACCACCGGGTACCCAATTATTGCACATGCACTGGCAAACATGGATTCAAAGATAGATATTTGTTAAAAGACTGTTTATAAGCAATCAGTACAGATAAATGATTGTTAAAGGATACTAAAGGAAGCAGTAATTCATTTAATGCAAACAGTAAAATAACAACTTTCAAGGATATTCGCGTTAATGTTTTGTATTACCAGTTTTACTTCTGCACGAGCTCAAATGGCAGTCAACAATGTTCAGTGTACCAGCAATTTAAAATTATGAACAAGGGAACTGGCAGACTACGTGCCTAGCTGCCTCTTGTTGTAACAAGGAAGTACCTTTACATCGAAAAAATGGTGGGGACAAGGTTCAGCCATGACACAATCTTTTGAACTAATGTGTCCGTTTTGCATGTAAACAGATTTTAAAAGAAACTATTTTATTACCTGTTTATAATCCCAAAGGATAAAGGATAGGTTGTTGGATAGATTGTAGTATAATAAACGAACTATCCATGACTATATTGCATACCAAAGAGAATGGGATTCTTACTTGGTGGGATTCTTCTTGCTTGGTAGGCTGAGCTGTATATGTCTGTGGAAAACCAGGCCTTTATTATCAGTCCCTGAGAGAAAATTGCACAATTCATCCAAAAATCAACCCCCGGGGGGGGGGGTTACCGAATTCAGTGTAAGGAGGAGGAGACACCCCCCAGATAACTGGTTCTCACTCCTGTCTGTCATACTTGCTTTTGAATGACGTTTACATGTGTTTCTTTAACTTAAAGGATCGTTGCAGTTCTGATAAAGGTAGTCGGAAATGATTTTGTTAGTCAGTTAGTTGCGACATGAGAGGCTCGGATTGACTCTTTGTCTCATTTATATATATTTTTGAACCCGTGTGAGCAGGTAAAAGAAACAACAAGCAATTATGGAAGAAGACCTGGATTGCACTTGCCATCACGTCAAGTATTACTTTTATTCGATGTATGCATTTTTCGTTTCTTTTAAACTGAATGAACTGGCCGATGACTAAGTAGATGATCACATTTACAGTGTTATTGAAAGACTGCTTCGCCAATATAAAACCGCTTGGCACAATTGTCATAGATGCCCAGCCTGATAATAATCAATAATAAGAACTTTCTCTCAGACATTAAAGGATGGGGGTTGGACTGGACACTGTTCTGGGCTCCGCGGTGGTTGAAAAATAGACTCAATTGATACAAAAGAAGAGATCGCACTTTCGCGGTGGATCGCCGGTGTGGACAGCATTAAGTAATTTCTTATTTTTAACGTTTAATTCCAAGTGCATCGCAGGGCGTAACAACGCAACGCAGCGTTTAGTGTGATCCCTCCTTTACGGAAAAATGTTTTGCCATGCCAAACAGACCCTTAGCCAGACAAAGCATTGGAGAGGGCGTAGAAGCTTCCGGGGAGGGAAGAAATATGTTTCCGGAGGTGGACGCAAGACATACTAATGTGCATTAAACCAATGGTAATTTTTTTATCTCCTTGTCTCGCAAAACTTTTTACGGGACTTCTCCCTACCCCTTGGCTACGGTAATGATGCCGAGTGAGTTCAAATCATACATCTGTTTTGAGTATGATGGTTTGAACAACCTCCTCTCTCAATGCAATACTTATGAGTACCTATGTTTACACTTGTTTATAAGTATTCTTTTCGTTGCTTTCTGCATGTTCTTTTTTAGAGGTCATTGCTTTTGAAACCCAATATATATATATATATATATATATATATATATATATATATATATATATATATATATAATCGTAAAAGGTGTTAACCAGTCAATGGTTAAGTGCTCAACCTGTAAAGGGAGCTAAAATATTGAAAGGTTTTAACTGGGTTACTACAAGACAGCTTTACAGAACTGTTTCGTAAGGGCCAATTTGAACAGGTCTTCAATCTTCAGAAGCCTGATGTAGAATGGTGTCAACAACGTTGAATAAGTCCGTGCCCGTTGAACCGTACTGTGGACGTGTTCGTTTTTGAAAACGTGTTCTATTTTGAGAAAACGTGTTCTTTTTTGAAAACAGGCACGGTCTTTAGGTCGAGTCAAGATATATTACCTATTGGAATAATTACACAGCAGATGTTTATTTCTATGTCTGCAAGAGCTGATGGGTTCGTTTCTTTTGTTTAAAGTGGCTAAGGAAGGTTTGAGTATTTTTTTTCCCTCCATTTAACAGAACAGACAAGAGGCATCGTGACATTAATTTTAAAAGGTAACAAGGCTGCAACTTCTTTACAAAATTATCGCCCTATTACATTGCTAAACACGGACTACAAAATTGCTGCAAAGGTGATCGCCTCTAGACTAAAAGGCGTTATCCATAGTCTCATTGGCCCCCATCAAACCGGGTTTTTAAAAGGTAGATTCATTGGGGAGAATATAAGATTTGTTTTAGACCTTATAGAACACTGTTCGCATCGTAATTTGCCGGGTTTTCTGTTACTTTTAGATTTTGAAAAGGCGTTTGATAAATTAGAATGGCCTTTTGTTCGAAAAACTTTTTCGTATTTCAAATTTGGTACAAGCTTTAAAAATTGGATTAACGTTTTCTACAAGAACTGTAACACTTGTATTTGTAACAATGGCTATTCGACAGGTTTTTTTTCCACTTCAACGGGGTGTTCGTCAGGGTTGTCCCTTAAGCCCATACCTATTTATTTTGGTCGCAGAGATACTTGCTATCAAAGTCCAGTGTAATTATGATATTAAGGGTATTCGATTAGGCGATAGCGAAGTAAAAGTAATGCAGTATGCCGATGACACTACGTTTTTTCTTGATGGAAGTGAAGGTACAATTAAGGAGTCTCTCCGTATCTTAGGCCAACTAAGCGAAACGTCAGGTTTGACTATCAATCTATCCAAGTCTACGCTTTTCCCGTTGGGTCCCTAAAGTGACAATGTCCCTTGTTTTGTATCAGATTTTAACTTTACCATAACAAAGGGACCAGTCCAGATGCTTGGGGTTTTCTTTACTAATGATGGAAATGACCTAATCCGACTTAATTATCAACCAAAACTTTCTAGACTTAAGAATACACTTAGACTTTGGTCTTCCAGAGATTTGACCCCGATTGGTCGGAACACTATTGTTAAAACTTGTGCCCTCTCGCAACTTGTCTTCCTCTTTTTGGTTTTGCCAAACCCACCGAAAAGCTTTCTGAAGGAATTGCAAAATATTATTTTCGATTTTATTTGGTCAGGTAATCCTGATAAAGTGAGGCGTTCGGTCATGATTAATACAACCCACAATGGTGGTTTAAAGGTAACGCATATTTCTTCTTTTGTAAATAGCTTGAAATGTACGTGGGTAAAGCGTTATACAAGCAAAACGCAAGGCATTTGGAAGTATTATTTTGATTTGCATTTAAAGCCGTTTGGAAAAAAATTCATCTTTCAATGTAACTGTTCAAAGGCAGATATAAGTAAGATTTTTAACGATTTTATTCGTCAAGTAATGCAGGCTTGGTGCGATATTTCTTTCCATCATCCAGAAGGTAATTTTGGTAGCCAAGTTGTGTGGAATAACTCATATATTCGAATAGATGATAAGATTATTATGAATGCTTCTTTACTCGAAAAAAATGTTATTTATGTTAGTGATTTCTTTGATGAGGGGGGTAGTCCGTTAACCTTTCAAAGTTTTAAGCAAGCATTCAATATTGACTCCTTATCATTTACACTGTACTGGGGGATTATTAGTGCGATTCCTCGTGACTGGAGAACGTCGGGTTGCCAAAGTAGCGACGTCACAACCAATTTGAATATCTTGAGTGATGCAACTCATTCTAGCTCCATATCTCAGTATACTTATAAGATATATTTATCCCGTCTATCAAGTGTGCCAATCGCACTGGGCAAGTGGAGTAAGTTATTCACAGATTTAACAGAGAATGATTGGCGTAGATATTTTACCATTCCTCGTTGTAACAGGGATTCTAATATCAATTCTCAGCTTTTAAATGAAATGGACAACTGATTATGAGTGCTACATGCACATTATAAGGTTTCCGTACAAAGCGGTGACAAAATCTATCTTTACAGAGAAGAACATAACTGAAAAGAAATTTTCAAAATTAACAACATGGAAACGTTGTTGTTGGTTAACGTTAGATACTTTTACTTTCAAATTTACGTACATTTTTAAGTGTCCTGAATATACTATAATGGTTAGACAGTCAATAAAATGAACCTGGCCAAAACACCTTCTGTCAATAGTGATCTGGGTGTTTAAAAAGGCTAAGTTAAAATTTGTTTGCTAAGTCCATTTTTAGCTTTTAATTGACATGGACATTATAATTTAAATTTTTAACTTACCTTACCATTTCATTTTGGTCAAGTGATAGCAAATTTGATAACTGCACCGCCATCCGTAGTTTTACATAACTGTAGTTAACCCATTATCAGAGTTATATTATTTGCATGTAACACCGTGAGCCTTGCTTCCAAGCACTAAACCCACAGTTTTAAGTATTCAGAACACATGGCGAATGCATGGTGTTTCAATAACAATATTCCAAAGCTCACTCCAAAGTCCATACGAGGGAGCCATTAAGGAGGTTGCAAAATCACCACAATTAAACCAGGTTTCAAGGTTAATTTTTAGATTTTGAAGACAGGATATTTAATTTTCAATGTTTAATAATTATTTTCAAGGATCTTGAATGCACTGGTTATGTTGAGCGTAGAGAATACAAGTACATTTTCAAGTGACCTGAATATGCTATAAGGGGTAAAACCCCTTGGCGAAGGTACAAAATCATAGAGGGAAGATCGCTTAAGATGCTCAGGTACTTGTTAACCCAATTGTTGTGTCTGTTGTTTGTAAATTAACCTTCACTTCACATTTTGCGCTGAAGAAGGACACAGGGGTGTCCGAAATTTACGCTGTTTTTTACCCGCTTCTCTGTGCTCTCTTATTGTCATTTTTGTGGTGTTTTCTACTAATCATATAGCAGAATAGTTAAGTTCTACGTATACTCCAAGATTAAAATAGAATGTGAGAACGAATGCAATAAAGAGCATAACTGGTTGATTAGAGGAGTACGAATCTGTAATTTTATTTCGAAATTTTCGGTCCCCCTGGAACCAAAGTGAGCAACTTAATCAAGAAAATAACATAACACTTTAATCCTGTTATGTTCGTTTATCTAACTTCCAGCGCATTGTTTGTTACATGCTGTTTTCTGGAGTTTTTCACATTCTGACTTTCGAGAGGTAGCGACACTTATCAGAAGAGAATTGGTTTAGCCAAGCTGAAAATTTGCATTATAGCTAAATAGCAGTACTGGAAAAGGCTAGTTCATATAGGAGATCAAGTGATATTTAAATTGTCTCACAGGAAAGGTCAAGGGTACTCTCATATCCCCCCCCCCCAAACAAAAAAATAAAAATATAAACTCAATTAATTCATATCAGTGGAAAATAATAATAACGAATGTCCTTAAGTAAGGTAACTCGAAACGGTTCCAGTCCGGCCGGGGATCTTGTTGTCACCATTCATTGCCCAGAACATAATGCAGGTAATAGTAACCTTTATAATATCCGTTTATAACACATACATTTATGGAACCGTCATTTAAAAATTTAGTAGCGACGGTAATCTTTCTGGTTTAGGCATTTAAGATCCCCTTATCTGTGTAGGTTGTAAGTGGTAATTATGGGCCTTGATATTTTAGTTATCTTTTAGTTATTCGCTCTCGACTGAAATTGATTTAGGGTTGTGCGGTTTCTGCCAAAGAAAAGTTGAGTCAATCGGAAACATTTGGTTAGGGTGGGACTGTTCATTTATTTCCTTGTTTAATCTAGACTTCGATGATAGGCTTCTCAATAAGTCATCTGATGCCATGCTTTGGGTATATATTAACAGTATTTAATGAATTGTAATATATCACCGCCAGGAGCAACTCAAAACTGGTATTTTGATTTTGTATTTAACAAAGGAGTAGTTGAAGAGAATGTTTCTGATCCCTTTTGAGTCTATAAGGGAGGAAAAATTGCAGTATTTCCACTTTTGCTTTATTCATTGAATACTGAGCACAAATTTCTACCTTCATAGAATTAATAAACATGAAACCCTTATATGCAATCTTTGTGGGTAAAAGGATGAAACTATAGACGACTTGTTTTGGGAATGCAGGTTTATCTCGTTTAGCAGACTATTAAAGGGAAGCAATTTTGTTTCTTCAAGGTAGGCTTCTTTTAGTTCCAAGATAAAGTTTAAGCACCACCGAAGGTTCCCATTTTTCATGCAAAGTAGTTTATTCTTGGAAAGATTCCGTCTGTGAAAGATATTACATACAGATTTAAGCTTTGTTGCACGTGAAAAAAAGATTTGCATGATATTAAGTCCCGGCCAGCTTTTTCTGTCTAAGCTGAAAGGCTGTGAGCAGGTTCACAATATTTATCAATAGAAATGTAACCACAGCATTCTCACTGTAAAAACAAAACGATTTATGAAAAGCGAAGTTCACATATTTTATGAATGTACACCTGCTTTTTAGGTCCAATGTACACCTCTTATCAATGTCATTGTACGCAACGCTAAAACGACAATATTAAGCATCGCATCAAATCAGTTATAAGTAGTTTATCATTTACATCTTTTATTTTGTTCAAAGTTCAGTAAAGATTTCTGTATTACAATGAACAGGTAAGTCATGAAGGGCAAACATGCAACATATACGTACAAATATCACAATCAATGTTGATCAGGTGGACCAAGCTCAGGGAACAAAGCGAGCTTGATGTTAGTAAAATCACACTGAATACGATTTGTTCGTGTCTTTTACAGTAAAGGCTAAAAATAAATCTTTTTTACATCAATAACTGTATTGTCGTTATGGCTGCAATTATCTATTCATTAAGTGGGTAGATAGAACCTTTGACTATGGATGAAATTCTGGAAAACAACTCATAGTTTTGCTTATGTAGTTGAGCTAACACTCTTTCCCTCCAAAGACAGTCACACACCCTAAAATCTGAAGTTAATTCATTTATTTTAAGTTCTTCTAATTTTGTACCGTCCAAGTATGACACTATCCTTGCACTGGTAAAGAAGGTATCATTTTTTTTCACTAAAGTTTTGAAGGCAATCAAAAATTGCATATCCTTTGGTTAAATACAGAGGTCACAGAGGTCACAGAGGTCAACTTGTGAAATACTTAAAATGTCAAGATATCGGAAAAGTATTACTAAAGGGATTATTGGTAGAGGTTTCAGAGCAGTACCCTAGGTGACGTCCAAGAAGGAGGAGGCTGTTTATGACATTATCAAAGCGGAGAGCTAATGGCGTGATGATAGATTTTTGACTCACGGGGAGGGTGGTGATGGCAGGTTCAACATGTAAAGCCTCGAGCGGGTGACTTGTTGGTTAAGTTCACCGTGCGTCACATTAGTAATATGTTATGAATTGGCAAACTTCGTCCTTATGGGTTGTATATAATATATATATATATATATATATATATATATATATATATATATATATATATATATATATATATATATAAGCATATATTTCCCCTAAGGTAAAATAAAATGTTCAGAGACATAATCAACGTTATTTAAATGGCTCGCCATCCGTTAGTATTAATAGACAGGTGTCCGTAAATTCGTCAACATTAAAGTAATAGTATGTAGATTGTGTGGTTGAAAGAGAGTTACTATGCGTTTACGTATTCCTAGATAAAAAGTGTGTGAAAACGATAAGGGGAAACAATTTTTTCCCCGAATGTACATTTTCCCTCTAATGAAGGTTTTTTCACACGATTTTTTCCCCAAGGTGAAACATATATATATATATATATATATATATATATATATATATATATATATATATATATATATATATCTTTTCACCTCGCCCAGATTTTTCAGCTTTACCGACTCAACTCTACATACATCGCAGTTGCCGCCAGTGTTTATTCACCGTCAACTTTGTGCTGTCACACGTTTCTGCATCTCTTCGGAGATCCGCTGGCGGGTTGACAATTGTGTTCGGCTGAATTGCATCAATTCTGATGTCTGGTAGGGCTTGCATCAAAGGAGAACTAGTGCTGTTCCCAAAGTAGGTGCCTGCTCAGGAGGTGAATTGCGAGTGCTTCATATGGGGTTTGAACAAAGGCCAAACCATCTTGGCTTCATGGCTCAGTGGTTAGAGCGTCCGCACTAGCAAGCGGGAGGTCCCGAGTTCAAATCCCGGTGGAGTCAACATTGCTTTTTTACCTCGCCCAGATTTTTCAGCTTTACCGACTCAACTCTATCATATATATATATATATATATATATATATATATATATATATATATATATATATATATATATAAATATATATATATAAATATATATATATATAAATATATATAATATATATATATATATATATATATATATATATATATATATATATATATATATATATATATATATATATATATATATTTCTATAAATAACCTATTGGGGAGACAAAATGCAGTTATAATTGGTATATTAAGGAGACATTTTCACTATGGAGACAAATTCATGTCTCCCTAATTCTTTGCACCATTATTTAAACCCCTTCTCTACATTCTTTCTAAAAGATTTTTATTTCTATGGTAGCGTATTAGCGCCCTCTTTATTATGCTACTGTGTAAGCTGCATAAATACATCATAGGTGCTATTATTTACCATAGAAATACAGGTGTGTCATGTGTTGCATGTAATTTATATGTATTATAGGGAGACAAATAAGTATTGCGAAATACTTTATAATATATTGTTTATTTAATTAAACCTTGTGTGTAAAAGATACAGTTAAAACAAACGTACCATAAGTTAAAGGCATTCATTAAGAATTATTGGCATTTTTGTATGAATATTTGTATGCTTAGATATGGAAATATATTAAATTTTATGAATATAACCGATTGTCTCCCTAAGGAAGGATTTTAGCCCAATGTCTCCCAAATGTTTAATTTAGTGTTATATATATATATATATATTTGTTGCCTGTTTGTCACTTCTGTGAATCACAAGCCGAACTGGTGTAGTGGTCACAGACTCTGCCCGGAAAGCGGAGGATGGCGGGTTCAAACCCTCGGTACGGCTCAATTTTTCTTTCTGGTATTTTCTCTGAACCTTTCCTGCTTTGATAAGGGCTATGCTCTATCTAGGATTGGTATAAAAATTCAAGATCGAATGTACTACTATTTACCTTTCGACCTATATATATATATATATATATATATATATATATATATATATATATATATATAGAGAGAGAGAGAGAGAGAGAGAGAGAGAGAGAGAGAGAGAGAGAGAGAGAGAGAGAGAGAGAGAGAGAGAGAGAGAGAGAGAGAGAGAGAGAGAGAGAGAGAGAGAGAGAGAGAGAGAGAGAGAGAGAGAGAGAGAGAGAGAGAGAGAGAGAGAGAGAGAGAGAGAGAGAGAGAGAGAGAGAGAGAGAGAGAGATAGATAGATAGATAGATAGATAGATAGATAGATAGATAGATAGATAGATAGATAGATAGATAGATAGATAGATAGATAGATAGATATACGAAATAATATGTTTACGCAAGCATATTTTGCTCACTAGTCTGACTTTCTCGCCCTTCCGGCGATCATCAGGTGAGCTGACTGAGCAAGTTCAAACCTATACCAGTATGCTTACTTCTTCCTAGCGCGGTTCGGTGGACGCGGTCTGTGCCTGCACTTTATAATGAGCTCAGCTCTTTTGCTCAAGAAGCTTTCGGTTCTGCGTCTGAGGATTTCCAATCTCTCATCGTGGCACAGGTTACAGGCCCCCAATGGGCCAGATGCTAGATTTTCGAATTTTTTGCCATGTAATTTTGTACGGGTTATTTTTTCCCCTGTAAATCCCAGATGTATTTGGACAACTCAGTCTCTTTGGCGTAGTTTTTGTTGCGGAACGATTTCGTATAATTGTTGAATCGTTCCTTGAAGGTTTTTCTGGCTAGACCAACGTAACATTTTTCACCATTACTCGTACTTACGGTAGCCTTGTATACATTTGCCTTGGATAAGCATTTCCCTTGAAGTGGGTATGCTTCTTTGACCATGCAGTTGCATTGCCTTTGGTGTTCAGTCTCCCTCGCATTATTAATACGGGAATTATGCGATCTTATGGCTGCGCCCATGTCCCTCATGCAGTTATAACTTATCTTTACGCTGTTCCTCTTGAAAATCTTTTGAAGTTTGCTGCCCTGAGGAAAATGCTTATCCACTGCTTTCAGAAATTTTCTACCTACATCGGTTTTTACATTACAACTATATGGGGGGGGGGGGGGGGTTGAACCACACAATGTTTCTTTTACGAGTTTTCCTCTTATGCACCCTTTCTCCTGTTTTAATATCTAACTGGCCACTTAACCCACTGCATTTCAGAGCCTGGCCGTATTCTGTAGCAACACTATCAAACACTTGAGCATTACATGAGAGTTCAGACAGTCTTTTTTCCACAGCAGTTGGGATGTTTCTGATTATTGACGGTGGATGGTTGGAATAAGCATGAATATACGTGGGGGCGTCATTGGGTTTTAGGAAAGGCTTGTAAACCCCTAATCTAAGGTCCAGGGTGACGTCTAAAAAGTTCACAGTTTTCAGGTTACACTCCGTGGTTACCTTGAGACCGAGTTGCTTGAACGTATGGACTATCTCCTTTTTTTTTGTTTTTTTCTGCTTTTGTACCTGAGCAATTCTTAATCACGGCCAGTCCGTCGTCTCTGTACAACCCTAGACTGCGGAGGTCTACTTTCTGTTTTAATTTTTGCAGGATGTACAGTCCGTGAGTCCGACCAACTCGCACATGGCGCCCATGGCCACATCGAAGGTTTCATTTGCTCCTTTTTTTCATCCCCGTCTGGCCTCCCCCATCATTCAGAAGTGTTTTTCGTGAATGCCTGATTGTATCAATTTCAAGGGCCGAAATACTGGTATATTGCTTTGCCCAGTTCAGGGCATTCAAGAAAAGCTTCTCCGAAATAGTCGGGTAAAACTCTTCTATATCAAAGACAAGGAATGAAAGTGTGTCCATCTCTTCTAAGCTATTAAACCAGCGGAGCACCTCCGACGTACTCCTCCTTTGATTTACACCATGGTATATCTCTCACAGTTTTGTTGATCCTGTCGATAAATTGCTTACTAACTTTCCCTATATTCCCTATATGAGCTATATTTAGCTCTGCCAAACTCGGTATTGAGCACTTTAAGCATGCTGGTGATACCATTCATACGTATATCTCTATTAGCCCCCCTTTGGGTCGAGCACTTTCATCACGAGCAACCAGGGCCGTCGCGACCGGGGGGTATGGGGGTGTCTCACCCCCCAAAGTTCGTCAGAGCGACGATAGTCGGAAAATCTGAAATGCCAGTTGGAATTTCTGATATTGCAGTCTAGCACATTTTTCCGACTGAGCCTATGTCAACTTTGTATATATTTTCCAACTAGACCAAGTGAGAATAATAGCAAACGTTATTTTCCTCACGTAAGAACAAATCAAAGCTGTCCTTTTTTCGCAAATTCTTCTCAAACTCTCAAAATTTTCGCGCGCTCCGCGCGCTGGAAATCTTACCTCAGTGTTGTTCTTATTATCAATATCTTCCGACAGTAACTTTCGGAGAAGCACAACAGCAGAAGTTGAAAGCTGTTTACAAATTACCAGGTAAAAGACTGGCTTTTTGAGTGGCATGTTGGTTTGCTAGGCAATTGAAAGTATCTCGATGCAGATTCTGAATGCAGGTTTTATTATGGAAATCTTATTTAATGAAAATTTGGGCGCGCTTCGCGCGCAAGCGTTACGATTCACAATCAATCTCATGAACATTATTAAGGTAATTATACCAGACACAGGTCTATGGGAGCTAGGGCGCTTAAGCCCCCCCCCCTCCCCCAAATTTTTCCGAGCCCCACAAAATTGCGCAAAATTTTATATAGACTAATATTGGTGAATAGATACTCAGAAAATATTCCAAAGGTCTATTTATCAGGCCCGTAGCCAGTAAGTTCTGTAATAATTCTTTCTATAACTTCAAAAAATTTTCGCGCGCTACGCGCGCTTTCATTTATAGTTCTATCTAGTGGTAACGCCCCCGTTTCAAACATATTGGATTTCAACGTTCTCACAAATGTTCTTCCGTGCAGGCGTGATGCTAGAGAAACACGAAAATGCATCGTTGCGGAGTTCTTTCCTCTTTTTCCTAACTTTTGGAAGATTCTTTCTTCAGCCTCGCTATCGTGGCAAATATATTTTGTAAGGAAAAGATCTTTCAGTTTCGTAGGAGATCCTTAATGGGTAAGATGAATGTAATACCCGACGACCATGCAGTCACCCGAACAAATTTCTTGGTTTTGTCCAGATTCTTCAATAAAAGCCCAAACTTTTTCAACTTTCTTTAATGAAAATTCAGTATAACCCCCAATTTTTTGGCGGGCTTCGCGCGCCTTATATTTTGAGTTCGGCAACCCATTGCATCTGTCGGGACTTAGAGTAGCTGGCCCCCAGTCAGGGCGCTCCCCCCATGTCGGGAAATCAAAGCACCACCCCTGGCTGAGCCTGCGTGTAGGTTTTTCATTTTGGCATTGAAGTATACCCCCAAATTTCGGCGCGCTTCGCGCGCAATCCTCACAATCCACGTTGTATCATTTATGAACATTATAAGCACAACGTACCAGTGAACTTTTATAGCATAAACTAGGTGTACATTCTGAAAACGCCGCGCTTGTTAGTCCTAAACCCCTTTTGCTATACCTGCCTAGGAGGTCTAATATCATTTTTCTGCACCTATACTCTTCCTCCCGCCCATCTCCCTCCCGCCCATTCCCCATTGTTGGAAGCTGTTCGTCTGGATTTTCGTTCAAAATTAGTGAAAATACGATAGATCTAAAGTGCTTGGCGTCATACTCTATATTATTATTATTTAGATGCCTGGTAATAAGCATTATATCATTGCCCCATTTTATATAATTGATCCAGAGCTTCCAGGAGGCCTATACAGGTATATGCTGGCATAAGATGCCAGAACAGAAGGCATTAAAGTAGTCAAAAGAAGGGGGTGGCTTCAGGAGGTTTATTGACAACTGTTCTTCTCTTAGACAACATACTTTCTACTTTCACCTAACCAAATCTAAGTATTCACTAAATTATGGACATTTTCCAGCCATATATGATCAGTTCCAAAAGTATTCCAAGATAGCACCATTTTGCATCTAGGCAACCTTAAATTAACAAAAATTTCTCAAACGTGAGGGGGCACACCCCTCCCCTTAGGCCCCTCCCCCAGGACGGCACCTTTATGAAGTGACAAAGGAAGGATCCCATTGCTGTATCATAAAAAGTAATGACCATAAAAACGAAAATGCAATTTACGGGCCGCCACTCATTTGGAAAAAGAATCAAACCAGTCGGAAAAATTAAAATTCATTTAATTATGGACATTTTCTAGCCATATATGATCAGCTCTAAAAAATATCCCACAGATAGCTCCATTTTGCATCTAAGCAACCGTAAATTAACAAAAATTTCTCAAGGGGGAGGAGGACACCCCTCCCTCACGACGGCACTTTTATGTAGTGACAAAGGAAGGATACCCACTGTTGTATGTAAACGCAGAGAGCATAAAAAATGGTGCAATTTACGCGCCACCATTCAGTTGGAAAAAATATCCATCCAGTCGGAATTTGGGACGTTCACACCCCCCCCCAAACATATGACCCTAGCTACGGCCCTGCGAGCAGCTATACACGCAACGCATAATGGAGGTTTTTCCGATGGAATATTTAGAGAAGAATATACCTATACCCTCCCAAAGACACTTAAGTACTTAAAATGCCTACTAGAAAAATCTGAAAGCCTACTCAGAAGGATGAGATGGAAAGTGTTTTTCTTCTTGAAGAAGGAAGGCCAGTCCAGTAGTGACAGCACGGAGGAAAGTAACAGCATGCCTTATAATGAAAATTTCGGTTTTGCTTCTAAGAATTCCCCACCGCAAATCGACGAGTTATGTGAATTCGAAAAGGACTTGCTCGCCATCGCTGAAAATATCGAATTCAAACCTGCAAGTAACCATTTCCTATCTAAGCTAAGGAGTGATTTAGAGCATATAAACAGATCGCATAAAGTGTTTGTGAATGCGGATAAAACTAGAAATGTATACAAGATGGAACCAAAAGATTATACCAAATTGCTATTGGACAACATTACCTAGAAATATAGGCATGCCACAGATGCTACAGCTAATGAAATCAAAGAGGAATTCGAAGAAATTACTGAGAGGCTAGGTATCAGAGATAGGATTAATGACACAAAACCGGTACCTACCGATCGTCACTTTAAAAGATCATAAGGACAATTTTCAAGACCGGCCCTAGTGCAGGCTTTTAAACCCTACTAAGTCCGAGGTAGGGAAAGTCAGTAAGCAATTTATAAAAATATTCGCCATGATCATAGAGCCTTTAAGGTCCGGTGATTGCGAAGTACAAGAAAGGAATCCGGTATAACGACAACAGTAAGGGTTTCAGAACAGTAGATTTTACAGCTGACCTACTACGACGCGGATAACCCAGATAAACAGCGATGTCAATGTCATCTTTTGATTGGAAATGAAGTTGTATGAATAGTCAAGGTTTACAAAGTTTACTCACATCTTAAGACACATCCACATACAGCGACTGATTAAATCCACCTTCAACAGCTATATCGCCATAAAAGTAAGAACGACCATGACCCAACTAGACTACTTTTGTAAAATATTAGCTGAGCATTCAGCAGTAAAATCCATTTTTAAATGAAATACTAGTGTCCATTGGATTTATTTTAAAATCTGAGACCAGGTTCACTTTTACTTCTAGGACTGGTGAAGAACAGGCATTAAGGTAAGTCACTTCTTCATGTTAGTCTTAATATTTATTGAATTACAAAATCTTTTAAAAGATTTAAAAAGTATTTGCATGCATGGCATTGTAATTATTTATTTCGAACAAATAGGGCATGATATGACCATTTCCGTTGTTTTCAAATTAAGATAGATTAATTATTCACTTACCACTTACAAATTATGTGATTATTGTACTCCTATTGGTTTGTTTGAGTAGGCTGTTTTCTAGCGAGGCTCACACTGCAGCTTTTCAAATTCCGAGGATCGGGCCTTGATAGGAATAGCAAAATTACAGGGACATTCAAACCGACTCGTCCTACTTACAATAAAAATGATCCTCCCCAAATTAATCTTCCCATCATTCCCACGAACGTACTTTCTCTAACGGAACGATTCCATTTTTAAATTTGTCTATCCCCTTGTGATTGATTGAAATGTACTACTGGCGCAAGAGTCAATAATACTACGACCTTGCTGCAATTTATCTTAAAAATACTAGGCAGGGCAATCATCTATTACATAGGGGAGAATTTTACCAAAAATGTGTACGTTACACGCAAAATAGTAGTAGCGCTTTGCTCAAGGATTATCGAGGAATTAGATACTCAACTTATGCAAAAGGAAACAAATACCATCCCCCCCCCCTTCTTCGAACGAAAGCCTCCGCCACTTATTAAAAATAAACGGTAAGCTCCCGCCTGTGAAATTTACACCATTCGGACTGGAGTCATCGTTAGGACCATTGTAGTAATTTCAATCACTGATCTGCCCCCTCCGTCCCATACAACTTTCAAACAATAGGGTAATCAATGGAGTTGCATATTTCCTCGCCAGCACACGTCATTAGGGTGATAACCGTAACAATTATTGACTCACATCGCTAATGAACCTAATATGTAATTGAAAGATTTCTATCACCTTTGATGTCGGACCTTTTGCCTTTACTAACTGGGGGTCTGCGAGACACAATCTCCAACCTTGCGACACCTTCTCACCAAGTTGGAAGAAAGTCGGTTCAGTAGGAGTTTTTGATACAACAATGTTAAGCTGAAATTTTGTCATGTGATTTTTGACTTCAGTTACCATGGTAACTACATGCTTTGGTAGTACGTATCATTATACATGTGAATTTTATATCAGTACAATGTTTTTTTCTCAGAATTATAGCCAAGAACATGTTTACAAAATTGACCTTTTATTCGGGGGTCAGCGAGACACACGATTTTTTTTACCATCCCACCGTTTTTGTAGAATATCGATCAAGCCTTCTGGTAGCAGTTCTTGAAACAAAAAAAAATGTAAAGTTGACCTTTTGACGAGACCTTTGACCTGAGTTGTCATGGCAACCACATATTTTGGCAGAAGTCGTCACCCCTATAAAATATTAATGTGTCAAGCTGATGTTAGTGCAATGTTTCTACTTGGCATTAGAACACAAAATGATTTTACACAATTTGGCCTTTGGCCCCAGATATTTTACCTTTACTTCTGGGGGTCAGCGAAACACAGTTCCTACTTTTCCAACCATATTTAAAGAAAAATCAATCCTGCTGTCTAGTAGCAGTTTTCGAAACAAAGACAAATTAAACATTTAACCTTTTGCCATGTAACTTTTGACCTTATTTGCCAATGCAACCAGGCACGTATTTTGATAGAACGTGGCATCCCTTAAGTGTAAAGTTTCATGCCAGTGCCATCTTGGGAACTATATTTACACGATTTGACTTTTGTCCTCTGACCTTTGACCTCTACTTTACGTGGTCTGAGAGACACAATTTTCCACCCGGGGTACCTATTCACCAAGTTTGAGGAGAATCGGTCAAGCCTACTGGGAGGAGTTCGTGACACACCTTTTCTTTTAAAACATACATTTTCCATTCTATCACGTAAGCTTTGACCTCCGTTGCATGGTAATGACAAATTTTTGTAGTACTGGACATCTTTACCATATGTGTGAAGTTTCATGTCAGTGGAATCTTTTCTCTTGGAAATGCATTAAAAAGTGATTTTCATATAAGTTTCTTTGACCTCTGAACTTCAGCTTAACATATGGTAGTAAGGGTGATAAAGGTGTCCTTCTTAGGGCACCTTCCCATCAAGTGTAAAGAAAATCGGCTCAGCCGGTTAGGAAATATGGGCGGAGCGACCTGTGACGTCACAACATGTAACACCGAAAAAGCCTACGAAAACAAATACCGTGCGTATATACGCATGAACATAATACGGCTGGGTTTGCTTTCATGGGCAAAGCGACCTTTGATCCGGATGACCGCTCCTGCCAATTAACAAAACAAACTTGAACACACCCAAACACGCGGACTCAACACTCACCTCCACACACACGACACTTTTTGACCATTCTTTCAGTCATGGACTTCCGGTCATGCTTGGGTGCCCCACTTTCGTTAAGACCCTGAGGCTAGTTACTTGGAAACATTAACCGTTTGCCATGGCAACAGATGCTTTTTCAGCTGGCATTGCCGTATATAGCCTAACTAGCAAAGAGTCTACAATATCTATCCTCCTCACCGAGCGATGAGATACTAAAAATGATGTTATGTGCATACAAAGAACAAAAATATAGCGTGGGTGTGAGAATGATTAAAATTTTCAAAGGCTATCCATGTGAGCTATTAGCTTGAAAGCCCACGCCCTCGCATGCCTGTGCCAATCGTACATAGAGAGAAAATACAGTCACCCGAAGATTCCTCAGCTCCATGAATGGAGTCACGGGTTTTGTGCATATGGGATATTTCTCCGAAAAACTGGGTCGTTTCAGTGGCATAACTTTGGTTCAGGGTACCCAGGGGCAAGAATGGGTTGGGTGCCCCCTGACCAAATAACATGTGTGCATGATGCAGCAGAGTGAATGAAGTTTTGAAAGCACCGTGCACTTAAAAATGATACTTAGCTTCTAATCAGTCTTTTATTTATGTTTTAAATAACTAATCATGTTAAAGATGACCTGACATCATATTCAGTGGGAGAATGATGTTAATGTTCATATAGGCCTATAGTTCGATGGTTGGGTGACTAGATGCTAAAATATACTTTAATTATGATGAGACAATTTGATGTCTTCTCTAGATTTCGATAGTTATGGTCAAAAGTGTAATCCTATGCCAGGCCCAGTTGGAGAAAGGTTTCCACTTCGAAAAGTCCATTGCAAACAAATTATCATTGTGGTTGCCAGATCCGCCAGGTGCCCCGCTTAGCCGGGGTGCCCGGAGGTTCGCCCCCTAGAGTGCATAGGAGTTGCGCCACTGGGTTGTTTTGGCCCGAGAAGGCTGGTGTCAACAAGAAACACAAGATGTGCGGAATGTATGGAATACACAGATCATTTGGCTTCGTCTTATATATGATTTGAATTCATCAAGGAAATCAAAAGAGAATCTAAAAGAGTGTAAGAAATAACCTTAACAAGTATACTTCAAAATTACAAGTTGAAGAGAGTATATACCCTTCAAATTTTTTTTGGACAGCTCACATTAGTCCGTTTTTGTTTTGTACATCTATAACCCAGAGGCGTTTCCATGAAGACATATATCTCCAAATGTAGCGAACGGTTTTAACCTGAAAGTCAATCTTTTTTATTGGTTGCTGCCCCTCCCAGACTTTTACACTAAAGTGCTATTTGCCAAAATTTTAAACAACTTATAGAATAATCTGGATAATGTAGAGGCCTAAACACGGGCCCAACTATGACCTAAAGGTAGGTTTACCTACACGGACTTAATCGCTAATCTTGTTATTGAAATAAAACTTGACCTTATTGCTTCAATAATTCTTTTACTTATGTATCAAGGGGATGCAAGATGGCGTCAGATTCGCTAGGTGCCGACAAAGTAGGCTCTAAAAGAAACGAGATTTCCTCGACACCCGAGCGTCCTGTCGAAAAGAAGTATAAGTCAACTGACTCCGCAAACACTTGTCGTCAACTGCTTTACACTTTAGAAGAAGAAAATGAAAAAAAGGAACTTAATTTGCGAGATACAATCGATGACGCAGTTAAGATTGCCTTCTCTCAACATAGTGTTGGCCTAGGCCTAGACCTAAGCTGTAAGGCTAGTATGGAGAACAATGGGTCCTCTCAACCGAGTGGGCCAGGTAAATTGAATACACAGGAGCAGCTTTCTTTTATTATCTCTGTGGTGATGCAGGAAATCCAACCAGTGATTATGAAGGCAGTTTCGACAGCCATTGCGTCAACTGCCCAGACTTTATTGGAAAATGTGAAAAAAGAAATGTCAGTTGTAACAGGGAGTTGCTATTTGACAAATAGCAACTCCCTGGTTGTAAGTTTTGTTGAAACTGGCCTGCATGATGTGAAAAAAGTGATGCTTAATCAAGGTGCTGAAATTGAAAAGTTAGAACAATATACAAGGAAAGAGAACCTACGAATTTTTGGACTACCTGAAAGTGACAGAGATAACGAGGAGCTAGAAAGTAAGATCACCGACCTGGCTGATAAAATTGGCGTAGAAGTAAACATCAACGACATCAGTACTTGCCACCGTCTTCCAGGAAACGGAAAAAATCCCAGACCAGTAATTGTGAAATTTGTTAAACGAAAAACAAAATGAACATCATGAAAAACAAGAAGTTACTCAAATCCAAACCTGAGTTTCACAATGTTTACATTAATGATGACTTGACCAGTATGAGAAAGAAAATTGTATTTGAACTAAGAAACGATGATCGAGTTTCTAAGGTATGGACTACAGACGGTAAAATTTTTTGCACTATTAATATAGAGGGGAAGGATACAAGATTGGTGCTAGACTTTTCCAAGGATATTGAGAAACTTGGCTGGAATCAAGCAAAGGTTGATGAGATTTTGCGTTACAATACTCTATAGGAATACAATGCTTCAATACTTGAAGATGATCTAGATCATGACTCTGGGAATTACTTCTCTAAGGATATTTCCCACGATCATACGTATCACTCAAGATTTCCTGTTAAAGTACTACGGTTCCTGAGTTTAACTGTTTGTGGCCTAAGGAAAAAGGTTAAATAGAACATATTGCAGCATTACATAAAGAACTATGATTTTATCTGCCTGACTGAGACAAAAACTGACGATATAGATCCTGCCTATTTCCCTGGGTTCTCGATCGTACATGCTGTAAAAAAATCTACCAAATACCGGTATGGAGGCATTCACGGAATAGCTGTGTTAATAGCTCCGTCTTTGTCCGGTAATTACCTGAGGGCCGATATTCATAAAACCCTGCTAAACTAGCATGCAGCTAGGCCTTAGCAGACTACTAAATGGCTAGTTGCATGCTCCATAGTTTTCTGCTATTTTCCTATTCATAAAACCCTGCTAGGGACAGTGCCAGGTAGTTGGCAACTAGGATATAGTTGGTTGTTGGCTTAGCAGTTGGCCATGTCGAAAACCACAAATCACAACACGCATCAGTTTCACCACGGAGTTGTGATCCGAATCGAGGTAGCACGAGAAGTTTAATTTATGCTAATACTTTAAGACTTATTTAAGTGTTAAACGATTACCAACTATTAGCTGGTGGTAAGGCTAATAAGAACTTAGGCCTTTATTTAATGCTACACAACTTGATTTCTTTCTCCTTGCCACATTATTTAACTCTAGTAATACTTTACCAAGAGGATTAAATTGAATAATGCTTTGATGTGTAGGTTTGTATATCGCCGTCATAGTAATGGCAGGGTTTATAAACTCAAAACGGCTGTTTATTAGAACTAGATCAATACAAATTCCCCTACTCCATCTAAACAGACCATATGCAAATGAGCTAAAGAGACAGGAGCCTAATTCTTTTACTGCATTCTGAAAAGTTACCTCAAGTTTCCTAAAATAACCGAACATACATTTATGTCACAATTTTACAAAAATAAAGCTGGCGTGGTCTCATTTGCAACACCAGAGAGAAAATATACTTATTTTTCAGGCGACTGGCAATGCTATGGCAATAGGTAAAAGAGATCTACTCCAGATGTAGCCGACGACAAATTCCTTTGTGTTACAGAAATGTTAAGAGTAAGATAATCGAATGATTACTAGATGACCTTGAATGCGCAAACCTCACTTCAAGGAAAGCTTGGGCGAGCTATCTCCATTCGGATAACAACTCCCTGGTCAAATATAGAAATGAAGGATTTAGTTGTCAACTAGTGACTTAGAAGTACCCAAGATCACCTCTAACGTTAGCACACAACTTAGCAGTCAACTAAGCTTAGCGGCATTTTATGAATAACATATAGTATCCAACTAGGCTTAGTTGGCAGCTAAGGCCCAAAATAGTTGCCAACTAGGCTTAGCAGGGTTTTATAAATATCGGCCCTGGTGATCACAGATTCTTGTTCGGATGCTACCCTGTGGATAAGGATTAGCACTGGACACAATGGCTTCCAAATGATGCTTGGCGTTGTGTACATGCCTCGCGAGGGGTCAAAGTACTATGAAATGAGTATGTTTGAAGATATAGCACATGATTATATAGCATTGAAATCGAATTATGATATTCCGTTTTGCCTGATTGGTGACGGACTTTAATGCAAGGAGAGGGGAATTGTCTGATTTCGTAGACGTCGACGATTTTTCACTTGAAGAGGCCGGTCTTGAAAATACCGCTACTGCTTTCAACTCTAGAGATGAACTTGAAGCTCTTGGTGTTTTTACTGTTAGAGTCAATGAGGACAAAATCACGAATAATAATGGCCATGCTTGATAGAGCTTTGTAGAAGTTTAGACCTGCACATAGTAAATGGAAGAGTTGGAAAAGACAAAAATATTGGCGGGTGCACTTTTGACGGAAAGAGTACAATTGATTATTCTATTGTGTCTGCTGAATTATTCCCTCAAGTGTTAGATTTCAGTGTCGATGCGTTTGATAAATTTCTTTCCGACAAGCACAATCCAATTTGTCTAGAAATCGAAATCGCTGGCAGTATACCTTTTGAAAGAAAGAAAAGTTATAAAGTTCCTTCAAGTGACCAAAGCAATCACAGAAAAATATTTTGGAAAAATGATAAAGAAAATGATTTTATTGCAGCTTTAAATTGTATTGATACAGAGAGAATGCTTAATGTTATTGATTCAGCCGATATTAAGTCTATGACGCAAGAGAGTAAGGATAAAATTACTGACATGTTAAAGGATGTTTATCTCGATGCTGCTTCGAGTGTTGGATTTCTATCATACAAGGCAAACAGATCTAACAAAAAGAAAATCCGAAATTGTCATCCATGGTTTAATTCAGATTGTAAAATGATGAAATCCCAATATGTAAAACAAAAGCGATTGCACGAAGTTAGTAAGAATGAAGATCTAGGCATAGGCTCCGTATTTGTGCTATTAAGTATAAAATAACCCTGGAGAGAGCTAAACGTCATTATTATAACAACTTGCATAAAAAAATTAGGAACTTGAAAAAAGCTAATCCCAAAGGTTATTGGAATGTTATTAATGCGGCTAACCCTAAGAAATCATTACCTTGTACTATTTCTACTAATGTTTTTGAGGCGTACTTTCAGAAGTTGTGTCAGAGTAGTTGTGAGGAAAATAACCAAGAGCCCCCAAAGCCAGTTTTTCTGAATCAGCAATTAATGAAGACCTTAATGCTGATATCACTGAAAATGAAGTCAGTGAGCAAATTAAGCTTTTAAAAAGGAACAAATCTCCGGGTATCGATTTGATTACAAATGAGTGTTTAAAGTGTAGTGCTGCTCCAATTATTCGAGTTATAACGAAATTATTCAACTTGGTACTTTCTTCTTGTATTCTCCCTACAGACTGGACAGTGGGTCTCATAAAACCTCTTTAAAGGGAAGGGGTCGTCAAATGAGGTAGATAATTACCGTGGAATAACCCTCCTTAGTTGTGTCGGTAAACTGTTTACTTCTATTTTGAATAAAAGAATTAAAACCTACCTTGAAAGTACTGGTCTACTTGGTGATGAACAAGCTGAATTTAGAAAAAAATCATTCTACAATTGATCATATTTTCTTATTGCACTCTATTGCTGACTATTATCTCCACTGTAAGAAGCGTGTATATTGCGCATTTATAGACTACAAAAAAGCTTTTGATCTGGTAGATAGGACCTCTCTATGGGCAAAATTAATCTCTTATAACATAAATGGTAAAGTCCTCGATGTAGTTTATACTCTTTACAGAAATGCGAAGTCATGTGTTATCAACGAGGGGGAAAAGTCTAATCAGGGAGTTGCTATTTAGAAGGAGATAAAACGGCAGCTCTCCCCTTTGTCCGCGCTCAGTCGCCGCCAAGGTCACTTGCTTTGTATAGCGCTTGAAGATGCAATGGATTTAGAGCTGTTGTAAGTATTTAACAAAAGATTCATGTCGTCTGCTACGTTGAAAAGACATGTCAACAAATTTTATCTATATGCTATAGCATTGCCAGTCGCTTTCCTTAAAAATTAATTTGCAGCTTCCAACGCGATGCAATCACAATAGGCTTGTTAAATTTTATGTAACATGTTGATCATGCACTTACCATTCGGAAATTGCGAAAGTTTGCGGAAATTAATATAATCTTAAAACAAATTATAGTCTTGCACCTCTCTTTAGTCCTTTACACATTGTTCCAGTGTGAGACCTTATTGTTATTAGTTAGTCTCTCTATAGACTCCTTAGGAATTACAGTCGTTTTGTTTTATTAGACAGTGTTTCTTACTTGACTGTCGGTAAAAACCTTCGGATCAAAGCATTGTTCCTCCTAATCTTATTCATACGGTATAAGTGGGTGTGTAAAAGGTTTACTTGGGTATCATTTACCAATTGAAAAGGATCAGACAAAAGAAGTGGGTACCCTAAGCTCTAATAATCACTCATGAATTCAAACTATGCAAACGATGAGGTGGATCTAATCAGATTACCATAAATTAAAGTTTCCGATGTATCTCCTTCTAAATGACAACTCCCTGGTCTAATCTTTTTAATTGTAATGTAGGGGTAAGGCAAGGTGAGAACTTATCACCAGTGTTATTCTCTATTTTTCTTAACGATTTCGGTGAGTTCATTAGTCATTACTATAATGGATTAGATCATTTATCACAATCAATGTGTGAACACTTAAGCAACGAAGATGTCCATGTTTTTATTAAGTTATTCACGTTACTCTATGCTGATGATACTATTGTCCTTGCTGAAACTAGCGTTAAAAGGGGTAGAAGATTACTGTAATGCCTGGCATATGTCTGTTAACACGAGTAAGTCTAAGATTGTTATTTTTTCGAAAGGGAAAGTTAGGAAAGTTCCAACGTTTCATTTGGCAGGGAAAATTGTTAATGTCGTTGATGAGTACAACTATTTGGGTGTCACCTTTAATTATAATAATAAGTTTACCAATGCTAAATGTAAGCAAGTAAATTCCGCTAGAAAAACACTTTACAGTTTACTTACTAAGTCGTATAATCTTAATTTGCCATTGGCTTTATTGCTACAGTTGTTTGATCAAATTGTTTTACTTGTGTTACTGTATGGTTGTGAAACTTGGGGTTACGAAGACGTCAAACAATTGGAAGCATTTCACCTCAATTTTTGTAAACAGATCTTAAAGGTTAAGAAAAGTACCCAAAATTGTATGACTTATGGTGAGCTAGGACGTTACAAGGTTGCAGATATAATTCATCTAAGAATGGTTGAATTTTGGGGTAGGACAGTAAATAGCAGTGATCACAAGTTAGCACATCTTATGTATACATTTTTGCGAATTTTTCATGATAAAGGTATTTATAGCTCTCCCTGGATTAAAAAGGTACATGACATATTTAACAGAGTTGGAATGCCATTTGTATGGAACAGCCATGATAATAATTTGTCAATTACAGGTTCTATGAGATCCCCTACCGTAAATTACCCTTGGTTGAAAAAACCGTTAAACTAAGATTAAGTGACATTTCTAAGCAAGAATGGTCCACCGAAGTTCATGATAATAGTCAATGTAACAATTATAGAATATTTAAAACTGATTTGAAACTTGAAAAATACCTCACTACCCTCTCAGCTACTAATCGTATAAACTTATGCAGATTTCGTTGTAGTAATAGTAAAATTCCTTCAGTAACTGGAAGATACCAGAATATTTTGTTTAATGATAGAATTTGTACCCTTTGTTCTCAGGATAAGTTAGGTGATGAATTTCATTACATTTTTGAATGCCCAAAATTATCAGTAGAGAGATGTAACTATATTAAGCCCTACTATAGAAGAAATGCCAGTGCCTTAAAAATGAGGCAGCTTTTCCAAAAAGGTAACATTAAGTCCTTAGTAAATTTAAGTATATTTTGCGGGAAAATAATTCACAGTTTCTAAAACATTCCATCAATGAACTTTACCAATCAGAATTGAAGCCTGAACTACTCTCTGAGTTATATTGTTGTATGTTCCCTATTATCGAATTGCACTCTTTAGTGTCTTATTCTGATCTGACGTCATTTGTAGGTTTCTAAGTTTGTAATTTCACGTATTTTTGTTTCCTTTCTTTTTTCTCTCCTTTTTGTGTAATATTTTTTTTTCCTTATCTTGAAGCCTTATGCTTTTTGTTACAAACTGTGTTATGTATCTTTTGTAGTTACCTAAGTCTCTTATACCTCATATTGAGGATGAACTGAGAATAAACTGAAACTGAAACTGTCCAATCAGGACGCAAACAAATCAGCCAATCAGAACACAGAATCCACCAATCAGGGCTGCAGCATAACTATATAATTTCACTGCACTTGCTTCCTTGCATCAGTCCTGAAGAAGTCAGAGCCACTTCTGACGAAAGCTTGACTATTTCAAGACCTTCGACGGCGTACTCGTTGAAATCATCTTACTAACACTGAAAAACCCTTTTGGAATCTTTGACGTATGCAAAAAGAGGAACACTTGCACATTCTGTTTGGCCACAAAATCGCGGTCTATTTCCCAAAAAGTGTAAAAATAGTACTACGAACTAGCACACGTTTGTGTGAGATCGACATCTCAAAAAGAGCACTGAAGAAGATATCCAATGAGAGTCCAGAATCCTGGGTATTCTTTTTTCACGTCCGAAAGTACATTTATATAGGTAACTTCGAAATTCGTTAATTTTAATCACAGATGTATATGAATAGCACTTTGTTATGCAACTGGAACTGCAGCTCTCAATTATGGCTGGTGTGATTATGTGGTGATGGAAGTACAAAACATTGAAGCATCATTTGACATAGTGCCTTTCAAATCTGATTGTTTTGGACATTACGGATAAAGATGACAAGTCAAACAGATTAGGCTAAGGCTTTTGGATTTATAGTGGGTTGTCATGACCTGAAATGTGTCTCAGTTTGAGTGCACGCTAAAACTTGTTTTTTTAACGGACAATGTCATATTTTAATTTACATGGAAAATAATAAACACTGTAAGTAAAGTTAAAGAAACACATTATGCACAGACTTCTCACGGCCTCATTTACCAGTGATTCGTTACAACTGTATCGGAAAAAACTATATAGGAAAGATATAATGGGTCAGTATAGGCCTAATGCACAATAAACATCGAAAGATTAACTGCCCAATTACTGGTTTATACCTTTCCCAATAAATTGATAAAATTTCAAAAAATGTTGGGTAGAAGTTTACCCTACGCCCCTGGGAGAGAAATGCCCAGCAGTTGTTCACCGGTGATTTGACCAACAAATGGTCAAAGTTTTGACCAATAATTGAGGCCATTTTGTACCTCACTTAGTTGGTCACTCTTTACTACCTTTTGAGGTTGTTATATACACGCCCAATATTGGGCAAGAAGTTGGTTAAATTTTTCCCAATTTTTTTAACTATGTAAAAATCCTCCCTGCATGATGTAACCTTTCATCAAGGTAATAAATAACCACCCTCGATATAGGGTCAACATTCGTAAGTTTATACAAATGTCACAAATTGTATCTCAAGTTACGCTAAAGTGGAAAACCTACCCTTCCCATTAGACACACTGGTTACTGGTCCGACTCATTAAGACGCACTTTGGAATTCTACAAGTTCTCTTCTTGAGGAAGTACTGAAAACCTATTTCATAAATGGACTGAACAACGGAAAATTGGATCCAGTTAAGTTTGGTAAGGAAGAATCTTCTACGCAGTTCCCAGTTGTGGAGCTTCTATTTAGTCAGAGGGTGGTTGACAACCCTCTCCCTCCCCACTGCTCACGTCCTGTTTAGATTTTAACTATATGTTAACATTGACATATTTTTGATTAACATGATTTAATCTTAATGTTTTCGAAACCTAGGTAGCAAGCGCTCAAAGACGGTACTATAGGTACTTAACAACCAGCAAGGGGCAGAAGTCATTCGATCTAGGGAGGTACTTTCACTCGAAGCCTCTGTATGTTATGATCTAACTTATATGGTTAAGCTTTGCTTAGATCATGTTTGTGCAACTTGGGGCCAACGAACTCCCTCCTTATATATATTTACCTCACTTTCTAAAGGTATTGACATGGTATTTGATCACAATTTATAGTATACATTCCATCCGGTACGGATGGCAATTCAGGCAATCAGGTCAGGTTTCCACGGCGAATCTATCCCCTACTCATGACTATCAACAGGTGGGAACGGGGGGAACGTGTACCCTCGCCTATGAAAGTGGTGGGATTGCCACGCCCTAAACACACGCACCTTCTTCAGAACCCTAACCACATGCTTGTTTCATTAGCTCGCAGTAAAGATGGTTTACTGAAATCAAACTCGAAAATAGTTGAAAGAGCCATTTCACGAACTAAATGTATCAAACAAATCTCAGCTTTTGGGTGGGTAACTTGAAATAGGATTCTTGATGAGACCGAGTGACATCCTGTTAGAGTGGCTCTGGATTTTCTTAGGCTAATTACCCTGCGGGTCTTAATTTCACGTAAAATATGTGTTCTCAAAAATATAGGGCTACCACAAAAAATATTATTTTATACCTTATTATATTATATATAATAAGGTAGTCCTAGAATACGAAACGATTTAAGCAAGCAGGGATTCAGGTAGAGAACTCAAGGGCTTTCCATCCTTCGCACACTATAAAAATATCATGTGCTATCATGGAAGTTTCTAAAATTTTCCGAAGATCTTTTTTACGTTGATGATGAAAGTGCTGAAAAATTATATTATTCAGTTTATGATTTCATGGACCCCAGAGAACGGTAAAAAGGTGCTTAGATGCTATCAGCGTCACCCTCCATAACAAATGAATATGGGGTGGTCTGATAGAGGTCTTTCTCCAAAACCCGCATGCATTCGCCCTTATGGTTGTAATCTTAACATTCCTCAAATAAATTACAGCCCCATAAGCATCTAAGCATTCTTTATTAAGAGTAAACTTAGGCCCTGTCCATCTCTTAAAAATGACTTAGAGCACTGCACTTGTGTCCTGCCTCAGTGACGCCCATAAATAGATAGCACAAGCGCTTCAGGGTTCCGTGAACAAGAAGGTCGAATGCACCTGGCTTAGAATGTATTAAGACAATAAATAATCGATTACTACAAGCCCCTCCCCGAACACCATGACCTAGCAACCTTGGTCCACCACTGAAAATACCAGGTTGCAACACTTCTACCTATTTAAATTATCATTCCTCAACATTCGACGGTAATAGTTTCTTACGTTGGATAGATTTTGG
This sequence comes from Holothuria leucospilota, assembly GCA_029531755.1. Classification (NCBI taxonomy): domain Eukaryota; kingdom Metazoa; phylum Echinodermata; class Holothuroidea; order Aspidochirotida; family Holothuriidae; genus Holothuria; species Holothuria leucospilota. Next base: position 8,649,207 of record CM055973.1, read on the forward strand.
GCATTGCTCCAAAAATTGGTATTACCAGTGAGTTGTTAGTTGGTAACTTTGTAGGATAACCTTCTGACAGACGTGAAATTCGCTTTAATAACTCAACATCTGCTTTACAGAGGTTCTGTTCTCATATTTGCAAACAGGGAGTTGTCAGGGCAACTCCCTGACAACTCCCTGGTTTATTGCTATAAAAGCAAGGTCAATATGGACGTGTTTGCCTCCCAGACTACTGGCAAATTTCGAGACTTTGTCCTTGAAGAGAGTGCAAGTTACGAAGAGTGAGCATTTCTTAAATTTGTTTAATGGCTAGTAATACTTGGTTAACCAAACAGGTAATACAGAAATTTATTTCGTTGGGAGATATTAATGGTAAGAAAAAACTGTCGTGAACTAAACTATTATAAATTAGAAGCTTGTGTAATATTGTGCCTATACTTAAATAATGTCTGTACTTTGATCTTCATTAAACATTTTTTTCAGTGGAAATAACAGTTCTAGCAGTCCTTTACCAAGCACATAGTTCAAGGCGCTCTTTGACTGCGAGACAAATTAAATATTTTTATTTTTTAGATACCTCATCCGTCTAGGGTAAACACTTTTAATTCATCCAAGTTCGTTCCTTTAAGTAAAAAGGGCATTGCGATTGTGAGTAGAGATGTTACGGGTTGTCAACATATCAAAAAAAATATTGTACATAGTAGACAGTGCTTTCCAGTAACGTTATTGACATCGCTGTGATACTGATTTCCCTAGACCGCTGATAACCGAGCCATTGCTAAAGCAAATATTTTCAATTAAGGACATTTGTATCTTTACTGAGGCAGTTCACACACTGTGAATATTTGAAGTAGCGATCGAAAGACCTCCACTCAACCGCAAACAACATTGTGCCGTGTGTGCATCCCCTAACAGTTGTTCGGCAGAATATGATTTGACTCTTCTGAGAAAAAATAGCCTATAATGATTTAAACAGAAGTTTCCAGTTTCACTAAGCTAGGAGATTGAATCTGATCACCGCTCAGTGAGACCAAGAAGTAAGAATGACCTTCGGAATACTCACAGTTGTCCTCAGAGTGCGTTTTGAAACATATTAATAAGTTTTAAAGTTACTAAAGTTTGACGAGTTGTAACCTTCGAATCCCCATATATTTCACGTTTTTCCTTTTGTTGTAGAATGCAAGGAATATGAACGCTCTATGCAGAGAAACAAATATATCACAGTTTGCATTAACTATTAATAGTTCATTCAAATTCTGTTAGGTCCCCAGCGAAAGTGCCAGTTGAAACCTTTTGAACAGGATTAAACAGTTTTAAACATGTTTGAACATGTACAGAAGGTAATTGTTGACAAGTATCAACAGGTTTCAATAGGTATCCGTTGACACCAGTTAATTCCATTAACTCTAACAGGTATTCTGTGAATTGCCAGTTCATGCCAGTTCAAACCTGTTGTAATTTCAACAGGTGTCAACAGGAATTTTCTCCTGGGTCAGAATTTAATCTAATTTTTTTTTGATATGTTAGTGCATTCTCAAAGAGTACTATTCACAAGCACATCCCATCCAATGAAAGAAAAACATTTTAAATCATCTGGTGGTTACACAGAAAAGTTGAAAAGATTTGTTGGGATCTCATTGGCGAGTCTTGTCACGCTGATCTGAAGCCTTGACGAACAACGCCCTCACTCAGGTTACAAGACCTCATAACTTATTGCACCAACAAGATCCCATTGATAAAACAACTTCAATTGAAAGAACTCAAAGCCCTTAAGATTACTAGAGTGAAAACGTGGTGGGATCTTGTTGACGCACTGACATAATAAAGGTTAAAGGTCATTTTTTTCTAAAATGTTGCGTTTTGCACCTCCGAAACTCTGTGCGCCATCATCACAAAGAGACTAAAATTACAAGTGACAGAGAAAGTGTACTTTAAAAAAAATATTAAAAAAAAGGAACTTGGGATCTCTGAAAACAAGTGAGGAAAAAAATTTTGAAACTTCTCGAAGTATCCGTATTTCACACATAATAGCCTAAAAATGGGTTTGTACGGGCAGTCGTAACCATCTGCGCCAACATGATCCCATCAATTTAGGTCACATTTTGTTGACTTTTGTGTTTGTAAGCATATGTCACTTAATAAATTATTGGAGCAATGTTTGCCAACAAACTTAAATAAGGTCAAAGGTCATACTTTTCTGCCAATTTTATCCCATTTGGGGCAATTTCCGTTTACAGAAGCGTGGTGCAATGAAAATAAGATTTGTGCTTTGTCATATTAGTGTGATGAGGTATCTCTGTATTTTTTCAAACTTGATCTGACGACCCATGTATCATGACAACCATCCCCCCCCCCCCAGCAATCGTACTTTTTTACAGGCACGGACTCTTAACAATTTAATAAATCTATTAGTTACCACTACAGATGAGGCTTAACAGGGGAACCTATCTACAGCAGGACCTGTGGTCACTGATAACCGGGAGAGAGTACTGTAGTGGGTGGAGAAAGGTGCGGGCGGCACTGGAGATGTGGTCGAGCTGCTTCGGCAGCCTTCTACTCGAAGCCAAATTCGCAGGAGCAACCAGAGAACGAGAGCATGGCTTCTCTGAGGATGGTGACCATTTCCGTGGATGGAAAGCCTTGTCCTCTGTTCAGGCCTAGTCTCGCGGTGTATTAAGGTGCAATCTTCCTCCATTAAAAGCTCGGGGTACCTTCTAGAGGAGATCAAAGTGATCACTTTTTTTCTCTAAGACACAGCCCTGACTGTTCTTTGAAGTGGATATAGGTAGGGATACGTTGATGTCTTTAATGCCAGAGGACAGGAAGTGATGATCTCAGGATGCTTTAGTGGTATTTCAAAAGAGGTTGGAACAAACTAGACATGGTGGACCCAAAGGAGAGAGCTATGAACTTGTTGAATGTGTCTGAAATTCTAAGATGCCGTTGTTCTGGGTGTCTCACCACATAGCATCTATGTTTCAGTCCAAAATCCCTCCCAGATCCCCTTCCGAAGGCTGGAAGGATGAGCGTTAGGTTCACATTGTTAGCATTGCGATGTAATGTCTGCAAGTTTGTGAAGTGGGTTAAAGTCTAGAACTGTCATCGGAATTCCCAAGAATTTAGACTTACTAATGTAGACATTTATCTACTTAGGCGGGATTACGGGGGGGGGGCATGGGGGCACTTGCCCCCACTTTTTAAAAAAAGAAAAATAATAAAAATATGAGCGGAAGGAAGCAAGACCAGAGAAATTATAAGAGAAGTTTTCATAGCCTATCATGATTAAAATTTTTCAATGTTAAATGAAGGAAACCATTAATATCAAAAGCCATCAAAATGCTAGAAAGATTTTTTCGGCGCACTTCGCGCGCACCTCTAGAGAAAACTGCCTAATACAATTAAAAATTTTATCTGGCGCCTTAAAATTTCTTTTCTCCTACGCGCCACACTATTGTGACTCGAAGCTCAGTACGTCACAAAATGCACCATGGTCCTTGCAAACAAAGTCCCAAACCCTACCCATGTGAAGGGAGTCGCAATTCTCGAAAAAAAAAATCGGCGTGCTTCGTATACTCCTTATATAAATCGATGTCTCATTAGTACTGCTGTACTGCTGTGTGCGTAGGAAAACTTAGGTGGAATTGCCTCGTTATTACTTTCTGTAGGGTAGCTTGAGTAAAATACTATTTCCAAAATCCTCACTTCATCTCTTGCTGTTCACTTTCCTCACCAACTACCACCATCCTTAGCAAATTGACTGACGGTTACTATCTTAATTTGCATCATCAATCATCATCATAAAAAACTATTTCACTAGCATTTCAAATTACACCCGGGGGTAATAGGAGTTTCTCAGAAAATGGTCCAGAATGGCCGCAAAAGCCGCCAAATTTAAGAAATTAAAATTTCTAGGGGAGAACCCTCAGTCCCCAGCCTCCGGCTTCGCCCCTTCGGCGCTCACGGTTAAAGGCTTCGCCGACCACAACTTCCCAAGATGCAGCCTTCAATAAAACTTACTTCCCTGGCACTTTAACTGCCGATGCCCTTGACCATGTCCATTTCATTGAAAGTATCAAATAGTCTATAACCCTCAAAATCGACACTAACTTATTTTTCACACTAACCAAGTTGGGGGTTACCTTCAGAGCAGGTGTCGAATATGTACTCCTCTTTTGACGTACATACTCCAATACTCTAGTTTGCGGGCGTTGGTATTACGAGTGCAGCCGATATAGGTGCAGGAGTAATACACGTCCGCCAAGCGGGCAAACTTTGAGGGGGACTTGTCCAAGACCATCGACAAAATGAAACATGACAGAAAGAACCATAGAGCAGGATATAGGTTCCTATACCCTGCTTTATGGAAAGAAAAGGCACCCGGGGAAATAGGAAAAAAATTTATGCAACGAAGATACCGCATTAAAACTAGAAAAAAAATAGGCTACAAATAAAAGTATCAAACGCTGTCTAAACGCTATATTTTCACCCGTTTTATAGTTTCGGGATTCGGGGTTACTTCCTGTAGAACATCTTGCTTCTTTTAGCTTTACACAAACTTCTTTTATTATCATTGAAACTACCAATGCCCCCCATGGTCATACGCAGCGGAGGGGGAAGTTCCCCTCCCCAGAAATCTTCAAAGCAAAATTTTTATCACCATCAATCTGTGTAAACTTACTGACTCTTCTTTAGATGCAAGTTGTAAGGCACGGAAAGTGTCATTTTTGGTCACATAATAAGGGACAGGCGCTTATAGAAGGGGTCAAGAGCCCTCTAGCTCTTTGGGGACACTTTTCTTAGCTTTGCTATTACTCATATCTCTAAAACGTCTGAAAATGCGTTTTTTTTTTAGTGCGCTTCGCGCGGACCCACTCTGCATACTAGATCTCCCATTCTTAAAATTATTGTTCCAAAGCCCAGGGAAGCCCTCAAAATAATCCATTCTCCTTTCCTTCTTCTAGCCCTCTGCATTATCGATCCTATCTGACTGTTAGTCATACCGAGTAAGAATATAATTGGAAAAAGTCAAATTGTGATTTTTGTGGTCAGTTAAGTGCCCACCTTTTGTCATTCGAAGTTGAAGCCAGAATGCATCATTTTAATGCCTATTTGTAGATACCCAAGAGCTTCCGGGCTTCGTCCCCTGGACCCCCCAGGGGCCATGAGGCGGGACCCTGGACCCCATGCCGTAAGGGGAAGCGCTTCGCGCTCCCGCGGCGCCTTCGGCGCCGTTTGACAGTCTACCCAGCTTTCCCCCCCACTTTCAGACATCAAATCCCGCCCCTGTTTATGTATGATTATACCCCCCTTATTAAAGCCAGCCAATCCTTCCTTATTAGGGGCATTTCCTTCTATATTTACCTTGTAGTTAGTTAGTTAGATGAGGTTTAACGTCCCAGTTTCCAACCAATTGGTTCAAGTCGAGACGACCACGGCCTTTTTTCCAGTTGTGGCTCACTGGCTTGTTTTCCCTACTCCATTGCTTATGCTGAGCACCAAGCACAAAGGCAGTGGGTTCCATTTTTAAAGTCTTTGGTATGTAAATGTAATGTAGGCCACATCTTGTATGTGAGGAAGATACACAGTTGAGCGTACATTGAGTCCATATCTTTAAACTTTATTTAACCTTGTTGCTACATCAGACAGTAATCATCGCAAGCACGCCTGTAGCCAAGGGGGTGGGGGCAGTGGCAATAAAACCCTACAAAAATCTCCACTGGAAGCTATCTCGTCCCCTTCATACCTTGTCTGGCTACGGGCCTGCTCTCACGGGGTGGTGTGAAGGTACGCCTCTAGGTTGAATGACATGGACCAAATTGTTTTGTCAAGGGTAGGGTGGGACAATCGCTAATGTCTACACACGAAATCGCCACTGTATAATGCCTTTGTTCAGTGGATTCAGGTGAAGAATTGTTATGTTTCATAAAGCGTTTCAAACGAGAACGTTACTCAAGCTGTTGTATAATTAATCATCGTAACCCTGCTACTAACAACTCCCTGGTTGAACTCTGTGTCCAATGGCATAACTGTCCAACAAAGATTTATGTTTACTATTTTAAGCTCCCAACCACCTTCACTGAAAGAGAAAAACAGCATGATATGCTTCTTTACGTCTATGGGTAAGTCAAGGGCGGACTTTGATGTCTGAAAGGGGGGCGAACCCAAGACGCTGTGGGAACCCTAAGCTCTTCCTTTTGGGTGTGGAGTCTAAGGGCCTTCCATATGGCCACTGGTGGGGTCCAGAGGCAAAGCGCGGTAGGTGTCCATGGCCAGGGGTAGAGCCAGGATTTGCCCGACAGCGGGGCAAGCTCCCGACGGGGAGCAGCCCGAAACCCAGTCAATGGCAACGGGTTGCCGAAAGAATGTCAAATGTAAAATTCAACTTTTATGGTTCTTTTACGGAAAATTGAAAATATCAGGGTTTGTTAAAGAAAATTTGTAAAATTAGGATTTTTGAGGAAAAATCTGTTTTATTGAAAAATCTGACCTTTTCTTAGAGCAAGATAAACAAGATCGTCAAGGCGACTGACCGTTATGTTTTATCATGTAGATTAAGGCTCCCCGGCGAAATAGGAAAATTTCCCCAACGTTGAGCCAGCTTTCCACGACGGGGGTTTGGTCCCTTCGCTCCCACTGGCGCCACCCTGTCCAGGGAGAAAAGACCCCGGGAGCCCTAAGTGTTTAAAAGATTAATACCATTATAATGAAATGTTTGGCTTTCTTAAAACTGAACGAATTTACACTTCTATGATCAAATGAAAAAAAAAACATTTTTACCATCTTAAGGATAGACTTACTCAGAATAAAAGGTCAATTTTATGATAAAAAGGGTTTGGCGTTTGGTTGGTTACAATGATAATGGGAAAGCTATAGTATAGTAATAGCAAGATGCTGTACAGGAAATAACCACGGAACAATACGCAGACATTGCATGCAGAATACAACGCTTTATTGGGCCAGGTCAACTGAACTTCATTGGGATCAATACAATTGAACATTCATGGAACAGTTCAGTAAGAACTTATTCTAGACAGTACAGCTGGATTTTACTGTACTTGAACTTCATTATGATCAGTCCAATTGGATTCTACTGGACCAGTTCAATAGAACTTAAATAACTGGAACCAATGCTGTTGCAACTGGAACCGCCTAAATACAGTTAAACCTGTATTAAGTTGAAATTTTAGAAAACTATCAGTCCAGTACATTCAATTGGTTTAAAGATACTCCACTTTAAATTGTTGCACGTTCTTAGGTGAAAGTCCATTTGCACTGTTGCTACACAAATAAGTTGGATCCAGTTAAAGTCCAGCAAAGTCCCTTTAGGAAGCTCCCCATACAATCGTGATCTTAGAAAAAGTCCTATTAAAATCAACTGAATCTAATTAAGACCAGTTGAAGTACCTTTGGGTCCGGTTGGCTCCATTCCAAATATGGGTAAATTCACTATAATTCTAGTTCAAATATTAAGTGGATTCAACTAGAATTTTCAGCTAAGTTTCACAGCTACATATTTACATCATCTCCGTGAGTGCACAAAGGAGTTTTGTGATTCCTCAATCAATAATAATTGTTGATTAACGTAAGTTTTAGAAAAAAGCTGAGAGTTATTTGAAGTATGCCTCTAGCTCGTCTGTAGTATGATTTCCGTTGGGATCAACAAGAATTTGCTTGGCCAGCTTTGTCATTTCATCACTAGTTTGTAAACGAACGGGAGGTTTCTCTTCAAGTATGCATTTCTTTATTAATTCTGATACCTCGTGAACAGGTTGGTAGTCTCCCCAAACGTCGGGAAGCATTTTTTCGTGAAAACTTCTGATCAGATGTGCCATTTTGTTGTCTGAATCTTCAAGTACATTTGAATTTTCAGATACATTTGAACAAAGGAATTCTGGACCCTTCTGGTTGTTACTCGCCACATTATCGTGGATAGATGTTTTAACAGGGCCAGGCTGAATGCTCGTGACACTTAAAAGACAGAAGGATGCAATTGAGAAATCAAAGACTGGAAAGAGGCTAATATTATTGATAAAAGAAGTATAGTTCATAAATTAAAAAGAAATTCAAAAGATAGAACCGATGTAATTGCTCAGTTGTTACAATTTCTCACCTATCCATGTTTATATGTCTATACATATGTCTATACATATCTTTGTATATAAGTATGTATGTATGTATGTATGTATGTATGTATGTATGTATGTATGTATGTATGTATGTATGTATGTATGTATGTATGCACCCGCGGTGTGTGAGCGATCCTGTGGCTATGGGTGTACGTGTCTGGAAGGCGGGCGGCTTGCCAAGGCAGGCACGTGCAGCCGCGCGAGACTTCTCATTGCAGCGACGGAATTTTCGGGCAGCTACGCCAGTTTCGAGCTCCGCGTGAGCTAGGAAAGACGTGCGAGAACGGAGCTCTCGCCGGCTGTACCGTGTCCTGTTAAGGACATGTTGCTGAGTGCACCCATAGCCACAGGATCGCTCACACACCGCGGGTGCACCCATACTCACCCTCGGTACATTTCCCGCGTACCGCTAAGGAAGCGAGGGTGAGTATGGGTGCACCCGCGGTGTGTGAGCGATCCCGCGTACCGCTAAGGAAGCGAGGGTGAGTATGGGTGCACCCGCGGTGTGTGAGTATGGGTGCACCCGCGGTGTGTGAGCGATCCCGCGTACCGCTAAGGAAGCGAGGGTGAGTATGGGTGCACCCGCGGTGTGTGAGCGATCCTGTGGCTATGGGTGCACCCGCGGTGTGTGAGCGATCCTGTGGCTATGGGTGCACCCGCGGTGTGTGAGCGATCCTGTGGCTATGGGTGCACTCAGCAACATGTCCTTAACAGGACACGGTACAGCCGGCGAGAGCTCCGTTCTCGCACGTCTTTCCTAGCTCACGCGGAGCTCGAAACTGGCGTAGCTGCCCGAAAATTCCGTCGCTGCAATGAGAAGTCTCGCGCGGCTGCACGTGCCTGCCTTGGCAAGCCGCCCGCCTTCCAGACACGTACGTCTGCTGGGTTAGTTGGAGGTCAGCCAGGCTAATGGGGAAATTCCTCGAATTCCTTACCGGTACATTTCCCGCGTACCGCTAAGGAAGCGAGGGTGAGTATGGGTGCACCCGCGGTGTGTGAGCGATCCTGAGCGATCCTGTGGCTATGGGTGCACTCAGCAACATGTCCTTAACAGATCACACGGTACAGCCGGCGAGAGCTCCGTTCTCGCACGTCCTTCCTAGCTCACGCGGAGCTCGAAACTGGCGTAGCTGCCCGAAAATTCCGTCGCTGCAATGAGAAGTCTCGCGCGGCTGCACGTGCCTGCCTTGGCAAGCCGCCCGCCTTCCAGACACGTACGTCTGCTGGGTTAGTTGGAGGTCAGCCAGGCGAATGGGGAAATCCCTCGAATTCCTTACCGGTACATTTCCCGCGTACCGCTAAGGAAGCGAGGGTGAGTATGGGTGCACCCGCGGTGTGTGAGCGATCCTGTGGCTATGGGTGCACTCAGCAACATGTCCTTAACAGGACACGGTACAGCCGGCGAGAGCTCCGTTCTCGCACGTCTTTCCTAGCTCACGCGGAGCTCGAAACTGGCGTAGCTGCCCGAAAATTCCGTCGCTGCAATGAGAAGTCTCGCGCGGCTGCACGTGCCTGCCTTGGCAAGCCGCCCGCCTTCCAGACACGTACGTCTGCTGGGTTAGTTGGAGGTCAGCCAGGCTAATGGGGAAATCCCTCGAATTCCTTACCGGTACATTTCCCGCGTACCGCTAAGGAAGCGAGGGTGAGTATGGGTGCACCCGCGGTGTGTGAGCGATCCTGTGGCTATGGGTGCACTCAGCAACATGTCCTTAACAGGACACGGTACAGCCGGCGAGAGCCCGTGCCTCGCACGTCTTTGCTAGCTCACGCGGCGCTCGAAACTGGCGTAGCTGCCCGAAAATTCCGTCGCTGCAATGAGAAGTCTCGCGCGGTAGCACGTGCCTGCCTTGGCAAGCTGCCCGCCCTCCAGACACGTCCGTCTGCTGGGTTAGTTGGAGGTCAGCCAGGCTAATGGGGAATGAATCCCTCGAATTCCTTACCGGTACATTTCCCGCGTACCGCGAAGGAAGCGAGGGTGAGTATGGGTGCACCCGCGGTGTGTGAGCGATCCTGTGGCTATGGGTGCACTCACCAACATGTCCTTAACAGGACAAGGTACAGCCGGCGAGAGCTCCGCTCACGCACGTCTTTCCCGGCTCACGCGGAGCTCGAAACTGGCGTAGCTGCCCGAAAATTCCGTCGCTGCAATGAGAAGTCTCGCGCGGCTGCACGTGCCTGCCTTGGCAAGCAGCCCGCCTTCCAGACACGGACGTCTGCTGGGTTAGGTTGGAGGTCAGCCAGGCGAATGGCCGGAAATCCCGCGAATTCCTTACCGGTACATTTCCCGCGTACCGCTAAGGAAGCGAGGGTGAGTATGGGTGCACCCGCGGTGTGTGAGCGATCCTGTGGCTTATGGGTGCACTCAGCAAACAAGTCCTTAACAGGACACGGTACAGCCGGCGAGAGCTCCGTTCTCGCACGTCTTTCCTAGCTCACGCGGAGCTCGAAACTGGCCGTAGCTGCCCGAAAATTCCTTCGCTGCAATGAGAAGTCTCGCGCGGCTGCACGTGCCTGCCTTGGGAAGCGGCGATCCCTCCAGACACGTACGTCTGCTGGGTTAGTTGGAGGTCAGCCAGACGAATGGGGAAATCCCGCGAATTCCTTACCGGTACATATCCCGCGAACCCCTCAGGACGCAAGGGTGAGAATGGGTGCACCCGCGGGGTGTGAACGATCCTGTGGCTATGGGTGACACTCAGCCAAACAAGTCCTTAACAGGACACGGTACAGCCGGCGAGAGCTCCGTTCTCGCACGTCTTTCCTAGCTCACGCGGTGCTCGAAACTGCGCGTAGCTGCCCGAAAATTCCGTCGCTGCAATGAGAAGTCTCGCGCGGCCTGCACGTGCCTGCCTTGGCAAGCGGCCCGCCCTCCAGACACGTACGTCTGCTGGGTTAGTTGGAGGTCAGCCAGACGAATGGGGAAATCCCGCGAATTCCTTACCGGTACATTTCCCGCGTACCGCTAAGGAAGCAAGGGTGAGTATGGGTGCAGCCGCGGTGTGTGAGCGATCCTGTGGCTATGGGTGCACTCAGCAACATGTCCTTCACAGGACACGGTACAGCCGGCGAGAGCTCCGCTCTCGCACGTCTTTCCTAGCTCACGCGGAGCTCGAAACTGGCGTAGCTGCCCGAAAATTCCGTCGCTGCAATGAGAAGTCTCGCGCGGCTGCACGTGCCTGCCTTGGCAAGCAGGAACTCCATCAAGAGACGTACGTCTGCGGGGTTAGTTGGAGGTCAGCAATGCTAAAGGGGAAATCCAGCGAATTCCTTACCGGTACATTTCCCGCGTACCGCTAAGGAAGCGAGGGTGAGTATGGGTGCACCCGCGGTGTGTGAGCGATCCTGTGGCTATGGGTGCACTCAGCAACATGTCCTCAACAGGACACGGTACAGCCGGCGAGAGCTCCGTTCTCGCACGTCTTTCCTAGCTCACGCGGAGCTCGAAACTGGCGTAGCTGCCCGAAAATTCCGTCGCTGCAATGAGAAGTCTCGCGCGGCTGCACGTGCCTGCCTTGGCAAGCAGACCGCAATCCAGACACGAACGTCTGCTGGGTTAGTTGGAGGTCAGCCAGGCTAATGGGGAAATCCCGCGAATTCCTTACCGGTACATTTCCCACGTACCGCTAAGGAAGCGAGGGTGAGTATGGGTGCACCCGCGGTGTGTGAGCGATCCTGTGGCTATGGGTGCACTCAGCAACATGTCCTTAACAGGACACGGTACAGCCGGCGAGAGCTCCGTTCTCGCACGTCTTTCCTAGCTCACGCGGAGCTCGAAACTGGCGTAGCTGCCCGAAAATTCCGTCGCTGCAATGAGAAGTCTCGCGGCGGTGCACGTGCCTGCCTTGGCAAGCAGCAAGCCCTCCAGACACGTACGTCTGCTGGGTTAGGTGGAGGTCAGCCAGGCGAATGGGGAAATCCCGCGAAGTCCTTACCGGTACATTTCCCGCGTACCGCTAAGGAAGCGAGGGTGAGTATGGGTGCACCCGCGGTGTGTGAGCGATCCTGTGGCTATGGGTGCACTCAGCAACATGTCCTTAACAGGACACGGTACAGCCGGCGAGAGCTCCGTTCTCGCAAGTCTTTCCTAGCTCACGCGGAGCTCGAAACTGGCGTAGCTGCCCGAAAATTCCGTCGCTGCAATGAGAAGTCTCGCGCGGCTGCACGTGCCTGCCTTGGCAAGCACCAACCCTTCCAGACACGTACGTCTGCTGGGTTAGTTGGAGGTCAGCCAGGCTAATGGGGAAATCCCGCGAATTCCTTAGCGGTACGCGGGAAATGTACCGCTAAGGAAGCGAGAGCGAGTATGGGTGCACCCGCGGTGTGTGAGCGATCCTGTGGCTATGGGTGGCACTCAGCAACATGTCCTTAACAGGACACGGCACAGCCGGCGAGAGCTCCGCTCTCGCACGTCTTTCCTAGCTCACGCGGAGCTCGAAACTGGCGTAGCTGCCCGAAAATTCCGTCGCTGCAATGAGAAGTCTCGCGCGGCTGCACGTGCCTGCCTTGGCAAGCAGCAAGCCCTCCAGACACGTCCGTCTGCTGGGTTAGTTGGAGGCCAGCCAGGCGAATGGGGAAATCCCGCGAATTCCTTACCGGTACATTTCCCAAAGTACCGCTAAGGAAGAGAGGGTGCGTATGGGTGCACCCGCGGTGTGTGAGCGATCCTGTGGCTATGGGTGCACTCAGCAACATGTCCTTAACAGGACACGGTACAGCCGGCGAGAGCTCCGTTCTCGCACGTCTTTCCTAGCTCACGCGGAGCTCGAAACTGGCGTAGCTGCCCAAAAATCTCGTCGCTGCAATGAGAAGTCTCGCGCGGCTGCACGTGCCTGCCTTGTGGCAAGCAGCAAGCCTCCAGACAGCGTACGTCTGCTGGGTTAGTTGGAGGCCAGCCCGGCAGAATGGGGAAATCCCGCCGAATTCCTTACCGGTACATTTCCCAATACCGCTAAGGAAAGCGACGGGTGAGTATGGGTGCACCCGCGAGTGTGGTGAAGCGATCCTGTGGGCTATAGGGTGCCACTCAGCACACATGTCCTTAACAGGAACACGGTACAGCCGGCGAGATGCTCACCGTTCTCGCACGTCCTTTCCTAGCTCACGCGGAGCTTCGAAACTGGCGTAGCTGCCCGAAAAATTCCGTCGCTGCAAAATTGAGAAGTCTCCGCGCGGCCTGCACGTGCCTGCCTTGGCAAGCAAGCAAGCCCTCACAGACACGTACGTAACTGCTGGGTTAGTTGGAGGCAAGCCAAGGCGAATGGGGAAATACCCGCGAATTCCTTCACCGGTACAATTTCCCAAGTTACCGCTAAGGAAGCGAGGCGTGAGTATGGGTGCACCCGCGGTGTGTGAGCGATCCTGTGGCTATGGGTGTCACTCAGGCAACATGTCCTTAACAGGACACGGTTACAGCCGGCGAGAGCTCCGTTCTCGCACGTCTTTCCTAGCTGACCGGGAGCTCGAAAATGGCGTAGCTGCCCGAAAATTCCGTCGCTGCAATGAGAAGTCTCGCGCGGACCTGCACGTGCCTGCCTTGGCAAGCAGCCCGCCTTCCAGACACGTACGTCTGCTGGGTTAGTTGGAGGTCAGCCAGGCTAATGGGGAAATCCCTCGAATTCCTTACCGGTACATTTCCCGCGTACCGCTAAGGAAGCGAGGGTGAGTATGGGTGCACCCGCGGTGTGTGAGCGATCCTGTGGCTATGGGTGCACTCAGCAACATGTCCTTAACAGGACACGGTACAGCCGGCGAGAGCTCCGTTCTCGCACGTCTTTCCTAGCTCACGCGGAGCTCGAAACTGGCGTAGCTGCCCGAAAATTCCGTCGCTGCAATGAGAAGTCTCGCGCGGCTGCACGTGCCTGCCTTGGCAAGCAGCCCGCCCTCCAGACACGTACGTCTGCTGGGTTAGTTGGAGGTCAGCCAGGCTAATGGGGAAATCCCTCGAATTCCTTACCGGTACATTTCCCGCGTACCGCTAAGGAAGCGAGGGTGAGTATGGGTGCACCCGCGGTGTGTGAGCGATCTCGATCCTGTGGCTATGGGTGCACTCAGCAACATGTCCTTAACAGGACACGGTACAGCCGGCGAGAGCTCCGTTCTCGCACGTCTTTCCTAGCTCACGCGGAGCTCGAAACTGGCGTAGCTGCCCGAAAATTCCGTCGCTGCAATGAGAAGTCTCGCGCGGCTGCACGTGCCTGCCTTGGCAAGCAGCCCGCCTTCCAGACACGTACGTCTGCTGGGTTAGTTGGAGGTCAGCCAGGCTAATGGGGAAATCCCTCGAATTCCTTACCGGTACATTTCCCGCGTACCGCTAAGGAAGCGAGGGTGAGTATGGGTGCACCCGCGGTGTGTGAGCGATCCTGTGGCTATGGGTGCACTCAGCAACATGTCCTTAACAGGACACGGTACAGCCGGCGAGAGCTCCGTTCTCGCACGTCTTTCCTAGCTCACGCGGAGCTCGAAACTGGCGTAGCTGCCCGAAAATTCCGTCGCTGCAATGAGAAGTCTCGCGCGGCTGCACGTGCCTGCCTTGGCAAGCAGCCCGCCTTCCAGACACGTACGTCTGCTGGGTTAGTTGGAGGTCAGCCAGGCTAATGGGGAAATCCCTCGAATTCCTTACCGGTACATTTCCCGCGTACCGCTAAGGAAGCGAGGGTGAGTATGGGTGCACCCGCGGTGTGTGAGCGATCCTGTGGCTATGGGTGCACTCAGCAACATGTCCTTAACAGGACACGGTACAGCCGGCGAGAGCTCCGTTCTCGCACGTCTTTCCTAGCTCACGCGGAGCTCGAAACTGGCGTAGCTGGCCGAAAATTCCGTCGCTGCAATGAGAAGTCTCGCGCGGCTGCACGTGCCTGCCTTGGCAAGCAGCAAGCCCTCCAGACACGTACGTCTGCTGGGTTAGTTGGAGGCCAGCCAGGCGAATGGGGAAATCCCGCGAATTCCTTACCGGTACATTTCCCAAGTACCGCTAAGGAAGCGAGGGTGAGTATGGGTGCACCCGCGGTGTGTGAGCGATCCTGTGGCTATGGGTGCTCTCAGATACATGTCCTTAACAGGACACGGTACAGCCGGCGAGAGCTCCGTTCTCGCACGTCTTTCCTAGCTCACGCGGAGCTCGAAACTGGCGTAGCTGCCCGAAAATTCCGTCGCTGCAATGAGAAGTCTCGCGCGGCTGCACGTGCCTGCCTTGGCAAGCAGCAAGCCCTCCAGACACGTACGTCTGCTGGGTTAGTTGGAGGTCAGCCAGGCGAATGGGGAAATCCCGCGAATTCCTTACCGGTACATTTCCCAAGTACCGCTAAGGAAGCGAGGGTGAGTATGGGTGCACCCGCGGTGTGTGAGCGATCCTGTGGCTATGGGTGCACTCAGCAACATGTCCTTAACAGGACACGGTACAGCCGGCGAGAGCTCCGTTCTCGCACGTCTTTCCTAGCTCACGCGGAGCTCGAAACTGGCGTAGCTGCCCGAAAATTCCGTCGCTGCAATGAGAAGTCTCGCGCGGCTGCACGTGCCTGCCTTGGCAAGCAGCAAGCCCTCCAGACACGTACGTCTGCTGGGTTAGTTGGAGGTCAGCCAGGCGAATGGGGAAATCCCGCGAATTCCTTACCGGTACATTTCCCAAGTACCGCTAAGGAAGCGAGGGTGAGTATGGGTGCACCCGCGGTGTGTGAGCGATCCTGTGGCTATGGGTGCACTCAGCAACATGTCCTTAACAGGACACGGTACAGCCGGCGAGAGCTCCGTTCTCGCACGTCTTTCCTAGCTCACGCGGAGCTCGAAACTGGCGTAGCTGCCCGAAAATTCCGTCGCTGCAATGAGAAGTCTCGCGCGGCTGCACGTGCCTGCCTTGGCAAGCAGCAAGCCCTCCAGACACGTACGTCTGCTGGGTTAGTTGGAGGTCAGCCAGGCGAATGGGGAAATCCCGCGAATTCCTTACCGGTACATTTCCCAAGTACCGCTAAGGAAGCGAGGTGTGAGTATGGGTGCACCCGCGGTGTGTGAGCGATCCTGTGGCTATGGGTGCACCCGCGGTGTGTGAGCGATCCTGTGGCTATGGGTGCACTCAGCAACATGTCCTTAACAGGACACGGTACAGCCGGCGAGAGCTCCGTTCTCGCACGTCTTTCCTAGCTCACGCGGAGCTCGAAACTGGCGTAGCTGCCCGAAAATTCCGTCGCTGCAATGAGAAGTCTCGCGCGGCTGCACGTGCCTGCCTTGGCAAGCAGCAAGCCCTCCAGACACGTACGTCTGCTGGGTTAGTTGGAGGTCAGCCAGGCGAATGGGGAAATCCCGCGAATTCCTTACCGGTACATTTCCCAAGTACCGCTAAGGAAGCGAGGGTGAGTATGGGTGCACCCGCGGTGTGTGAGCGATCCTGTGGCTATGGGTGCACTCAGCAACATGTCCTTAACAGGACACGGTACAGCCGGCGAGAGCTCCGTTCTCGCACGTCTTTCCTAGCTCACGCGGAGCTCGAAACTGGCGTAGCTGCCCGAAAATTCCGTCGCTGCAATGAGAAGTCTCGCGCGGCTGCACGTGCCTGCCTTGGCAAGCAGCAAGCCCTCCAGACACGTACGTCTGCTGGGTTAGTTGGAGGTCAGCCAGGCGAATGGGGAAATCCCGCGAATTCCTTACCGGTACATTTCCCAAGTACCGCTAAGGAAGCGAGGGTGAGTATGGGTGCACCCGCGGTGTGTGAGCGATCCTGTGGCTATGGGTGCACTCAGCAACATGTCCTTAACAGGACACGGTACAGCCGGCGAGAGCTCCGTTCTCGCACGTCTTTCCTAGCTCACGCGGAGCTCGAAACTGGCGTAGCTGCCCGAAAATTCCGTCGCTGCAATGAGAAGTCTCGCGCGGCTGCACGTGCCTGCCTTGGCAAGCAGCAAGCCCTCCAGACACGTACGTCTGCTGGGTTAGTTGGAGGTCAGCCAGGCGAATGGGGAAATCCCGCGAATTCCTTACCGGTACATTTCCCAAGTACCGCTAAGGAAGCGAGGGTGAGTATGGGTGCACCCGCGGTGTGTGAGCGATCCTGTGGCTATGGGTGCACTCAGCAACATGTCCTTAACAGGACACGGTACAGCCGGCGAGAGCTCCGTTCTCGCACGTCTTTCCTAGCTCACGCGGAGCTCGAAACTGGCGTAGCTGCCCGAAAATTCCGTCGCTGCAATGAGAAGTCTCGCGCGGCTGCACGTGCCTGCCTTGGCAAGCAGCAAGCCCTCCAGACACGTACGTCTGCTGGGTTAGTTGGAGGTCAGCCAGGCGAATGGGGAAATCCCGCGAATTCCTTACCGGTACATTTCCCAAGTACCGCTAAGGAAGCGAGGGTGAGTATGGGTGCACCCGCGGTGTGTGAGCGATCCTGTGGCTATGGGTGCACTCAGCAACATGTCCTTAACAGGACACGGTACAGCCGGCGAGAGCTCCGTTCTCGCACGTCTTTCCTAGCTCACGCGGAGCTCGAAACTGGCGTAGCTGCCCGAAAATTCCGTCGCTGCAATGAGAAGTCTCGCGCGGCTGCACGTGCCTGCCTTGGCAAGCAGCAAGCCCTCCAGACACGTACGTCTGCTGGGTTAGTTGGAGGTCAGCCAGGCGAATGGGGAAATCCCGCGAATTCCTTACCGGTACATTTCCCAAGTACCGCTAAGGAAGCGAGGGTGAGTATGGGTGCACCCGCGGTGTGTGAGCGATCCTGTGGCTATGGGTGCACTCAGCAACATGTCCTTAACAGGACACGGTACAGCCGGCGAGAGCTCCGTTCTCGCACGTCTTTCCTAGCTCACGCGGAGCTCGAAACTGGCGTAGCTGCCCGAAAATTCCGTCGCTGCAATGAGAAGTCTCGCGCGGCTGCACGTGCCTGCCTTGGCAAGCAGCAAGCCCTCCAGACACGTACGTCTGCTGGGTTAGTTGGAGGTCAGCCAGGCGAATGGGGAAATCCCGCGAATTCCTTACCGGTACATTTCCCAAGTACCGCTAAGGAAGCGAGGGTGAGTATGGGTGCACCCGCGGTGTGTGAGCGATCCTGTGGCTATGGGTGCACTCAGCAACATGTCCTTAACAGGACACGGAACAGCCGGCGAGAGCTCCGTTCTCGCACGTCTTTCCTAGCTCACGCGGAGCTCGAAACTGGCGTAGCTGCCCGAAAATTCCGTCGCTGCAATGAGAAGTCTCGCGCGGCTGCACGTGCCTGCCTTGGCAAGCAGCAAGCCCTCCAGACACGTACGTCTGCTGGGTTAGTTGGAGGTCAGCCAGGCGAATGGGGAAATCCCGCGAATTCCTTACCGGTACATTTCCCAAGTACCGCTAAGGAAGCGAGGGTGAGTATGGGTGCACCCGCGGTGTGTGAGCGATCCTGTGGCTATGGGTGCACTCAGCAACATGTCCTTAACAGGACACGGTACAGCCGGCGAGAGCTCCGTTCTCGCACGTCTTTCCTAGCTCACGCGGAGCTCGAAACTGGCGTAGCTGCCCGAAAATTCCGTCGCTGCAATGAGAAGTCTCGCGCGGCTGCACGTGCCTGCCTTGGCAAGCAGCAAGCCCTCCAGACACGTACGTCTGCTGGGTTAGTTGGAGGTCAGCCAGGCGAATGGGGAAATCCCGCGAATTCCTTACCGGTACATTTCCCAAGTACCGCTAAGGAAGCGAGGGTGAGTATGGGTGCACCCGCGGTGTGTGAGCGATCCTGTGGCTATGGGTGCACTCAGCAACATGTCCTTAACAGGACACGGTACAGCCGGCGAGAGCTCCGTTCTCGCACGTCTTTCCTAGCTCACGCGGAGCTCGAAACTGGCGTAGCTGCCCGAAAATTCCGTCGCTGCAATGAGAAGTCTCGCGCGGGCTGCACGTGCCTGCCTTGGCATGCAGCAAGCCCTCCAGACACGTACGTCTGCTGGGTTAGTTGGAGGTCAGCCAGGCGAATGGGGAAATCCCGCGAATTCCTTACCGGTACATTTCCCAAGTACCGCTAAGGAAGCGAGGGTGAGTATGGGTGCACCCGCGGTGTGTGAGCGATCCTGTGGCTATGGGTGCACTCAGCAACATGTCCTTAACAGGACACGGTACAGCCGGCGAGAGCTCCGTTCTCGCACGTCTTTCCTAGCTCACGCGGAGCTCGAAACTGGCGTAGCTGCCCGAAAATTCCGTCGCTGCAATGAGAAGTCTCGCGCGGCTGCACGTGCCTGCCTTGGCAAGCAGCAAGCCCTCCAGACACGTACGTCTGCTGGGTTAGTTGGAGGTCAGCCAGGCGAATGGGGAAATCCCGCGAATTCCTTACCGGTACATTTCCCAAGTACCGCTAAGGAAGCGAGGGTGAGTATGGGTGCACCCGCGGTGTGTGAGCGATCCTGTGGCTATGGGTGCACCCGCGGTGTGTGAGCGATCCTGTGGCTATGGGTGCACTCAGCAACATGTCCTTAACAGGACACGGTACAGCCGGCGAGAGCTCCGTTCTCGCACGTCTTTCCTAGCTCACGCGGAGCTCGAAACTGGCGTAGCTGCCCGAAAATTCCGTCGCTGCAATGAGAAGTCTCGCGCGGCTGCACGTGCCTGCCTTGGCAAGCAGCAAGCCCTCCAGACACGTACGTCTGCTGGGTTAGTTGGAGGTCAGCCAGGCGAATGGGGAAATCCCGCGAATTCCTTACCGGTACATTTCCCAAGTACCGCTAAGGAAGCGAGGGTGAGTATGGGTGCACCCGCGGTGTGTGAGCGATCCTGTGGCTATGGGTGCACTCAGCAACATGTCCTTAACAGGACACGGTACAGCCGGCGAGAGCTCCGTTCTCGCACGTCTTTCCTAGCTCAATTCCGTCGCTGCAATGAGAAGTCTCGCGTGTATGTATGTATGTATGCATATATTTATGTTTGTTTGTGTATATATGTATGTTATACATCTATAGATAACTTGAAATGCACCTTAATAGCTTCCAAATTTAACTGCCTCAGATAACTGAAACAATCTGAAATCCACTGGATTCTCAAATTTAAGTCCAATGTGATCGGGTTAAACAGAGATTAAGTACCTTTAAGTCTATTGCTTCTGTAATTCTGTTTCTGTTGTTTTCTGGTTCTCATTTTTGACCATACTCGGTCTTTCATTTCTGGTACATTAATTTTGTAGTCATTACAAGCTTAAGAAGACTACAGGAAAGTCGAAAATTTTGTTTCGATCTTAGATGATTGTATACCTCTTGTCAACAATGATATGTCTCCTGTCTCTTTTCTTGTTTGTTATATATATATCCCTCAAAAGTAACGAAGGAAACAAACAAAAAGATCAGACTGAGTGTAAGTGAATATATATATGCAACTTACCTAATATTAAAGCATCGTAGTATTGGTGCTATGCTTCCAACAAGGCCTTCAATGGCAAATTTTGACGCAGTGTAAATGTCCAAAAAGGGGAAGGCTTTAAAAGAGAAAAGAGGCAATTTTCATTGGTAATAATTATTCAATTCTTTATAAAATTCATAATTATAATATAAAACACAAAGTATTCGGAAGGATGATGAGCAACTAAAATTTGCGGTCTTCCTGCGCATCTAATATTAAAAGAATGGTCTAAGCTAAAATCAAGCATTGATATATTAGAGGCGGTACTTAATTTCGATTGAAATCCCATGTGTGGTTCTCAAGATATCAGCAGATAAGGCTGTAACATTTTCAACACAAAGTGAACTTGAAGCAAACACATATGATGTCATACCTCCCATTCATGAGCAGTATTTTGTTTCTCTTTAAACTTTATCACTAATTTTCTCCTCAACAATCGAATGTTATCGCAATGTGATTGCACAAGAAGCATGGGAAAATTACAAACTTTACATTCCCCATGGGGAGGTCTATTAATTTCAAGGCCAATACAACAGACTGAAAAAACAAAGGAAACTATGCACTCCTTGTCAATGTGAAGAAGTGATATCAGGAAGCTACTGACTGATATAACTTCAACTTAAAGCTCACTTTGGGTCACAAATGTTGTAACTTCTTTTGCTGATATCTCGAGTGATACAAGTCCGATTTGAATGAAAGTTTCACCAAAATGCATAGATTTAGCTTAAACATTATTTTTGCTTAAACCCTTCTTTTAAGTGAGTCATAGGGCGACGAACTATTAAAATGACAAAATGGAGGTGACTCATTAAATGTGGAGTCACGCGTCCCTTACGTCGATCAAAGTCGTCGAAGATCCAGTGGTAGGAGTTGAAATGACCCAGTGTAGCACCCATATTTTACACTTATGCGTTTTGCCGTGAAGCCGGTTGAGTTGTGTAGATTAAAATCGAGGTGTCCAGTTTCTTCATAGCCAGAAAAAAACAATGGCTGATTCAGTGATTTGGCTGTTGTTCTCTCCGAATACATACACGTAAATGAGGAATCTCATTAATGCGGACTTTGATTGTTTTCTGCACCAATCTATATTACTATCTCCTTAAACAAATAGTCTAGGTATAACTTTTCTCAGCTCATCCAGGAGAAGGTCTTTGCTTGGAGACTGGTGGTAGGGTGAGTATTCCTTACATTTGAACTGAAAATTTTAATGTTTGCTTTCAAGAGAGCCTTTAACGCCATATCACTTCAGCTGTTTACACTGGGAGTGTTACAACTCCCTGGTTGATATGTAAAAAGTCATACCACATGCATAGCTGAAAAATGGTTAAGAAGCGTTCAACGCTGTGAATAATCTTGGAGTAAGTAAAGCGTTGAACAATAGTTTATGTACCCAGGTTCACACCATCACGAAACTAATCCTAACACTACACAGTACTGAATCCTTGCGCTAAAATAAAATAAAACTTAGACTGAAAAAAAGATTAATTAAAAACCAGAGTAAAAGGGTAGAATACTATCAGAGCAACCTGTAATATACCAATTGGAAGAAAGTCCTCTTCAAAAAATTAAAGCCTTATTCAAAAGGGGGGGGGGGGCAAAGATAGAAGGGCCGACTAGCCAGAATAGTATCAACTTTCTTAGAATATATGCATTCAGGAGCAGACGTATTTTTTTTCTCTGGCCTCACGGCGAAGACTCTTGAATTATTCAAAGAACACGCAAATACTTTCCATAAATCAATTAAGTTTACTTTCCAGAAATCCGCCACTGAGATTGCCTTCCTCGATGTACTTTTTAAATTATCCGGTAGTTTACATACCACTCCAGTTTACTACAAGCCCACCGAAACTCACATGTTTTTTCATTTTAATAGTTTCCACCCGAAAAGCTTAAAGCATTCCATTGTGTACAGTCAATGCTTAAGACTCAAACGTATTTGCTCAGACCCTGTTGATTTTGATAGACAAGTTTCCCGTATGACAGGTTTCTTCTTGGCAGCCGGCTACCCTCTTTCTGTAATCAGAAAGCAAACTACCAGTGCTAGACAAGCTAACCGTTCGGACCTTCTTCAATACCTCAAAAGGGTCCTAACACTCGCATACCATTCGTCACCACCTACCACCCGTCTGTCAAATGTCTCATGAATACCCTTAGACGCGATTTTGAATTATTGAAGGAAGACAATTCTTTATCCGAACATTTCAGTGCACCTCCCCTACTTGCTTTGAAGCAACCACCTAACCTTAGGCGATTACTCACTTCATCAAAACTTTCTAAACACCGTGACAAACACGGAGGCAACACCGCCTGCCAAAAAGCGCGATGCCAAATTTGTTCTCATATTTCTACAGGTACAAATGTATCTATCCCTGGGGTTCAGTCTCCCATCAGTCCCCCCCCCCCCTTTCGTGCGACTCCACAAATGTTGTTTATCTATTTTATTGCACTGAAGGTAATGAAGGCAATGAAGGTAATTACGTAGGTGAAACGAGCACCTCTTTCCGTTTGCGTTTTAAAAATCACAAAAAATCGATACGTGACAATTTTCCGGGTTTCCTGTGGCTGAGCACCACAATCTTCCCGGGCATTCTCTCAAAAATTTGAAATGTGTTCTAGTAGCATCTACCTTTAATTCATCAGCAAAACGAAGGCGCAAGGAAATTGACTGGATCTTTCGAATAAATATTCATGGAAACGGACTTAACAAAGACTTGGGAATTCTGTCCAATTATCACTTTTACAAACAAATTTGAAACTTTGTCAACACTCTTTCGTTGTCAAATCTGTTGTTATTGTGCTCGACCAACTAAGGCACCGTTAATCCTCCGGTTGTGTCTTCCTCAGTTTATCTGTTTAATTATTGTATTATCGTCGATTCTTTAATCGTTAAGTCTAACAGTTTATGTTTGCTAAGTTTAAAGCCCCGGTCACACCAAGCAACGATTCCTGAATCCGATACTATAACAAATTATCGCTCGGCAGCGAGCTGGTCACACCAACAACGAAATTCGTGCTGATTTTGCGAAGCCAGACAAACTAAGTAGGCTACAACGACGGACAACTAAACCCTGAGGACTATTCTACACAATCCTTATAGTTTTCATACGGGTTTTTAAAATCACTAATCCCTTCTTACAAGGAATAAATAATGTCAACTGTGAAAGTATGATACGGGTAACTTTCGACGCCATTTAGAAACTACATAGCCAGCTCTTGAGGCCAAGAACCTAGCCCACATGCTCTTGTAAACAAACTACGCAAGCTATACAGTATCACCACGAGTCGAACATGTAAAACAAATGTTTAGGCTACCACTTACTTTACGTCCGAGCGCTTCATTTCGTTCACATTGGGAAGCCATGCAGTTGTTTATCCTACAGAATTGGGCTCCTCCTACACAAAATCAGAGGATATCACAGACAGGCCTAGGCACACACAGTTTACACAACGTGCGTTCCATTTCTATGCTGTATATATACAGTGTTTGCACAATGTAGGTGTACAACAATGGC
Organism: Holothuria leucospilota; assembly: GCA_029531755.1. Classification (NCBI taxonomy): domain Eukaryota; kingdom Metazoa; phylum Echinodermata; class Holothuroidea; order Aspidochirotida; family Holothuriidae; genus Holothuria; species Holothuria leucospilota. The sequence continues at coordinate 8,673,169 of CM055973.1, forward strand.
GGCTGGTCGTCGTTTGGCGAGCGAAGGGGGAGATGATACGTCACAAGTAAACAAAGGATCTCATTGGCTAAGAATTTTATCGTTTCGTTCTGTCTTGTGTTTTTCGCTCTTCAAACAATTCGCACGATAATGGGACGATTTTCGATTCGTTTAGTACTTTGGTGTGACCACTCTGTTCAAATTGTATGGTAACTATTTCTATGCTGAAAACTACGTTATGGTATCGGATCCGGAATCGTTGCTTGGTGTGGCAGGGGCTTAATAGTATGTTTCCTAATACATTGAACTCTAAATTTCGCACTTGCAGTCTACTCATTGCTGAAGAAGGTCCCAAGGGGACCGAAAATTTCAATATAATTCATATTTTTGAATCTGCAATCTTGTTTGTCAACTATGAGACTGGTGTCTTTTTTGTTCTTGTTTATATATATATATATATATATATATATATATATATATATATATATATATAATATATATATATATTATATATATATATATTATATATATATATATATATATATATATATGCACGTTTAGATCCCTCCTCCATCATCTCATGGCAATGTTCCCTGACTTAATGATTTTAACTGAAGAAGGAGAAAAAGTTGTACAGAGGAATATTACCATCTAATATTTACCTTGGAGGAGCACCGAGATACCTAAGCTCACACATATATACCCGGACCGACTTTTGACACTATCAACTTACGTTTAAGTCCTGCAATGGACGAAACGAATATTATATGACCGGACCGTTTCTTCCGCATTCCAGGGAGCAATTCTTGTGTCATCCTTACTGCGCCAAAGAAATTAGTCTGGAAGACATCCTGCATTTGCTCCATTGAAACGGATTCAAATCTTCCCACCTGGGCGATGCCTGCATTGTTTACTGAAAGATTGCAAATATGAGTAACATATCCGAGTTCCAAAGATTGGTATGGTTATATCTTATTGCTTAGAAAATTTGTTTTTTCGTAAAGAAGTCAGATCTTTTCTCAATATTTTATATTAAATAAGTCTTTACAATTCTTGTTTCAACTGTTACGAAATATAATCATGGCCGTAGCTAGATTCATATGTTGGGGAAGGGGGGGGGGGTGAAGGTCCAAAACACCGACTTGATGGATGTTTTCTTCTAACTTAATGGCGGCGCGTAATTTGAAACTTAGTTTATGCGTCCAGTGTTTTTATGTACAGCAGTGGGTAATCTTTCCTTTGTCACTAGTTAAAGGTGTTGTCCTGGGGGAGGGTTCTAAGGGGAGGGGGTGAAATTTCTCTTAATTGAAGGTTGCTTAGATGCAAAATGGTGCTATCTTTGGGACATTTTTGGAGCTGATCATAAATGGCTGAAAAATGTCCATAATTAAGTGAATTCTAATTTTTCCGATTGGCTGGATGTTTTTTTAACAACTGAGTGGGGGCGGGTAAATTGCACCTTCCTTTTATGCGCCCTGCTGTGTTTGTATACCGCAATGTGGGTCCTTCCCTTGTCACTACATAAAAGTGCTGTCGTGGGGGACGTTTAAAGGGGTGTTCCCCTCCCCTTTGAGAATTTTTTGTTAATTAAAGGTTGCTTAGATGCAAAATGGTGTTATCTTTGTGATACTTTTGGAGGTGATCATATTTGGCTGGAAAATGTCCATATTTTAGTAAATTTTAATTTTTTGGTTAGGTGAACTTTGAAAGCAGGGAGTATGTTGTCTAAGGAAAGAATACGTTGTCAACAAACCTCCTGAAGCCCCCTCCCCCCCCCCCACACACACACCTTGGCTACTTTACTCCCTTCTATTCGGGCAAAGTTTTTACGCACAATATGTGCATGCATAGAGTCAACAGAAACTTTCTTGGACTATTACGAAAATTTCCCTCTCCTTCATTCTGCATTATAAATGAGCATCTAACTGTCTAAGGCCGGCAGATCAATTATCTCTGGATCAATTATATAAAATGGGGACAACGACATAATGTTTATTAGCTGACATCCAAATAATAATGTAGAGTATGAGCACTTTACATCTATCGTATATTTTACTAATTTTGAACAAAAATCCAAACAAACAGCTTCCAGCAATGGATACTGGGCGGGAGGGAGAGTACAGGTTCAGGAAGCTGATATAATACTTCTCTGATAGGTATAGCAAATGGGGTGAAGGACTAAAAACAACGAACTTCCAACCTTTCACATCATGCAACAAACTGGATTGAAATATCCTCTATTAATGCGAGACCCCTAAAGATGTTTGGCGATGTATCTCTGTTTTTCGGAAAGTGTTATGATCAGAATGGTTCCATGTATAATTCAGGCGAGGTTGAAGGCAGTGGCGTAGCTAGACATTTTTTTTGTGGGGGGGCAAAAGCAAAAATTTCCGACAGATTATCATCTAGGGACCTTTTTTTTTTTTTTTGCTTTCCGGGCAATTTGAGACCGAAATTTGCCCAAAATAAATACAACAATATCATAGTTACCTACTTACATTATAAAGGTTTCAAGTACGGTATTACGCGAGGATTCAAATTTTTCTTACTTAAAACGTCAATACTTCCTTCTTCTTCAAGTATGTTTCTCGTAAAGTTGACGATAGAGTCTTCTTTAGAGACATCGAGCTTCTTGATGAATAGGGATTTGTTTAGACTTTCACCAGCCGCTTTCTCGATGTCACCACATTTTTGCAGATTCCTCATAGTTGCAATAACCTGTGAGCAGCAAAATATTACAGGATTCATCGATGTAACTTAGAAGTGAAGAATATATATATATATATATATATATATATTAATAGGTTATAAATATATATATATATATTTATAGGGTATATATATATATATATATATATATATATATATATATATATATATATATATATATATATATATATATATATAACGCTAATTCCCACCTTAAGGGGAAATTGTTATATCTGCTTGTACATAGGGCGAAAAAAAGATAATAAAATACATAAGAAATAAATTCGCCCTAACGTCTAAACATATAATTAACGTTATTTCAATGGCCAGCCATCCGTTCGTGTTAACAGCCAGGTGTCCGTAAATTTGACAACTTTGAAGTAATGGCATCTAGTGTGTAAATCTAAGAGGGCGCTCTTGTAAGTTTACGTATTCCTATAGAAAAAGTGTGTGGAAACGTTAAGGCGAAACTTATATGTCACCCGAAAATTTTTTTCCCCTTAAGGTCGACTTTTCAACAACAACTTTCCCCCTAAGTGCCGAATTAGAGAAATATATATATATATTAATAAGTTATAAATATATATATATTTATAGGGTATATATATATATATATATATATCAAGTCAAAGTACTGCATGGCACTTATGAAGTATGTAGGTCAAAAAAGAAGTAGTAAATAGTGGTAATTGTTTGGGGAAAGGTCCACCACGTTTCGGGTTTACACCCTTTATCAGGTGGCAAAAATGCAACTGATTGTACAGTCAAACGTACAAATAAGAAAACACACAATAAAATTGGGCACGGGCAAATCGGCCAGGAAAACAGTGTTAAGTGATTAACACAGTTAGGTAACAACAATGCAGAAATTTCTTATTTATAGAAGTTCAAGTCTAACGTTTAGACCATGTGGGGACTGGGTTCCAAGTTTCGTGAAGACGGTTTTCGGCAGCCAGGCGATCATGATCGGAATCTCGACACGAGATGGTTGCCGAAACCATCAAGTCATGGATCGAGCATGCTGACGGGGATTGAAGTGTGTGGCTACAGAGAACCCCGGGAGGTTCTGTTTGATTGACCTCAGGTGCTCGGTGACTCGGTCAGCAAGACTGCGTTTTGTTTCCCCCACATACAGCAGGCCCGTACGCAGGATTTTTCAAGAGGGAGTTCGAATAGACCTTGTCACATGACGTAATCTTTTGTTTACGCGGTCATATTGAGGGTACGCGTTTGAGTTTGAGTTTATTTCCACGGTTAAATATACAACATATACAACATTTACACAAGGTGGTGGAGGAGGACTGAGGAAGCGAAGCTTGTGCGAGCAGTCCCCCTTAACAAAAGCAAATCATGACAAAACAAAAACAACAAAAGAAACAAAGAAAAGCCAAAACCTAGGAAGAATGGTCGCTAAGCAAATGGGATTCAAATTTAGTCTTGAAAGAAAATACGGATTTAGCATCTTTTAAAGTTCTGTGTAGTGAATTCCATATACTGACGCCGGTATTTATGAATAGGCGGCGAGATATTTCTGTGCTGGAAAAATTTGTACGTAAATGTTTAGAGAAACGTGTGTTATTAGTATGAATATCACTGTTAAACTTAAATTATACATCAAAGTTGCGGGGTAAGAGTCTGTTAACCTATCTATACATAAACATACCGACTTGGAATTTGAAAGTATCGAAAATTGTTAAGATTTTAAGATTTGAAAAAAGACTTTTACTGTGGGCACAATAACTAGAGTTCGTTATAATGCGAATAGCTTTCTTTTGGAGAACGTATAAACGATTTAAATAAGACGGAAATGCATTTCCCCAGATAGTGTTACAGTAAGACAATTTGGAATGGATAAGGGAATCATATAAGGTTTTCAAAGTATGGGATGGCACGAAATAGCGAATTTTCTGAAAGATTCCAATAACCTTAGAGATATTAGAGCAAAGATAATCAATGCATGTAATTTTTCCATGATAGATGGGAATCTAAGTAAATACCAACAAACTTAGTTTTGTGAACCAGATTAATTTCATTGTTATCAATATATAAGTGATCGTATCAACTTTACGTTGCATAGGATAAAATATCATGAAATTAGTTTTACTTGTATTAAATGACAGCTTGTTAGCTCTAAACCATGTAGAAACACAACTTAACTCAGCATTAATAATAGGGGATAGATAATGAATATCACTGTGCTTGAACAAAATACTGGTATCATCAGCAAAAGTGTAAAATTAAGCAAGGTAGAACAGTTACAAAGGTCATTAATGTAAACAAGGAAAGTAATGGTCCAAGTATAGAACCTTGTGGGACACCACAAGTTATAGAATTGTGCTTTGAAAATATCTTATTTACGCATACAGCTTGATTTGTATGGGATAAATAGCTTCTTAACCAATTATTTACAACTCCTCGAATTCCATAATGACTAAGTTTCTGAAGTAAAATATCATGGTTAACAGTGTCAAAAGCTTTTGAGAGATCTAGGAAAACACCAATGGTTATTTCGTTATTGTCAAATCCCTTAGCAATGTAGTTCACAATTTCAGCTGCCGCCATATAGGTAGATGAATTTTTACGAAAACCAAACTGAGAAGGTGAGAGAATATCATTCTTGTTAAGGAAGTCGATGAGTCTACCGTACATTACTTTTTTCGAGAACTTTTGAGGTGGTAGGGAGAATGGAGATTGGTCTGTAGTTGGAAAGCACAGTATGGACACCAGCTTTGAAAATGGGAGTAACTCTAGCTATTTTCATACGACTTGGGACGATTCCACTGGAGAGGGAAAGATTACAGATATACGTAAGGGGTGGGATAACACTCGGGCAGGATCGCAGCATATGAGTGGAGATACCATCCAACCCGGCAACGGGGCCCTCTTTCAGTTTACTAATAATCGAGGAAATTTCGGTACAGTTGGTAGGGGAAGCAAACATGCATGTAGACACAGGTTTAGTTAGAAAACTTGTAATCTTGACATGACTCCTTTGAATGTCATTGGCTAGACTCTGACCGATACTTGAAAAATAATCATTTAAACATTCCGCAACCTTCAAGTCTGTGTCAATTAGTTCACCATCATGATTAATCCAAAATTGTGAGTTTCCTTGTAAATTGCCCCGACCTATAACTTCATTTATGGTTTTCCGGGTTTCTCTCTGGTTATTTCTATTTTCATTAAGTAGATTACTATAATATGATCTTTTGGAAAGTCTAATGGTACTTATAAGGACATTTTTGTAGTTAACGTACTTTAGCTTATTACGAGGAGTACTGTTCTGAACGTATAACTTGTAAAGCCTTTTCTTAGTAGTAATAGATTAAAAATACCAGGGGTTGTCCACGGCTTACGTTTGCGTGACTTCTTAATTATACTACGAATAATAGGACAATTCTTTTCATAAATATCATTAATAACATCAGTTAAGAAATTACATGCTTCATTTAAATCGTTTTTAGAATAAAAGTGCTGCCGGTTAAAGATGTTAAGCTCAGCTATAAACGTATTACAATTACCACCTGAAGTATGTCTCTTTAGTACATAGCTTTTAACCTTATATGTTTCAGGAGAGTCACATGTTGATGAACAAACAACAGGAAAATGGTCACTTATATCTGATACAAGAATGGCGGATAAAGTGAAAATATTAACATTATTGAAATATATATTATAAATTAGAGTAATGGAGGAATCCGTAATCTCAGTTGGTTTTGTAATTAGTGGGAAAAACGAATCAGAATACATAGTATCTACAAAACTGGATACATTACTATTAAAGTCGTACTGAAGGATATCGATATTAAAATCACCAAGAAGTACGCAGGTCTTTTTACTCTGGTTGATAATAGACAAAAGATTGGACATTTCATTAACAAAAGTAACCAGTGAAGAGTCTGGTGGTCTATATATAACACCAACTACAACGTTGCGATCAGAATATAAAGCTTCAATGACGAGGGATTCAAAAGTACTATATTCGTGATTTAAGTCAGTCCTTAATTTGAATTGAACATCTTTACGTATGTAAAGACCAACCCCACCCCCTCGTTTACCAACTCTGCTAACCTGTACAAAATTATAATTTTCCAATTGTAACATGTTGAGGGGCGTGTTTTCATTAATCCAAGTTTCGGTCATAGCAACAATTGAAATTTTAGAATCTAATATGTCATTAATAAGATTATAAACATTGTCATAGTTTTTCCACGAACTGCGTGTATTGATATGGATAAATGACTTATCTAAACGGCTGACTTTCTGGGCCAATAGGTGGTCATCTAGGTAATTACATGCCAATATATTACTATAACTATTATCTAGAAACTCGTTTCCAGGATCTAAAGAATTTTCAAAAGTATTCGCCCAAAAGATATGATTTAAATCAGAGGCATGACCATTAAGGTGATTATTGGAAGACATAAACAACAAGAAACGTATATAACAAGTTACGAATAGAAAAACACAAAAAACTTGAAACAGAAAGGAAAGTGGGAATGTAAACAGGTTTGAAAATAAAAGAACAATACACGCACAAAGACATACAAAAATATCCTCCGGGGTTATCCTCTGGTGGGCACATTTGGTCTGGATTCTACATAAAGATTTCCATTAATGTACAGCTGACCATTCCGGAATCTTGGACGCTTTCCTTCAAGAAATGCAGCATTCATAATTGGGCGAAGTTTTGATTTTTCCCTGTAGTCCTCAGGGGTCATGTCCTCCGTTATATTTGTCTCAACAAAAAAAGTTTTTCAAACGTGCACTCTCTGTATAGGCTTGCAGTGGCTGCGTGAAGCAGTTTATTTGCAGCAGGCATATATGTACAGGAAGCACACTGTGTATTTTGCTTTTAGTGCACAAGGACAGCAGGTAACAAACTGCAAGGTTTGCAGCACTTAAAAGTGAAGCTCAACTTCAGATTTATTTTATACAGGCCAGCTGTATATGTTCAACAGTCGGATAAAGTACGGACTGCTGGATTAGACACTTTAAGAAGCATGTTCTTCAGGACTTAAAATTGTAACGAAAGAATAGCTGCACGCTTGTGACGCTGCAGTAGAAGAAGAGAAATGTACAGTGCTGCCATGGGATTTAAGACATACAGGACTCCTGCCATAATTTTGCGGAAAACATTTTTCATGGACGGATACGTAGTTTGATTCTATTTCGTTAATATCTTGTTTTGTTCGAAGAACAATTAAAATCATGTGGAATATACTGATTTAGAGTTTCTAAACTCTAACCCCGATATATATATTTCTCTAATTCGGCACTTAGGGGGAAAGTTGTTGTTGAAAAGTCGACCTTAAGGGGAAAAAATTTTCGGGTGAAATATAAGTTTCGCCTTAACGTTTCCACACACTTTGTCTATAGGAATACGTAAACTTACAAGGGCGCCCTCTAAGATTTACAAACTAGATGCCATTACTTCAAAGTTGTCAAATTTACGGACACCTAGCTGTTAACACGAACGGATGGCTGGCCATTGAAATAACGTTAATCATATGTTTAGACGTTAGGGCGAATTTATTTCTTATGTATTTTATTATCTTTTTTTCGCCCTATGTACAAGTAGATATAACAATTTCCCCTTAAGGTGGGAATTAGCGTTATATATATATATATATATATATATAAATATATATATATATATATATATATATATATATATATATTTCCCTAAATGGTCACTTAAGGCGACATATCGGGTGAAAAAATGGTACTTTAAGGCGACATTGACATTAGGTGTACATATACGTGTCGCCTAAATGTTTACAACGTTATAACAACCATTCCCTGCATGTTATTTCAAAAGTTTTGAAATATATAAAAGTATCCTAGCGCCCTCTGTTTGGGGTTACTATAGGTAAGTTGCACTAGAATCCCATTATGTATTAATTTACTATTGAAATTTGGGGGTGTATATCATGCATGTAATAAATTGGTATGTTAGGTGTACACACCCTTATTGCGCAATACCAATTTATTTCTGTTTTATTTAATAAAACGTTGTGCGTACGTCACACAGGTAATTGGACATATATTCAACTTGAGGGCGTTCCTGAAGATCATTAAGGTATTTTTTGTTTAATTTTTACCTGCATGAATATGCAAATATATTCAATTACCTGGTTGTCGCCCAAAGTGACCATTTTTTACCGTGTCGCCCAAAGTGACCATTTAGGGTTATATATATATATATATATATATATATATATATATATATATATATATATATATATATATATATATAAAATATATATGTATATATATATATAAATACATGCATACGCATATACATACACACATGTATATATATATATATACATATATATATATATATATATTTAACATAATGTCATACGGTATAACTGACTGCCACGTGGAATGGGGAATGGGATGTAACAAACTGTTCGTCTGAAGTGGACGGGAGTATTTACCCTATTGACAGTAATGCAGCACTGTGCACACTTGTGTTATATTTTTCAAGGGAGGTGATGAATACACAACCACGGAAAGGATGTGGGAACTGTGAACCAACTTTGCTCTGTTCCCGAAAATAGGTGAATATATGGTAATACCTCAGACATACATTTCACATGCAGATCATGACATACATGTTTGCCTTATATGCGCACCGCGAACCACACGTGGATCCAAAATAAACCCTATGAAAATCTCACATAGGCCTATGCCCCATCTGGACCCCATATGAGTCACACAAAAAACACATATGCCCCATATGAAACCCATTTATGGAACCCATATGTACCCCACATATGCCTTATATATGACCCATGTAAGCATTATGAATGTATTTGGTTAGTAATATATCAGCCCCACGTGGGCCCCATTTCCAGCCCATATTTAATCCCATATAGGCCCATCTTTCCCTCACGGAAACATAGAGCTGAGTCCCAGATGGGAATGCCATGTTGGCCCAATATAACGCACCGTATTGAACCCATATAGCACCCACATATCATTGTTGGTTGGGGGGGCAAGTATTGCATCTCCTACAGTTGCAAGGAAAAGTTCCCGAAGGGTTAGGCACTACTGCTTGAGGTTGGGAGGCTCGGACCAAGTGCTTAAATATGTTCTTTTCAATTCTGAACGCTGTGATGGGGGTTCGGGGAAATGGTCACGTATAGATGGGTCATGACGGAGGGTCTCTACATCCCTGTAAATGGCACGTACAATAGGAGTTACAAATGGGTGAAATTATAGGACCATCGGAATACGTCTGGTGGGTGTGTGGTCAACTTTGGGAACAGAGGGGACAGAGGCTCTATCAATTTCTTTCATGCGGTTCAGGGTATTTGAAAGCACTCTATGTGCATAAAGGCGTTGCTCAAAGAATAAAATTATCATCTTGGAAACTTTAGCAAAATTCTAGTCTTCGGAACAAATCCGTCTGACCCATAAAATTGTGAGTGAGGAGTCGAATCGGTTCGAGGTCTGGGTGGCTGGAAGGGACATGAGGTAGTTGTGAGAATCAGTGGGTTTAAAGTGGAGATTAGACTTGATTTTACGGCCGGAAATGGATAAGTCCATGTCTTAAACCACTACTGAGGGGTCGGAAATACAGTAAGTGAATTTTAAAAACGGACAAAAGGTTTCAGCAAAGTTAATGAACATTTCCAAATAGTTTCGAGGTCCCACTGCAGCCTCAACAATCTCGTCAATATACCTTTTTATAAAGTATGGGTTTGATCCCGGTAAACCAAGTGAACATCTGTTCCTCAAAGTGGCCCATGGTGAAGCAGGCCACAGAAGGTCCAACTTTTGTACCCTTAGCCACTCCTTTAATTTGGCGGAAAAAACGACCATTAAACTGAAAGCAATTTTGTGTGAGGACCAGTTTTGTCAAGCGAAGAAAAGCGCTAGTAGGGATGTTAGGGTCCTGGCGTTGATCAAGGTAATGGCGTATAATTGAAGTATAGATGCTTGTGAGATCCATGGTGTCACAAGCCTCTATATTTCAATCCCCCAACATGCTGTTACGCCATCACCTTGATCATCGTTCGCTTTCTACTAGGACCTTAACCGATAGTATCATTTGCAGAAGCACCTGCTGTTTCAAAAACGAAGCAACCTACTAAGGCCCAAAGGATACAATTCGAATTACAGCAACTTCAGCTTTGTGTATAGTATATATACAAGGGAGGTGAAAAGATACAAAAAGTGGAGTAATAATTCTCAGTAGTTAGTTTGTTCTTATTGTACGAATATTTCGTACATACTGAAGAAAGCGTTTGTTATTGTCTGACGTAAAGTGATAAAAAATATTTGATTAGTGGATTTCAAATCAGAGGTGACGAAGGTGTGGTTTTACATGCATAATTGTTTGGGTGAACAAATTTGTCAGTTGTTACAGAAAGTTTAATTACTTGTTAATTAGTGCTCACGGGGTAGATATTTAAAAAAATTACAAAATAAAAAGTCTGACAGACGCAAAAGAGGAGAAAGAAAACTCTACTTCAAGATAAGCCAAGTGCTTATCTTAAAAAACACAAAATCAGTAAGAGCAAACCAAGGAAACTGCAAAGACTATCCGAGAACTAAAAACCTGGAGGTTAGAATACCAAAACACCAGAGACAAAGATAAAACCTTTGAAGGCACCAGGGAACCCAGCAACGCATGGAAACCTAAGGGGGGCCAAAAAAAGGGAGAGAAACAGAATTAAAGACATACCAGAATTAAAAAAATAGACAAGAAAATCAAAATAACAAGACAATGATGAAGAGAAAAATAAAAAACAAAATGAACAACAAATCAAAAAGAAAAGAAAAACCAAACGACAAAACAGCTAAAAAAGTAAACGTTAATGAGAATAAAATAACAGCAAGTAAAAACACAACTTAACGAACTTTCCTAAATGCCAATTTTGGCAGTACATACCATCCATATTAAAACCCTTGGGGGTTAGGGGTACACAGTCCAGTTTCCCAATCCATTCCCTTTCTTTTTCAATTAGCAGTTTTTCCAATGTCCCTTTGCTACGATCAGCTTTGAAAATACGATCAGCAATCTGAACCTTAAAGGAGTCACAGTTATGAAAAAATAAGTGATCATAAAATTTTTGACTATAATTTGTTTGATGTACCAGCCCTATAAAGTCTAACATCACTCTTGTGCCCATTTATCCTTAAACGAAAATTATTAGACATACCCACGTATTGAAACAGACAGACAGGACATAACGTCCCCTTTCTGGCGTACTGACGAATCGCCAAAACCCGAATATCACGAATCTGTGGTTTTTACATTTCACATAGTGACGAATGCTATCTCAATTGGAGGTTTTTTGCTTAATTAATCGTTTATATGTTTTAAAGTGTAGAAAATGAAATATATTACAATGTCATTTCTATATTTAATGCTAATATATACAGATTTGGGGTTAAATTGCATTCGTCACTATGCCAAAATGACCAAATATAGGCTACAGATTCGTCTCTAGTTTGTTATTTGTCAATACGCCAGAAAGGGGACGATGAAATAACGTACATAACCCAGAGTAAGTCACAAGTAGTAGAAGAGTTCTTACATTTTAAATTCTTACCAGAGGAAGTTCTCATGACAAAATCAAAGCACACAAGTAAACCAACAAATTTGACACATGTTCTTGGCATAACAACGATAATGATCAACGGCCATGTTCAAATTAACTCTACTTGGGTCCAAAAGTTTAGCTCGACATAGGGACCTTTGAAGATAGCCTACCTGTACTTTTGCATTAATTGCATGACTTCAGAAGTGCCGAACGTTTGCCAAAATATATGCTCTACTACGATCATGAATATAACTTGTGACGCAAATATTAGAATACGGGGTAATGAACTAGTTTCCTACTAATAATTAAAACACTAACTTCACCTTTTTGAGTCAAACTTCTAAAAGTCAGTCTTAAGGGAAAATAATACGGTGTAACGCAGTAGTGTTGACGGTGTAACAAACAAAGCCCGTAGTAACCTCCGTCTTGGCTTACAGAGATCGACACAAATATAGAACAATAGATCTCACTTGAACTGCTGTATGACCATAATGTATTGAACGCATCTGTGGTATACTAGGCTACCACCACTTGTTTCCATACTGTAGCTCAAAGGGTACTAAAACAGCCTAGCAAGAATTACTGAACGACGATGATAACAGTGACGGTGAAGATGTAACTGTTGATAAAGATGGTTCAATCTGTAAAGGATAAATACAACCAATAACCTTGGTTTAGATATATATGGCACGAAAATCAATTTTTCCAGGCATATGGCAGCCCTTCTCATATGCACCACTACCAGTGACATACTATACTGCTTAAAGCTAAATTCTCAATTACTACATTTTATTTACACCTACCATTGCTAGGTATCACACCCTCACTAAATACAATAACAGATTAATTCTCAGGAACCGTAGATAAATCTTCTTATCAACTACAGATCATATCTAGTCACTTACAGGTAGTACTCCAAACCAACATACACAACTCATGTGGCTAATATGCCATGCTTCATTACTTTGCCCTTTATTACGAATCACATGGCACCCTTACATAACTAAATGATGAACACCTAACAGCATAGGTCATGTTTCTACAGGGCTCATATTTAGTAAAAACAAACCCTTGATTCAGCCTTCATAACTAAAGTAACTAACCAACACCCAAACATTACAGCATTGAAATGCTTAAACTAAAGCCTATTAATACATAAATCATGGGGCAAGGTTTAATTCAATAAGTAATACAAAAAAACTCAGGACATTGGGTCTCTCAAAGGAAGCAAAGGACTTGAATCAAGTGAGGAATTCTCATTCCTGACAAGCTCCACCTATACCCTGGCACCGTGCCGAAGAAGAAGAAGAAGAAGAAGAAGAAGAAGAAGAAGAAGAAGAAGAAGAAGAAGAAGAAGAAGAAGAAGAAGAAGAAGAAGAAGAAGAAGAAGAAGAAGAAGAAGAAGAAGAAGAAGAAGAAGAAGAAGAAGAGAAGAAGAAGAAGAAGAAGAAGAAGAAGAAGAAGAAGAAGAAGAAGAAGAAGAAGAAGAAGAAGAAGAAGAAGAAGAAGAAGAAGAAGAAGAAGAAGAAGAAGAAGAAGAAGAAGAAGAAGAAGAAGAAGAAGAAGAAGAAGAAGAAGAAGAAGAAGAAGAAGAAGAAGAAGAAGAAGAAGAAGAAGAAGAAGAAGAAGGAGAAGGAGAAGAAGAAGAAGAAGGAGAAGGAGAAGGAGAAGAAGAAGGAGAAGGAGAAGGAGAAGGAGAAGGAGAAGGAGAAGGAGAAGGAGAAGGAGAAGGAGAAGGAGAAGGAGAAGGAGAAGGAGAAGGAGAAGGAGAAGGAGAAGGAGAAGAAGATGATGAAGATGATGATGATGGTGATGACAACTTATTGGGGCATTATTCGTAGTATACCTAGGCACTGTAAACAGTGTAGTTGTTTCAAAAGTAATATGGATCTCTAGCTGTCTCAAAGTTTGTATGAAAAGAAGGAAATTCGGTGTTATTTTGAGACGAAAAATACTGCAAGACTGATTGGAGCAAATAGGACTCAACACAAACAGTTGTCTTCGAAAGAATTATTATTTACATTGCATCAATGACATCATACAATTGCGAGAACCCCAGGCTATCCATCTGGTAGTATATTTTAGTCAATATTTAGTCTTACTAGATTGCATCTTATTTTATTTCAACTCAGTTTATAATCACTTACTGGTATTACACACTTGATTTGTGGGACTTCGGTGAACAGCTCCAACGAGGTCTGTCTATTGCGAGTAGAACATATCACTGCTCACTACAAAAATATAGGATTTGGGGGGCGATTTTCAAGCTGTTTGCGAGATTCGGTGATTCGTCATAGCTAAGGACGACAGCGAAAAGTTACGCGATAAAGTCAGCGGTTTGTCCCGAATAGGCACTCCGTCAGTCCGTGTAGCTGCCTAGCCTCTTTGTAACTGCGATACAGACATATGGGCACCGTCTCTAGAATCGCAGCAACTCCTCGGCCCAGTCAGGAGGACACACATACAAGGAAAGTTGCAGAATTGGCATACTATCTTGTTTAACAGTTGAATACAGAATATATTCTCCCTCCAACCGCGTCGGAATATTGGGCTATAGCAGAATAATTGTGAAATTACAGCACAGTTTTCCAGGATATGTTTCACATTTCTGGAGAAGATACGTGAAAACGGCACATTTCTTCAAGCTCCAGTAATTAAGAAAATGTGAAAACGGCATATTTCCTTAAAAGTTCTCTGTAAGTATGAACGCATGTAAAAACTGCACAGGCCTTAACTTGGTCTTAACTTGCCTTAACTTGACAATCACAATTCTCCAATATTAGACATATCTTTGAAAGTCTAAGTATTTTAAGGCAAGTTCACACCGGTACAACATTGCTGACGAGGCCCTGTCGCTCTCGTGGCTCAGTCCGAAGGCAGTCCAGCTCGCCTAAGACCTCAAAGATCACATTGTTAAGTCCTCACTACAAATCTGCATCTAATCTCGGTGGAAATCATTTCAAACCACTTTCAAGTTGCCCTCACTATTCCAAAAACGACCCCTGTGTTACCGTTCCTTCATTCCTATCAGGTCTAGTTATCTCAGTTGCTGACAGCTCAAAACCACCCCCCCCCCACCCCCCGTGATACCATTTCGTCATTCCTACCAGCTCTAGGTATCTCAGTTGCTCATAGCTTGAGTGTGATGCTTACCGTCTTTGTTGTCCTTTACATTAGCAAATGCATTCAAATTAAACTGATCAAAGGGAAATTTTTAATTTCCCACAGTAAGACTCGATCACACGACTCAACAGTCATCTTGCAAAAAGCAATATACTTTTCTTTGTACAGGTCATTCAAACGTTTAGCCAACTACTCAGTGAGCCTAGGACTATGTACAAAAGACGGTAACCCTTGAACCGTGGTTGTCATGGAAATAACGCACACTAGCCCACGAAATCCCTGTACGGACCCCTCAACTCATGAATAATTATAAGCTATACTTCTGACATGTGACACCAGCATTGACTTTTTTTCAGATACGCTAATGAGGTCAAACAGTATTTCTTAACTTGTGAACCCGTCCACGTATCTGGATAAAGTCGTTGCGGAAGCTATGGCTCTCGCACAATGGAAATTTGACTATTCTCATTTAGCAACTGAGGAGTGGGATAACATGTTTAGTATGCATTGACACTTAAGGCCGGTCCATACTTCATTATAGCGCTATAAAGCTGTGTTTGCGGATGTTAGCTGGATCTCGATATGCCGATGCAAAATTGATTCATACTTCAGTTTTCTCGCATAGCTCAACTTTCGCAGTACTGCCATGCAATGCACAGTCTCCCAATACCTGCCTATTCAAAGGCCAAGTACAGCACATATGTGTATGCGGTTTGATCGGCTCTACCGCAACGACAAAGTACACTATTGATTACTGTGATAATTTTAAGGGAATACAAGAAAATCCTGCCTTACTAACCTTTATGTCTTAATTCGTGGAAAGGAATAACTGTTTCCCTCCATTTCGACAACCCTGACTGTCACACCACACCATTGATGTTGTCGCTTTATACCCCAGCATTCCCCATAGTGAGGGTTTGTCTGCTTTAAGATCATTTCTTACCAAGAAACATTTTTCTTCTGATATGGTAAATGGGATTTGTAAGCTGGCTAAATTTGTTCTCACTCGTAATGTTTTTGAATTTAATGCTGACTTTTACCTTCAGATCTCTGGCACCGCAATTGGCTCCGTCCTATGCGAACATCTTTATGGGTATTTTTGAACAGGACCTCTTAGCTGATTGTGATACTAAACCTGATGTTTTGGCTCAGATTTATTGATGATATTTTTGTTGTATGGACTGCAGGGTCTACGAAATTTGAAGAATTCATGTCCTTTCTTAATTCGAGACATCGTACAATTAAATTTACCTTTGATTACTCTTTGGAGAGGGTTAACTTTTTGGATGTAAAGGTTTCTCGTGATTCCATGGACTTAATTTCGACTGATTTATATTCCAAGCCCACTGATACCCATCAGTACTTATCCTCATTGAGTTGTCACCCTAACCATATTAAACGAAGTATTGCTTTCAGTCAGAGTCTAAGAACTCTCAGGATCTGTTCTGATCCTTCCACTGCTCGTCTTCGTTGCAACGAATTGTGTGACTTTTTGGTCCATATGGGGTTATAACCGTCAGAAGGTGTTTTGTCAGATTGATAGGGCTTTTAAGTCATTTTATAGTAAGCCTACTATTCCCCCTAGTGTCGAAGGAGAGAAACCTGAGCGTATTTATTTCACGGTTCAGTACCACCCTGGTTAACCTGATATTAAGGGTACTCTAACGAAATACCTTCCTCTCCTCCATCTTTCGAGCAGAATGAGAGAGGCGGTTCCGGAACCCCCAATTTTGAGTTTTCGTCAACCCTCTAATCTTAAGAACCTTTTGGTGAGGGCCAAAGTAAAAAATCCCCGTCCCAAGGGCGAACCCAGTAGACCTTGTTACAGAGGTAAAACCAAACCATTTCAGCTTTGTTCAAAGGTTGTGGCTAGTGACATTGTTACAAGCACTGCTAATCGTCGCAATTTCCATAAATGGGTAATCTACCTTATTTCCTGTCAGGTTTGTTTCAAACAATATGTAGGTCAGACTAATGACCTTAGGCTAAGAATTAATGGACGTAAATCTAATCTTAAAAAGTTTAGAGAAGGTAAAGCTTTGAGCAGCCATTGCACTGAGCTCTATAAACATCTCTCTAGCCACTCCCCTGTTGATTTTATTGTCCAGATTCTTGATAAGTTAATTACCGAAAACTTCTTATCAATAGAGAATGTTACCAAACTTTTAGAGCAGGAGTTAGACTTAAGGGAGAAGAAATGGATCTGGAAGCTTGAAACTCTCTGGTTCCAAAGGGGATAAATATTAATGACGGTTTTAACTATCAAACTAAGAACCGTTGTACAAGACACGTGTAACCATTTTCTATTTGGGAATCAAAATTTTCTCAGTGCTGCTTTTCGCTTTCCTTTGTCTATTGTTCCCTTTTACTCACTTCCGTGATCTGTTTTGGTTGGTCCTGTGTACATTTTCGGTATACTATTGTTCTGTTGTTCTGCTCGATTGCCTCTTTTTCATTTGGCTAGTCTTTAGTGGTTGTTCATTTACACTTGTGTTTTCGTTATCTGATGAAAAGCTCGGAGAGCTTGAAAGCTGTTAAACTTTATATCTTGATTATGTTTCACTGGATCTTTTATGATTTTCTCATTTTTGTTATCTGGTGTGATGCTTTTAATGTTAATATATATATATATATATGCCTGTCTTTTACCTTGGGGGAAAAATCGTTTCCGCTCAACGTTTTCACACACTTTTTACATAGGAATACGTAAACGTATGGTAACTTGCTTCTAGCTAATGGCGAGCCATTGAAATAACGTTATGTTTCTAAACAGTTTATTTTACCTTAGGGGAAATATATGCTTATGTATTTTATTGTTTCATTTTCGCCTTGACGAAAATGCGTTATCGTGATTTCCCCAACGTTTTAATTTAGTGTTATAATATATATATATATATATATATATATAGATATAGATATAGATATACATATATATATATATATATATAAAAGTGTAGGCATGGTGAGAAACCAGCCAACCGAGCCAAGAAAAGATAAGTTTTACTCCAATCCTGCCAGTTGCCTGACGAATGCCATAAGGCATGAAACACCGTGTAGCAACCACTCAGTAGTGTATAGGACTCAATACTGTATGAAAGCTCTGTTTTTTAGATATTGAGCACTTTTCTGAGTTAGAGATACGTCAATATAACATATATTTATATATATATATATACACATATATGCCAGGAAATTTTAATTGTGATACATGTAATGTTGTCTATCTACTTTTCTGCACGACGTGCCCCCACGCTACATATATAGGAGAAGCAAGCACCAAGTTTAGACTTCGATTTCACAATCATAAACTTAGCATAAGAAATAATATCCCTGGACTCCCCGTTGCCGAGCATTTTAATCTGCCTGTAAATAGTGTGTCCTATTTAAAATGTGTTTTGTTGTACGGAAATTTTAAAAGCGCGCAGGAGAGATGCAATCGAGAATTAAATACGATCATCTCTCGAAACACTCACAGGATGAGTTTAAATAGGGATTTGGCTTTCATGAGCGGTTAAGTGATAGGTCTCTAAGCGAGGGGCTTATATCTATATAAATGTGAGCAAGTTTTCATTTACACTAATTCCTATACTAAACTGAGGAATGGCTGAGACAGTCTGAAATATTTTGTATCTCACTGATTTGTATTATATTATACTTGGAAATCGAATGTATGCATTTTTTGTCTTCTTTTGACTTATATAATATATATATATATATATATATATATATAAATACATACATATATGTAATATACATAGATATATAAAATATAATATATATATATAAACATATATGTAATATACATAGATATAAAAAATATATAATATACATATAGATGTTATGTTATGTTATGTTATGTTAATGACACTTGATATAGCGCACTGCACAACAAAAGGTTTCTGAGGCGCTTTTCGATAAAAATAAATCCACTACATATTAAATGCTTCGTTAAACAGGTGGGTTTTTAACTAAGTCTTAAATATTTCAATGCTTGGACTACATTTGATGTTGCCTGGTAGAGCATTCTACAACTAATATATTTTATAAATCTATTATATTACATTTATGTATATATATATATATATATATATACATATAAGTCAAAAGAAGACAAAAAATGTATACATTCATTTCCAGTTAGAATCTATACTGATTCTAACAAACACCAAAAAAAATACTCAAGAAGTAAACTTCAGCTGCTACCTGCCAGCGAATTTAAATGTAATACACTGGTAGGATCCTACACAAACATTAATTTCATACATACAAAAATTTACAGTTTTTCTTTTCTGTTCGCAAAATTGGGCTCCTTGTTCAGTCTTGTCATTTGCCTAAAGTGTCCAATTGACACTTTATTTGTGTATATATATATATATGTATCGAAAACAGAACTTGACGTTATAATGAAATATTTTGTAGTGTGATTTCAAATGCCATTTTCGACTAATTAATTTTGTCATTTGTCATATTGACATTTTTGATGCTTTGTCACTGCTTTGCAAACATCACTCAGGAATCTCTTTGCCTCACCATTAATACGCTATATTTATCTTCTCAAGCATAAAAGAAATATTTTCAAATAACATCGAAAGAGATTAAAAATATTTTTAAGTGTCAAAGTACTGGCGAAGAGAGTGCTTTGTCTTCTCCAAACTATGTTTTACCTTCAAACCGTTTTCCTTTGCCAGTAAAATCGCAGTTGCCAATCCTATACCCGATGAGCATCCAGTAATGACGATTTTCTTTGTGGCCATCTTATCAAAAAAAACTTCAAAGAAAAGATTTTCACTGAAAAGATATGAATGAAATATCGAAATCAGATTGCTCGAACAGCTTCTAACAGTGGACTTTTCGAATGACAACACAGATTAGCAGTGGTGATGTGTAATTGTGCAGTTGAGCTTAAGTACACATGCAGGCTTTGATATATTTAGCCGGTATAAGTGGTGCAATCTAAAAGGAAATTGTAGTTTGCCCAGTTCACATGTGGGCATAAATATAACAATGCCCAATTACTTTTCATCTTTACGTCGATCAACTATCTCAAACTTATCATCTATGGTAAGAGTTATCTTAGCACTTGTAGACAGAGTAAACAACAGTTCTGACTGAGAATGGTAACAAATCCTCCAGCTTGATGCGTTTTGCTTTCCCTTGACTACTGTACAAGACGTTGCTTTGGCCCTTCCCTTTACTATGAATCACTTAAATGCTCAGACTTTTTGAGAAGCTCTTGACCAACCCACAGTTACATTTATTTACTTAACAAGAAGTTCAGAGTGCTCACGATTCCAGGTAAAAGTAACTTGCCACTCGAGCTCTTTTTGAGTACTTTCGGTAATTTAAAACAAATAAAATGAATGATATACTTTACTTTTATATATATATATATATATATGTATGTATGTATGTAATATATATGTGTATATATATATATATGTGTATATATATATGTGTATATATATATGTGTATACATATATGTATATATATATATATATTCATATATATATAACGCTGTTAGTTTTAAATGCCGAACCTGCCTTTGTCGCCTCACTATGAATGGAACCTATCCACAAGTCCACCCGGGCGTCGACAATAAGCGCTCCATTTGACCCTCCAGTTTGATAATGTCATAAACAGCCTCTTACCCCCAGGGACGTCACCTAAGCTACTGCTCTTAGACCTCTACCAATAATCATATATTTTATTTTTTTTCAAAGGATGTACATGTTCAGTATAAAATCCCTTTACAAATACGTTTTCCGATATCTTGAAATTCTAAGTGTTTCACAAGTTCACCTCCAGTGACCTCTGGTGACCTATTCTCTGTATTTGAAAAAAATCATTACGTAACAATTTGGTTGAATGTAGTTTTATGTCAAAACTTTAACCGCCTTCAGAATCGCAGTGAAAACGTTGATACTTAAGGTTGAGTATTAGCTCTACTAATAAACAAGCCTTTGAAATGTTTTCTAGTATTTTAACTATGGTCAAATGTTTTCTTCCTTCTTAATGAGCAGATAATTGCAGTCATAAAGCTAAAGCAATTATTGATCTAAAAGATTTTAAGATTGATTTTGGCCTATAGTAAAGTACACAAAGAAATCGTGTCCAGTGCGATTTTATACTAACATCAAGCTTGCTTTGCTCCTCCTCAAGCTTGATCAAGCTTGTCTGCATTGATTGTGATCTTTACACGAATATCTTGCTTGTTTGCCCTTAATGGCTTGCCTATTCATTGGTATACAGAGACCTTTACTGAACTTTGAACAAACTAACGATGTAAATCATAAACTACTTAAAGTTGACTTGATACGAGGCTTAAAATGGTCGTTAAAACTGTGGGTACAATGATTTTGATAAGAGATGTACATTGGATCTAAAAAGGAGAGGAGTACATACATAAACAATTTTTGAACTCTGCTTTTCATAAAATCGTTTTTTTTCTGCAGTGACAAAGCTTCGGTTATATTTCTATTGATAAAAACTGTAAACCTGCTTACAGTCTTTTAGCTTAGAAAGAAAAGGCTAGCCGGGACCTTATTTATGCAAAGTTTTTCACTTGCAACACAAGCTTTAATGGGTATGTAAACTCTTTCACAGACTGAATCTTTCCAAGAATAAACTACTTTGCATGAAAAATGGGAAAACTATATGGTGCTTAAGATTTCATTTGCAACTGAAAGAAGTTTACTTTAAAAAAATTGTTTTCCTTTAATGGTCTACTTAGCGTCTAAAATAGTATCAGAGACGAATATGCATTTTCAAAGCAGCCATCCATAGCTCCATCCTTTTTACCCACAGAAAGTCTTTGTAGGAGTTTTTCTGTATACTAATTCGATAAAAGCAAAGCTTTGTGCCTAGTATCCAATGAATGAAGCAAAATTAGAAATACTGCAACTTCCTCTCTATTATAGACCTAAAAGGGATCAAGCAAATGTTCTGAATGCTCTTTTGTTACATAAAAATCAGATTACCACTTTGCAGTTCCCCTCTGGGTAGCAAATACCACTTAATTAAATAACGTTAATATATAACTTAAGCAGAGACACAGATGGTTTTTTCAGAAACCTAGCATCTACGTCTAGATGAAACGAGAAAACAAATGTACAGTGTTCCATCCTAACCAAAAATGTCCGATTGACCCAACCTTTCTTTGGCATACAGTTGCAAAGCAGTTGAAGTATGAGGGCATGAGTACATTGAGGAAAGGTTTGAACAGTTCCCAAGCAATGTTTATGTACAGTTAACATGTAGTATTTATTGAAATACACATGCTGAATGAGCCTATTCTTAAAGGCGTAACGCTGAGTGCGGAGGTGAAGACCTTATGCCTAAGATAAGCTTTTTTTTTTCTTTATAAGTCTTGAATGAAAACAGTAAAAGGAAACAATGGAAACCTATCATCAAATGCCATAACACAAAAGTGATGTTGCAATATGAAAGGGCGTAATTTGTACATTTACCATATTCAGAATAAAAGTCTTTTCTTACTGAGATACTTTTTTGTCATGTCCCTCTCCAGGGTCTTTTCATCGTTTTGTACAAATGTTACCAAAAACTGATTCATATGAATATCAGATTTGTCAGTTTTGGGTATCACCCAATAAAGATACAATTCTTGATATTCTGGCTGTAAATGATCGCATTGTTGTAACTGTATGCTGTTGAACAAAACAAAGTTCTATCTAACATTAGTATTTGGCATATAGTTAGGTTTAATTTAGTAAAATTAATGGATAGTAGTCATCATTTTAACTTACTTTAAACCAATCCCTCTGCAACAAAATCTGATGGAAATATCAGCTGACACTAACATTTAGTGGTGGTGATTAGACCAAAACTGCTTTGCAATTAATTTCAAAGTGACGCAATGAAATTATAGTGTAGTGCTGGTTGAAGTAGAAGAAGGAAAAAGATCATTGACACAAAAAATTTGACACAAAACTGCAGTTCAAAGCCATTATGAATATAACATTTTTTTCCTCTTTGCACTGTTTTACGGCAAATGTATTTTGTTGTATAATTTCAGTCCCACTCCCTCTTCTGTCATATTGAATTGCCTACATAGATTATTGACCTTTAGACAAACTTTGTATAAAGTTATAGTCAAGTGAAAAGTGCCTAGTTATCCTGTCAACTCTGCTACTGATATGGAGTATCTGCACTGTTTCTCAGCCTATTCTAGTGGGTTCTTCTGATGTTATTTTTAAGTACGAGTTGCATTGTGACTGTATTTGTTTTGTTACTGGCATAAGTGGCCAGCCATAGGGGCACAGCTGTGCAATTATCCCCATAGGCATAGGAGGCTTTTCGAGACTGGGGATTGAACCTTGTTTCGGATTGCCGACCTGGGGGAAGGGGTCCTTCTTCCCTTTGGAAAATTTTTGGGTATTTGAGGGTCCTCTTATGTAATTTTGTGCAACATTTTAGACAAACTTTAAGGAAAATTACTGCAAATTTTTTGACATTTCTTACAGAAGAGACAAATAAGGGGTTTTTGCCCTTAGATCTTGGGGGGGGGGGGGGGGCAGAAGCATACTTTAGCCCCCACATTTTTTACTAGGGGGATAAGGCTCCCCAGCCCCCCACTTCCTATGCCTATGATTACCCCCAAACCTTTGCAAATCATGGCCTCCGTTCACCAAAAATAGCATAGTAGAAAGAGATAACTAAGAAACTAGAGGCAGCAGCATCCCTTTCATCTCACAAATGTCATATATTTTTATTGCGTTGCTCTATCTGCTGGTGTTATGGATTAATATTGTGCTATAACTTCAATGTATGTTGCCCAACACCCAAAATAAGTTTTGTTGATGCCACTATAGGGTACAGGGAGACAAAGTGGGCTGCCAGAGCTTCCAGTTTGTCAAGAGCTACATGTTGAACACCAGCCTCTAGATATATGACCTGGTCAGGGTGATGAAAACTATGTACCAAACCATCTGTATTTGCACCGAATGTGATTTACCTCCAGGCGCAGATCCAGACATTTCGAAGGGGAGGGGGGGCTGAAAGCCCCCTTGAATATTCTCTTAGATTAACATTATGCTAATTTTCGCGTATTTGTTATTGTTGATCTCGCGAAAAAGAGGGAGCTGAGCCCGAGGAAGCCCCCCCCCCCCCCTTGGATCCGCGCCTGACCTCCCACGAGGAAATTCCTTGCCCACACCATCTACCAGACCTCGCTTGTCTTGATGACGATACTGATGTCGATAACAAGCTACCATACAAAACGCGGGACTATTCAGAGCCACACAACCAACTACGCGAGTTACAACCAATTCGCGGAATACTTTCCCATGACGAATGGAAGCAATTTTCAGAAATTTGTATGGAAAATCATGCCAAATGATGTTCAGGTTTAAGACAAAGGCATGGGCATCAACAGGTGGGAGACAAGGGACACCCCTCCCCCCGAATGAAAGTAAAGGGGATTGTCCCCCTCACTGTTTTTCAGAATCCTATCAAAAATAGGGACATGTTTGATTCCATAGCTTGCAATGTAGCTGCTTACAATGGAATCAATTTTAAATGGTTGAAACAACCATTTGATTGATTTAAATCGTGGGGAAATACCTCCAATTTCTCCACAGATCCTCTGACCTCCAAATTTCTGCAGGGCCCTCAAAGGGAAACATTTCTTTTAAAATGCACCATCGTGGTATTTTCTCCAAATATTATACATTACAAGTGTTACAGAAGTTGCATCATTTGAATTTTTGAAAATTAGGGCCATTATCTTTCAGCAAGAAATAACTGAATTTCTTTCAGTGTGAGAACCTTATGTCCTGAAAAGAAAGCTGCAATAGCCCGTCGTTGTGAATTATCTATCATTCTGTATCTATAAATGTTGGTTTTTATAAATATGAAACTTTTCTGTAAAAGAAACGCAGAGTATTTTCCTTTAAGGTAGCCATGCACGGGGACCCTGCCATATGTGATAGTAAGACCGCTGAAAATAGGTTCCAGATTGAGGCTCTATTCACCAGGTTTCATTTCGGTTTTAGATTTTATGAAATTCGATGTTAATGACTTAGAGCGTAGGTTAAACGTTGAAACGAGGCAAGCTAATGAACTTGGAAAACATATCCATGAAATGGAGAATTCTTGATAGATTTTATTTTGCCCGATTAAAGAGCTAGTTTTCTCGTCTTAGGTTAATATAATGGGTGGGGTAATTTATACGTTTATTACTTCAATCACAATACACTCGTTAGCAGAAAGGCTGTTTCGGGTACATTATCCTGATTAATTATGCAAGAAAAACCCTGAGGTCTACATCTCCCCTCCTTACCTCCTATTTACGTATGTACCCTCACTTACCCGCAGTATTACCTGGCAAATGAAAGGTAACTTGGTGGAAGCTGAAAGCCCTCCAGCAGGCGCGGTTTTACGGGGGGGCTTTGGGGGCTTAAGCCCCCCCAAAGTTCGCTCAAGCCCCCCCCCCCCCCCCAAAATTTTCAGAGGTTGTGTTATGCTATATTTGCGTGTACTGAGAAAAACAAAATTGTCCAATACACTTGTGCACATCTTGGTCCAGTGGAATTAGTTTGTCAAGGTAAACTGTCGTCTGTGTCTCGAAATCACATATTAGGTTCACGATTTCATACAATGGAAGTTGGGTCAGATAAGTAACATCTATGATAGTATGTACGTACATGTAAATCAAGTTAAAGGATTAATCATCTGTTGCAAGTTCAAAACGAGTCATTTCGTCGCTGATCTCGTCAAGCTATACTAGCCCTTTTAAGTCAAATCTACAGACCGAATCGTTATTCCCATTAATGTGAACAGGTCCAGTTGCTCGTATCTCTCAGTAACGTTTGCTACATTCTTCCAAATAAAAAAAATATATGCCTGTATATACGTTACATCTACGTCATGGTCAGGGGCGGTGCCACTCAGGAGGAAGGGAGGCCTATCCCCCTGTAATTTGCAGGAAAAGAGAAAAAGAGTAGGAAAAGAAGACGTGAAAGACAAGAAAAGAGGAGGGCGGGGTAGGCCTATATCTGATCCATATAGTTAATTCAGGGCTTCCAAGAGGCCATATTCCGGTTTCTACCAGCCTTTAGATACGATTTTTTAATGCACAAATGAAGGCAAATTTTCTTAATAGTTCGAGAATATTTCTGTGGACTCCACGCACGTATTTTTGCGTAAAACTATCCCCGACTAGAGGGCAGTAATGTGTCCAAAAGGGGACTTCAGGAGGTTTGTTGATACATACCCTTAGACAAAAAAGGCTCCTCTTTCACCTAACCAAAAATATTAAGAATGTTTTGAACTCATATGATCGGGTCCAAAAATATCCCAAAGACAACACCATTTTTGCATCTAAGCAACCTTCAAGTAACCAAAATTTCTCAAAAGGGGAGGGGGACCCCTCTCCTTAGACCTATCCCCTAGAACAGCCCTCTTTTACCCAACCAAAATTAGAATTCACGAAGTTATGAACGTTTGCCAGCCATATATCAGTCAAAACTGTCCCGAAGACCGCACCATTTTGCATCTTAGCAACCTTAAAGTAACCAAAATTTCTCACAGGAGAGGGAAACACCCCTTCCTTTAGACCTCTCTCCTAGGACCGCCCTCTTTCCCCCGACCAAAAATTAGAATTCACAAAATTGTGAACATTTTCCAGTCATATATATCAGTCAAAAAATAACCCTAAGACCCCACCATTTTGCATGTTAGCAACCCTAAATTAGCAAAAATTTCTCAAAGGGAGGGGAACACCCTTCCCCTTAGACCTCTCCCCTAAGAAGGCCCTCTTTCCCCCAACCAAAAATTAGAATTCACAAAGTTATGAACATTTTCCAGTCATATAGTCAAAAAATTACGCAAAGAACGCACCATTTTGCATCTTAGCAACCTTAAATTAGCAAAAATTTCTCAAAGGGAAGGGAACACCCTTCCCCTTAGACCTCTCCCCTAAGAAGGCCCTCTTTCCCCCAACCAAAAATTAGAATTCACAAAGTTATGAACATTTTCCAGTCATATAGTCAAAAAATTACGCTAAGAACGCACCATTTTGCATCTTAGCAACCTTAAATTAGCAAAAATTTCTCAAAGGGAAGGGAACATACCCTTCCCCTTAGACCTCTCCCCTAAGAAGGCCCTCTTTCCCCCAACCAAAAATTAGAATTCACAAAGTTATGAACATTTTCCAGTCATATAGTCAAAAAATTACTCTAAGAACGCGCCATTTTGCATCTTAGCAACCTTAAATTAGCAAAAATTTCTCAAAGGGAAGGGAACACCCTTCCCCTTAGACCTCTCCCCTAAGAAGGCCCTCTTTCCCCCAACCAAAAATTAGAATTCACAAAGTTATGAGCATTTTCCAGTCATATAGTCAAAAAATTACGCTAAGAACGCACCATTTTGCATCTTAGCAACCTTAAATTAGCAAAAATTTCTCAAAGGGAAGGGAACACCCTTCCCCTTAGACCTCTCCCCTAAGAAGGCCCTCTTTCCCCCAACCAAAAATTAGAATTCACAAAGTTATGAGCATTTTCCAGTCATATAGTCAAAAAATTACCCAAAGAACGCACCATTTTGCATCTTAGCAACCTTAAATTAGCAAAAATTTCTCAGAGGAAGGGGACTCCCCTCCCCTTAGACCCCTCCCCCACGACGGCGATCACTCAGCCCATGTCCCCTATCAAAATAACCTTGTGCCGTCCCTGGTTATGGTACTGTTTTTATTATCATTGGTTTCAGCGTGCGCGTGACCGATTTACATATTTAAGAGAAAATTTTATGATTCTTCCGTTTCAAGTCCCCCCTAAGCCCCCCCAAAAGTCTCGATCTAGAACCGCGCCTGCCCTCCAGAAGGCAGAGTTTCTGAATATTCATTTGCCCGCCAAAAGTCTGTGTCGCAGCTTTTTCACCTGGCTAAGAATTTGACCGTTTTGCAAAGGATTTTGCCCGTTTGAGCCTCTTTCTTCAAGAAGATAGCCCTTGAGTGTGGGGTCAAGACGTCGGTAGGGTTTAAAGAGGGGTCAAGACGTCGGTAGGGTTTAAAGACTGCAAGGGGTATTAATGCAGACGCAGTTAATTGTTTCCACTAATGGAGAAGTACTCTACAAATAAATCTCGTTGCACCTCATGGACTTGGTCATTTAGGTCTATGATCAGTACACAACTGAGGCAAAAATTTGCAGGAATTCATAATAGCAAATGGACTTACCATAATCCTTACCAAGGGCGTGAGAAGCGGGGGGGGGGGGCTTAGCCACTAGTCAAAAATGTGGGGGCTGAAGTATGCTTCCGCCCCCAAGATCCAAGGGCAAAAACCCCTTATTTGTCTCTTCTGTAAGAAATGTCAAAAATTTGCAGTAATTTTCCTTAAAGTTTGTCCAAAATGTTGCACCAAATTGCATCTGAGGACTCTCAAATAACCAAAAATTTTCCAAAGGTAGACCCCTCCCCCAGGACAGCGATCCGAAACAAGGTTCAGCCCCCTCCCCACAGTCTCGAAAAGCTTCCTTCGCCTATGATCCTTACCTCCTGCTCCTACTTACATATGTAACCCCTTCCCCTACCTCAACCGTCACGAGCTTATTCTACAACGCCTTCCGGCTCAAACCGGCCAGAGCATGTTTCATCCTTCTAGCCATCCAAATAGTTGGGTAAATACGAGTATAAGCATCGGTGCCCGTACATTCCTAAACCAGGGAGTTTTGTGGAACTTGTTAGGCCTATAAGGGTGATTCCTAAAGAGGGAGCTGTATGGGACCAAAGCCGACCCCTAGGTCGATCGAGGGTTGGACTGGGGTCAGAACTGAAGAAAATGGTCAATTCCAAATGGCCCGGATTGCAGGAAACTTTTCCACGCTGAGCCCATTCTACAATACAACTGAATGGTGTTTTGTACCATGTAAGCGTCGCCAGTAGTATGAGAGAATATTCGGCATCCCACACGCCCAGAATGTAAGAAACTACCATTCTAAGCCACTACGACGAATTTGTCACTAAAGTTCTGTCGGACAATTAACATATTTACAGGCTACAAGGCTGCTACCACCAACTACCGGGAGAAAATATCGCATCCCCAAATCCCAAGATCGCAGAAAATCACATTCAAAATTTCTAAAACACAAACTTTCCTTTCAGTTATCAGGTTGTGCGTTTACCACAGGCCGGGTGGGGAACCTCTGGCCCGCGAGGCAATTCATAAAAGATAAATTCAGAATCACCTGAAAATGAATTGTTAACACTGTAAAAATAGACGTCTTCATTTTTCAACACATATATGGCGTTTAAGAATTAGAAAACAACAACAAAATGGATACGCACAGTAAATGACTGAACGAATATTAACACATGATAAGGATAATGACGTCAATTAAAGTGCATTCCGCAAACACGTTTACATGATTTATATATATGTTAATTTTTCTTTATTAAAAACAACTTGATGTTTACAGTAATCATGAAATAAACGCATAAACGTGTTTACGAGATGGCGTTTAAGTGGCGTCAATGTGTTAAAGTTGGCGTTTTAGACGTTTAATTTGCTTATGTATTTTATTGTTTTTTCTGTTACATAAACGCCAAGACGCGTTTATTATGTTACAAAAAAGTGTTAATCAATTTTTACAGTGAATAAGGTTCTAGCCCACCGCGCCAATCTTTTATCCTACTTTTTTACAGGCCCGTATCCAGAATAACCAGTTTTGGGGCACATCGATGTTGGAGTTTCACCGGCCGGAGGAGGAATCTAAGGGGAGGGGGTGTCCCTCCCCTTTGAAAATTTTTGCCTATTTCAAGGACTCTAGGTGCAAAATGGTGCGGTATTTTCTATTTTTCTTCTTATGTTTGTATTCCAAAACTGCTGGTCTCGTAACAAATTTTTCCTCCTTCAGTGCAAGACCTTTTATTGAAAAAATGTGGGGGGCACGTGCCCTCGTTCCCCCCGTGGCTACGTGCCTGCTTATCTATACCACTTTCCGGATATTTCACATAAAATTACTGCGAAACACTACTTTACTGGAACTCTAGTATGCACAATGCATATAACACGCACTCTGTTTCGTTAGATAAAATGCAGCATCAGAATAGGCCTACTTGTAGGCCCTACTTCTGGTAAATAAAGGAAGTTTGGCGTGGGAGATTCATAGTATTGAACAGAATTGCACTCAGATGTAGTGCGAAGCTTAGTGGACACTTTTTATTCCGGTAAATTCTGGAGGGGGAGGGGGAGGGGTAGGACTGTCCTTCCGAAGAGTGAATTAAAGGTTAAAAAGTGGATAATTTTGCCACGTTGTGTGAAGAAAAGAATGAAGTTGGTTTCAAAATGCACCGTTTTTCGGTGCGCTTTGCGCCCACTTTTCGTGTGTGCTAATTCATTAGGCCTATGAATTCTTACATAGGCCTAAGTAAAAAGACAAAATAACAGTCATATTGTGATACTTCTCGTCTGTGAGGCCATGCAAATTCAATGCCATATAAAAGATAGAGGATGAACATTCTCTTGCCTACAAATTTTTACACTCCGGAAACTCCAGAGTTTCCGGGGCTCCATTTTACTTCCTTACCTGGCCCAGCTTTCCCCCTACACCTAGGGGCGTAGCGAAGGTGTTATCTTTGGGGGGGGGGGTGGAGATTGTTTTGCCGACGGATCTGGTAATGCGTAGTACGAAAACGAGCTTTAGCGGGTGGGGTCCAGGGCCCCGCCTAAGGGCCCCTGGTGGGGTCCATTGGGCGCAGCCCCCGGAAGCACTGAGTTTTAAGTATATCTCTGGGTGACAAATTAAGTCTCAGGATGGATATACTTTATTTCATAATGCATCACCAAATGCAAACTAATTTTAATGTATTAGGCTATTCTTCTCGTCAGGCCGCTATAGGTTTAAGCAGCTGGGATCAAGAGGCCCGCAGTGCCATAACTAGGACGTTTTCTCAATGCGAAATCAACTGATCTGTGGCCTGGGGGAGGGGGTTGTCCCCCTCCCCTTTGGAAATTTTTGGAATTTGAAAGGTGCCTAGATCGCAAATGGTGCAATATTTGATTGGATTTTATCCGACGTTTATCCGACATTGTCCCACAAGTAGGGGCTGGCTAAAACACTGGGCCGGCCTTAGGACCCCTGGTGGGGGTCCGGGGGGCTTCGCCTCCGGAAGCTCTGAGGTTTTAGAATAATCTCTCGGTAAAAAAATAAGTCTCATGCAGGATTGGTATATTTTGGTTCATAATGCATTATCCAATGCAAAGATTCCGGTTAATTCTAATGTGTCAGGTTATTCCACCCGTCATGCTACTATATTTCAGGAGCTGAACCTGTCGTTCAGAATTGGAACAGTATGTGTTCAGCATTTGAACACTAGACGCGTCAAGTGTTCATATGCGATAAGTGGATAGGCCCGCCGGCGTTCAAAAAGGGAGAAAAAGTGTTCAGAATCTTAACGCAAGCGTTCAAAATATGCTTTGAACACCAGGATCTGAAGATGGGTTCTGTATCTGGTTCATTTCGCTGTTCAAAAGTTAAAAGCCTGAGATTGCAGTGAAGGGAAGACACGTGCGGCACGCATTAATTTTTTCCCAGGATGTTTGTAGGTAAACCGGATCCTCAGAAGTTTGCAAAATGTGTTTGAAGTCAAGGTTAGGGTTTAGAAGACGGGCTAAGGATACCCTCTCCATGGATAATCGGGTGCTGCTCCTCATGATGATGATTAAAGTGAGGAATATTGTGCAGAGAGTGGTTTTTCAAGAATGGCATATGACCCGAAATAGTGCACCTATACGGAAGCCGTTAATTCTCTTTCTTTCCCCGTGTTCCCGACGGACTCAGTCACTCGTCCAATTACACCGACGGCCATTGATACGGCCGTCACATGCATAATCAATTTGCCGACGGGCCTTCAACTTGAAAGGGCCAATTAGATGAAGAGCCGAAAATCGAAATAGCCGATAACAGACTGACCCGTTCTCTCTTTCTCTTTTTCTTTTTATTCTCCGTCTTCCCTTTCACTCCCTTCCTTTCCCTTTCTTTTCCCTTCTTCTCTCTTCTTTTTCTCCTCTCCTCTTTTCCTCTTCTTTTCCTTTCCCTCTCCTATTTTTGCCGACAGACCTACAATTTGCCGACGGGAGACCAAATACTGGGGGGTGTGACACCCCACACCCCCCGCTCGCTACGGCCCTGCCTACACCCCACCAGGGCAGCCTTTCGGCAGCCCGTCACCCTTGTGGTGGCTTTAAGCTGCAGTACCACGTCGATCGGGGAGCCTGAGCCCCTTTGGCAACATTTCTGGCTTACCAAGCTTCAGAATTACACATTTTATCGTACCCCCTGACTACATGTCTCACAAAGATATTAGAAAATTCTGCGACGAAAGACCACGGCTCCTGTCCCCCTTTCCTTCACTCCGCCCCATCCCCACCCCTTTCGATGCCACAGTGGCGTAGCTAGATATTTTTTGTGGGGGGCAAAAGCAAAAAATTTCCGACAGATTATTATCTTGAAGTAATGATGTACTATTAGAGTACCTTTATAGGGATAAAGGTACTCTATGAACTATCTAAGCGTAGCGCAAATATTATCCGCCGTGTAGCGTGCGGAAAAAATTAGATTAAAATATCTCCAAGATTGCCTTAAATGACACTTCCAGGCCTTGTCATTAACCATTTCGATGTGTAATTCTGCGTTAAAACATAAGAAGTGTTGTAAATGTTTCAAATGAATTTTATTTATTTCCGACATAGACTAGAAATTTCCGACAGAGGCCTTCGGGGGCTTTGTGGGGGCGACCCCTCCCCCCTCTAGCTACGCCACTGCGATGCCATCTAGGCCTATACGGTAAACTACGAAACATTTACAAGCCACGCTAAACATTAAAAGGAAAAATGTATAGCATTCAAGCATTGAAGCAGCATCATTTGGGCGCGTTTCAGGCAATATAATAAAGTACCGTACCTATACTAAGGATGCGGGAGAGTAGTAGTGTACGATTCCGCTTCCCCCCCCCCCCCCCTCGGTAGTTGTACTTGTATGCCAAACAGCTTTACAGTAGATAACTATTATTAATATAATCAAACTGATTTCTACGGTGGTCGACAAAGGCCAATAAAAAAAATATTCACAGAGATTATCTCAAAATTTTGACTTATTATCTCAAAATTTTGACTTATTTTCTCAAAATTTTGACTATCTCAAAATTTTGACTTACTAGGGTAATAGTACTCAAAAAGTGAAGTGCACAAAAATGGACATTTATAGCGATATGAGAAAAACGAGCAAAACATCCTCGATAAAAGGGACTATGTCCCCGGTCTTCACCTACACCACCCATATCCAAGTTCGCTACGCACCTGCCCCGTTCATGTTACCAGAATGACACTTTCCGTGCCTTAGCCTACAAGTTGCGGCTAAGCAATCTTTATTTTTAAAATTTCCGAAATTTATATAGATTTATGTGAAAGAGCTAGGGCATCGAAGGGAAATGTGGTTTCTGGCAGCCTAGCTAGAATGAATTTTTTTTTAGGGGTGGGGACTGAGGGGCTAGGTATCAAATGGGGGGGGATCACGGCATCGATCGCCCGCCGTTGGACAAGCACAATTTTGGGGGGCCAGGCAAACATCTGGGGCCCAGGCCCCTGGTTCCTCCCTCCATTCAAGGTTACGATTTTTTCGTAGCGAGAGCTGAACATAGAGTAGAGATATTATATGGAGCTAAACGAAATAAAGTTCGTCCGCTGCGCGGGCTACAGTATGAACGTACAATGATGCTATCTCACATGCACACTGCATATACCAGGGAGTGTACTACGGTATTGCTGACTGCTAGGCCAAAGTCAGAACTAGGGCCCAAATTACAACGTACAAAATGGCTGTCTGTGTTGCAGTAATTGCAAAGGAGGTAGGTACACATACTGTTTTTGGAGAAACTGCAGAATACTATTGTTACGTTGAACATGAAGCAAATGTATTCCGAACTCGTTTGCGTAGTAACATACGACAAAGCTCGCAAACCTTATCCTAACGCCAGTTCGGTAAGCCTTCCTCAGCCAGCACACTAAGTTACTAAGTAACACTTAGCCTACAGCACAGTGTCGTTAAATAGGGCCCATGCAGGCTCTACCTAACTTTTAGAAAGTGGGAGTGTCAAGCTGGCAATAAAATTAGGTAAAGAATCAATGAATTTGCTGTAGTAGCATGGGGACCAGATTTTCCTCACCATAACATTTAGGTGGGATTGACATGACTGAGTCATGTCACACCCACAGGCGCCCCTTAACATTGTGTAGTATACCATGTACTACTATATATACTACATAGTATATGGTATACTATACAATGTTAAGGGGCGCCTGTGGTCACACCCACCTAGCAAAGTTTCCCATCATATCCAAAGCAATAACGTTGACTTGTTAGGGTGGCTGTACGTCCAGCTTTTGCCAGATTGGCTGGTTTTGGGCAGCCTGGCCTGGCATTACTTGATGGCGAACATTGATTTGCCCTCCTCTTTATGAGTGAATAGCAGAGTATATCACAGCTTTGGCTTCCATTTGGTACAGATGTGCACAGGTTTGCAGATGTACACTGTACAGTGCCTTCACTTTTTGTTCACTCATGTGGGCCTTTTTGCCGCCTTGTAATTTCTCTGCTGGATTTATACAGCTTTTTCCTGTTCTTTTCTATTATATTAGGCCGAGGGAATGAAAGTCATAGAATACCGCCCGGGTGATTTTAGAAAACACATGGGCTTTTTTTATTATTCATTATTTTGCAATACTGGTCAATATAGGCAAAATGACTGTCTACGTTGTGGTACCAGGGTTTGATTTATAGTTTTTTCTCTACATGCACTAGGTGCATGTAGGTCAGAAAAACTACATGCACAGCAAAACTTCTACATGCACCAATCGAAAAATCAGAAATACTGTATAAGACCAGTGTCTTGTAACAGTGTTTTATGTAGCCAGTTTAGTCAAAAACATTTAAATCAATGTAACGAGTTGAGGAAAGCAGTGATGTCATTCTATTCATAAATAAGACTTCCCATACATACAGCGTAGCAAACTGTTAGAGAATGAAGGCAACATTAATTAACACTTTGCCCCCCCCCCCCCCAAAAAAAAAGAAAATCAAAGGTTAATGGATCCCCCAGTTCTTAGAGCAGGCCCTTTATTTGTGCAGTACATCAAGTAAAGAACACATAGGTACAGTAAGGCTCGATGTATAACATGTTGGGCAATGACAAACGTTTTAAGCATACCTAAAGAAAATTCCCCGTAGAGAAAAATAGTGAAATAATACTACAGTAGCAAATATATTTCCCATTTTTATTTGAGGGTGTTTTGCACATGTCAGTGACATGTTTTGGAATTGTTGACCAGTTGAGGTTTTTTTGGATCTTTGAATTTTGACGATCTGTTTGCTCAATTGATGAGCCATACTGTCTACAGTACACACTGTATGAAAAGCTGCAGCTTGTTTGTGCGATCGAAGTATATGACTTCGGGAACCAAAATCTTTCATCCTTTGGAGTCAAAACTTTGTGTACACATAGTCACCGATTCCAGAAGATCTCCCCGAAAATCTCACTGATAAAATATTACTAGTTAACAATTTCAAGCCTTTTTAAATTGAAATGGTTATATTTTGGTCAAGATCCTGAGGGTTGTGGGCCTACTTACAACGAGACACATGAACCTGTTACTTCAGACACATCGTTACGTACTGGTTACTAAATCAGCACACACCGACACACATACACCAGTAGATACGATCTGACATACAGTAATACTGGTAGGGTAAAATGCATGTACTGTGCTCCTCATTTTAACTTTGTTCACTGTTCATCAGATATCACACGTGGCTTCATGGTCACAACCAGAGTCATGCAAAATACTGCCATCTGTAATAAACATGTCAGTGATTTAGACATTCGTGCATGATTTGTAGAAGATACGGATAGAAAAATTGCTCAATGTTTTGTCTCATAATATAACTGAAAATGCCGGAAATAGAGTGAGGAATTTCAAATATTGTTTGGGACTTTCCCTATCGATCCTTTGTAATTTGCACGAATTCATTTGTTGATGGGCGAGGCAAGGCTAAGCCTACTGTACGTGCACAGCGTGCATGTACTGTACGCCTCCACAGTTACATGCACGTGGGAAGAACTAGTGCACCTGTGCATGCATGCACCTGGTCAAATCGAACCCTGTGTGGTACATACGCAATTCAAAACGTAAGTTACATTCGCAGTACTGAAACTATGTACACGGCTGAGAATGGATTTGTGCTGTGTATTTATGAGATGTATACGATGACAATAGGTGAAGTTTTTATTTTCAGAAAGCATTGTAATTGTGAATTTTGATGAAATTCAAGTTAAACGTTTTGGCAGATTTTTTTTTTTTGAAATGTTTTTTTTTTCAAATAATGAAAATTTTCAGCGCCATGTTTCAGCACATGCGGGCGATGGACGGCATTTTATGACATTCATTCCCTTGGCCTTACACTAGGATCGACTTTCCTGAAGAAGACTGGGAAGGATTTTGTTGTTGTTTGATAATGTTCCATACTGGCAAGAGAGTGTACAGTATGGTATTGTATGGCCTAGTTGTTATTATGTACATGTGCAGTATTAAACACTTGGGAATTTACATTGTTTTTTTGCAAATTGTGCATCACATCATGTCAGGTACAGTAAGTTTCTTTTTTGTATACATCAGTTAGGACTTCTGATTTTACTTCTGCATTG
Source organism: Holothuria leucospilota (assembly GCA_029531755.1). Taxonomy (NCBI): domain Eukaryota; kingdom Metazoa; phylum Echinodermata; class Holothuroidea; order Aspidochirotida; family Holothuriidae; genus Holothuria; species Holothuria leucospilota. The sequence continues at coordinate 8,710,258 of CM055973.1, forward strand.
CCTCATTCTGCTCAGAGAAAACCAAGCACTTCCCGGCTAAAAAGGGTAGCAAATTGTGTGACAAATGTGTGGACTATGGGGACTGTAGTGAATAAGGATGATAAAGGAATTCATTTTGAGTTTAACGGTTCCCTGATGTGTGTCAAAATATTCTGAATGTCAGTATCAGGCACTAATTGAAGACAGTAAAAATGACTCCCCAGTCCTTCATTGGTTTTGCTGTTACAGTAACAGTCTGTGCAGTGAAAATTTTGAGTGGTCTTCTGAGAATGGCAAGAACAACGTAATGACCTTCAACAAGAGGTTGGAGCCTCTGGTCGTACTGTAGACTTAACAGAATTGAAGCCAGTAAATTTATGTCCTCAGCTGTGGGGTAAATTGCCAAAAAAGGTAATGGAGATTCCCAGACTGTACACAGGGATGTTTTGGACATGGACAAAAGGTAGATGAAAGCTATTGCTTTGGTTTGACTGAATCTGGTAGTGTGGATCCTGAAATTAGGAAGTCATCATACACAAGCTATTACCAAGCAAGCTGACACTGGAAACCTTGATAGATATCAATACTTTAAGGCCAACTCATGTTTGTTCAGAATTGGGGCAAGTAAAGGAAAGGCTGCAGAGCTCTTCAGACAAACCTTGGCCACTGAAATGTGTTGTCAGAAGCGAATGGGAGTGTAACGCGCAGCCAAAAGTTAATGCGCCGTCCGGGGATAGGCTGTGAAGTGAATTTTGCTTACACACACACACAAAAAGGTGCAAAACACAATTTTCTAAAGTTTCTCTAATAATTATTTGTCCCCCCCACCCCCCCCCCCCCCCACCCCAAAAACGTGGCACAGATTCACAACTATATATTTATAAATATATATATATACACACATAGTAATGTTTATCATTAAATTTAATTATTGTTTTATATACCAGTATAAGGAAATTACCGAAAGTACTCAAAAAGTACTCGAGTGGCAAGTTACTTTTACCTGGAATCGTGAGCACTCGTGACTTCTTATTAAATAAATAAGTTTATTTGAATACGAAACTTTGGACTGGTCAAGAGCTTCTCAAAGTCTGAGCATTAAAGTAATTCATAGTAAGGGAAGGGCTAAAGAAACGTCTTATACAGTAGTCAAGTGGAAATAAAAATCATCAAGCTGGAGGATTTGTTACCATACTCAGTCAGAACTGTTGTTTGCATTATCTACAAGTGCTAAGATAACCTCTAACAAAGATGATAAGTTTGAGATAGTTAAACGAAGCAAAGATGACAAGTAATTGGGCATTGCTATATTTATGCTCACAAGTAAACAAGGCAACTACAATTTCCTTTTATATTGCACCACTTATACCGGCTAAATATATCAATGCCTGCATGTGTACTTGAGCTCAACCGTACAATTACACATCACCACTGCTAATCTATGTTGTCATTCGAATAGTCCACTGTTAGATGCTGTTCGGGAAATCTTATTCCAATACTTTATTCATATCGTTTCAGTGAAAATCTTTTCTTTGAAGTTTTTTGATAAGATGGCCACAAAGAAAGTCGTCATTACTGGATGCTCATCGGGTATAGGATTGGCTACTGCGGTTTTACTGGCGAAGGAAGGAGGTTTTAAGGTAAAATATGGCTTGAAGAAGACAAAGCAGTCTCTTCAACTGTATTTTGACACTTGAAAATATTTTTAATCTCTTTCGATGTTATTTGAAAATATTTTGATTATACTTGAGAAGGTAAATATTGCGTATTAATGGTGAGGCGAAGAGATTCCTGAGTGATGTCCACAAGACAGTGGCAATATATATTTATATATATATATATATATATATATATATATATATATATATATATAGATATATATATATATATACATATATATATATATATATACACATATATGTATACATATATATACATAATATATATATATATATATATATTCGCTGGTTCGAATCCTGCTTGAGGCTAAGTTTTCCATTCAAAAAATATCCTCTTTACAATATAAGGCAATAATTCGTTCCATCCCACCATCAAATTTACGGCCGACTATTCTAAAGTCAGTGTTTACTTCCTGGACACCACGGTAACCATAGAAAATGGTTCACTAAAAACAGACTTGTTCAACAAACCCACGGACAAGCACAACTACCTTCTACCGAGCAGTTGCCATCCCCCGCACTGCACCAGAAACATTCCGTACAGTCAAGCACTTCGGATCAAATGCATCTGTTCCTCTGAAACAGATTTCTCAATTCGCACAAACGAACTGTCTGGCTACCTCCGCAACCGACAGTATTTCCGGGGTTCTGTTGAAAATGCCAGCAAAAAGGCAAAAGATACCCCTCGTTCCCAGACTCTGACGTACAAAACTCGTCAGCGCAATTCCGACAGAGTGCCACTGGTTACTGAGTACCATCCCGGTCTACCACCACTTGCCAAATTCATCAAAAAACATCTGCCCACCCTTCAGAGTACGGTTCGCCTAAGGTCTATCTTTCCCCATCCCCCCGTTGTTGCCTTTTCGCGTCCTTCCAATTTAAGGGACATTTTGGTTCGGGCAAGATTTCAGGACAAAGCCTCAGTCGAGGAAAACAACGACAATTTTGGTTGTTCACCTTGCCCTTCCAACTGCAAGACGTGCGCTCTGGTTGACTCTGCAAAGAGTTTCCGGAGCAATCAAAATGCACGCACCTTCAAAATTAGACAATCAATTAATTGTCTTTCCAAAAATGTCATTTATCTCATATACTGCAATTTATGAGGATTGCAGTATGTTGGGGAATCAAACAATTCCCTGAGAATGAGAATGACACAGCACAGGTCAGCAATTAAAACCAAAAAGGTTGAACAGCCTGTGGCAAACCATTTCAATTTACCTCATCATTCGATCACTAATTTACGTGTCATTGCTATCGACCTAAACGATGCATGGACCGACAAAACTAGGAAAGCCAAAGCAAATTTTTGGGAACTTAATCTCAAAACCACAGTGCCCTTCGGCCTGAATATCAGAAGCGACTTACCAGCTCACTGATGTGCCACACCCTAGTAATCCGATTAGACCTCTTCGGTCTCTCACTTTGCTTTATTTAATTGTAAGGGATTATCTTGTTCTTGGGGACCACACCCCAAGTAATCCGATTAGACCCTCCCGGTCAACACAATTGATTAATTGCTTTGAAAAGCAATGGGTAGGACCATTGTCGCCACCTATTAAAGCTTCCAAAATTTCAAACTCCTTGTCAGTCTCTGACCTTGCACTGAAGAAGAGCTAGTATTGCTCGAAAGCTCTGCAAAAAACAATTTCTGGCTGTTTTATTTACCGAATTTCAAGCCTTCCGCTAATTTGTATCTCTTCCGAGATCCAGCCATTCAATTTTGTAGCACTGTTGTTTTACAGTTTCTTCTTTACCGATTATATAATATATATATATATATATATATATATATATATATATATATATATATATATATATCTAACTATATCTATATATATATATATATATATATATATATATATATATATTAAAACAAAAACCAAAGCAAAAAAAAAAAAAAAACGATACTTTCATTTTCAACTTTAATTTAACGACTTGAACAAGTACAAAATATTTCGAGCGTAACTACTGTTCTTCTTCAGTTGTTACTGCAAAGTGGCTACAAGATCTTATGTAGTACCAGGTATGACTCTCGCTTGACTGCTCATAAAAAGAGAGGTCCCTGTTAAGCCCGGTAATATGGGTATTGATTCGTATGATGGATTTCAACTCTTGTCTGATCCTTGTCTGGGTGTTTTTAAACTTGCCATAGAGAATAATACATTTTTGGTCAGATATCTGGTGGATGTATTGGGTAGATTAAAATGCTCAGCAACTGGGAAGCCTGGACTATCTCTAAGTATGCTCTGTTTGTGGTTATTAAACCGTAGTCTAAATCTGGTACCCGTTTCACCAATATAAGTAGCCCTGGTACATTTAGCACAATACAATAGATAGACCACATTGTCAGAGTCGCAATTAAAACATCCAGGCCTCAGAATGATGTTGGAGGCCTGGTGGAGGTAAGAAGGTGAAGGGCAAAGGTGTCCACAAACAAGACATCTTGGTTTTTGCATGAAATATTGACACTAATTGACTGTAAATCGTTAGAGGGGAGGAAAGTACGAACCAAGAAGGACCTGACTCTTGTAGCAACTGCATTAAAAACTGAAGAAGAGCAGTAGTTACGCTCGAAATATTTTGTACTTGTTCAAGTCATGAAATTCAAGTTGGAAATGAAAATATCGTTTTGTGCTTCGCTTTTTGTTTTCATATGATGGTTTTTCCAATACACGCATCCCAATATGTCTATATATATATATATATGTATATATGTATTAATGTGTGTATATATATTTATATCTATATATTTATGTGTATATATATATACTGTATATGAATATATATGTGTATGTATACAAAATCCTGTGTTTTGTGGCAATTTTTTCCTCGCTACTCTGAGTGTTTTTATCTCTACCAACTCGGTATTGAGCACTTAAAGCATGCTGGTGACATCATTCATATGTATATCTGTCTATATATGTACATATTTGTATTACACATATATACATTTATGCATATATACATATAAATATATATATATATATATACAAAATTCGAAAAGTATGAAAATTCAAAGTTTTGTGTATTTTATGATCCTTTGTGACATAAAATCGAAAAGTTTGTAGGAGTCCTCAAAACCTCAAAAGAGTGAGTTTTAAATTTTTCAAAACTGTCAAATGTCAAACGTTTTTAACACTTTTACACATTTTGCACAATAATAACTGCTTTTAACAAGTAAATGGGGTTCAACTTTTTAAACTTAGTCTTTCCATTTGGACAGGTGTGGTATTTCCAAGATATTGACTCCATTAAGATTGTAGCTTGTATCAGGACACCAAATAGTGGTGACTTTTGTAAACGTGTAAATTTTTAAATGCAATATAAACATCTCTCTTTGGTGTTCATACATCAAGAAAGACTAACATAAATATGGCAGCTTGGGGGACCCAAAAATTCTAATGTCCTTCAGCATAAAATGCTTGATTTAAAAGACATGGGATCATGTTTTGTGGCACCGTTCCAGCATCTACTTTACTTTAAGCGGTTTGTGCAAATGGTTAAGATTAGAGTTTACCAACATAACTCACTGAGGGGGACACCAAAATTTTTTCGATTATTAATGATGCATTACCCAATATTTATTTTGTAAGCATCCCAAATGTGCTACTTTCCACAAATGTTTGACCAAATTCTTTTATCAAATAAACTTTTGCCAGTTAAGAATGACCTTTTTGTAAAAAGGGTAAAAAGCACAGTAGAAAACCAATTAAAATTACTAGGGAACACCAAACAGTTCAATTTCGATGCGTCGCTTGGAGATGCAGTGTATAGTTTCCAATTAAAATGCATGCTGTTTGGCGAAAAAAGTTTACGTAGGACGTAGGAAGGTTCGCAGTTCACCGCTACAGTCACCGTCACTCACGATATTCAATATGGCTACCATGAGCAACTCTAGCAGTGACGACGACCTAGCCATCGCGGCCCTCATTCTTCAGAAACGTAAGCGGAAGGGAATATGAGTACACGACACTAACAAGAAGAGGAAGGATCTGGGAGAACATCACCTCTTGGCGAGGGAAGTGTCCCTTGATGGTGAGAGGTTCAAGGATTGCGTCATGTTTAGCCGGGAACAGTTTCGTGATCTGATGGGAATAGTCGGACCAGCTATCTCGAAGCAAGGTACCAACTTAATGGAGTCCATTAGTAAACCTCAATGAAAAATGAAAACAACACCCTGTGGACGTCTCTATTGATTTACGTGCACAGTGATAAAAGTGACATGGCGTATATACAACGCAACGCATCCTGTGTGGACAAGCCTTAATACTGATATTTTAGAAATATTACTCTGGGTAATATTTCCATGATAAAAATCGAATTTTTATCCTTGAATGTCTCAGCCGTTATCCCAAAATCATCGGGGACACAAACCCAAACAAGACTATTATCTAGAAAATGCTTCAAGCTAAAAATTCATTTTATATATGATAAGGTAGCCGTGTTGGTAAGGTATTATAAAATACCTGATAAGCTAGTTTGTGTTATTCCATGTTTTGAAATTCTACATATATTGGCAAAGTCAATGAAAACATTCCTGGTACCCAAATTTAGAGAACTACCCATACAAGTAAGTTTGAGAAGTGTCAAAAGCTGTGATGATTCACTCTCCAACGGTTATGTTCGTTTAGTCACAAAGAGTAAATAACTTAACAGCCCAAGGCCTGATAAAAAAGGTTGACTCTTAATACCCAGCTTTTCCATAACACAGTGGATGACACTATTTGTTCTTACTGTGGGACTGTACATAAAGCTCTGAAAACTAGAAAACCATACAGTAGATCTAGATACTGTAATTACAACAATTTAACCATGTTTCAACAATGATGTGCATTATACCCCGACTTGTTACAAAATCTAAATATCCAAACCAGTAAATAAAAATATATTTCACAAGTGTACAACAATAATATAGAATTGCAAAATGGATATATCTCGCGTCTGTGTCAGTCAGATTTCTCGGGAGGTATTCACCAGTGGGAAAACCCCCTTACCCATCAGCATTTTTGTTTATATAAAATGGCTTACATGCAAGATGGTGCTTTCTTTAGCAAAAGTATTTTTCAACCAGAAAATCCAAAACATCTGTCTTGGAAGGGGGGGGGGTTACCTCAGGTGACATTTTGACCTTTAAAAAAATTTACAAGTCAAAAACAACTTACAACTTTTGCCTAGCTTTTAAGAGAGAGCCATTGAGATCACATGTAAAAGTATTTTCTCCTTGCACATGGTCCAGCAACATCGCCAAGGGATACCATGTTTAGAATTCACGCAATTAGTGAATTTTTCTCTTCATATGCAATCCAACAACCGGCTTATCATAACAGGGCCAAAACACAAATGCGTTCGCCATGTGCATGAAAAACACAGAAATCCCCGTCAAGTGTTCATAACGTAACTGTTTGGACCACCAATGATAGCGAGTTTGCATGAATCCACACAGTTTAGTCCAGACACCATCTTTTTTGGCTCCAGTAAGGTCTCCACTTTAAGATACAAATAGTTTGGATTAATTGCATAAAACTGCAGGAGCTGTAAACATTTTTATATAGTCCTTTGTTGTCCTGTTGATGACTGATACTTACAATTAAAGGTAAAACCCCAAACAAAAAATCGAAACATTCCAAACTTCTTGATAAACAGGATACAGAAAAATGATTCAAGTTCGAGTTCAAACTTTCCTCGATTTCTAGACAAAGCAATGAAAAGGATAAACAAGTGTTATTGAAGATATACAATAGTTTATCTTCTCAAAACTCCCAAATGATCCCGATGTACTTGATAAGCTTCCCTGTTGTCTCAGAGGATATTTAAGCTAGTATCACAATGCACTATGCTGTACACGCTCATGAAGCTGCCACAAAATGGCACCCATTTGTGTAGCAATTTTTGGGGAGTGGGGTGGGGGTAAACCCGAGGATTTTCATCGACTTTAGAAATTGAATAAACCTGAAAATATAACTTCAGCGTTAAACTATTTCATGCTAATACCCTTTACCTTAACAACAGATCAATCAATAAAGCCTTAAAGAAACCTGCGCAGGATTTGGCAAACATTGCATATGGCATACCCTTGCTGATCTGTTAACTACAATTTTTGGTGGTGTCCCCATTACTTAAGGAAATGGGGAAATGCCAGTAACTGTAGCTGTTGTAATTTTGCTTTTCAACGCACTGCTGAAGATAAATTAAGTGACTACCATGAAAGCACAATTAATACAATCAGGTCTAACTTCTACGTGAATGGCTGCTTACAGGCTGTGACTAGTGAGGAAAGGGCTATAGGTTTGTATTCAGAGCATACAGAAATGCTCCTTAGGGGTAGGCTGAAATTGACCAAATGGGTCACCAATAGTGTTGAAGTACTCAGCCGTATTCCTCAGAAGGAAAGAGCTACTACTGTCAAACATATTGAGTTCAATCAAGGGGCTCTTCCTAATGAGAGGCCCTTGGTGTTTATTGGAATGTCAGTGAAAATAACGTTGGTTAAAAGTTTAATATTAAAGAAAAACATTAACAAGACGGGGTCTTCTTAGTTCAGTTAGTTCCACATATGATCCCCTTGGGTTTGCGTGTCTATTAACAGTAAGGGCTAAGGCAATAGTCCAGGATATATGTGGTCTTCAGCTAGTTGGGATGAGTCCGTTCCCAAGGAGCATGTATGTAGGTGGCTTGTATGGGAGGAAGACATTTCAAAGCTAGAACTGTTCAGGGTAACCACTGTGCTCGGCCCGGGGGTACAAGCAGTTGCTCGACGATCGACGAGAGCTGCATCACTTTTCGGACGCCTCTGAGGAGACTTACGGTGCAGTTTCATACCTGAGAAGCATGTGGATACAGTTCAGTGTGGTATCGTAATGGCAAAAGCACACTTGGCACCTTTGAAACAGTTGACCATAGCCAGGTCGGAACTTACCGCTGCCACCGTGTCAGTAAAATTGGATACGTTGATTAGATGTTAGCATGATGCTCTCATTGATGAGTCCTATTTTTGGACTTATAGTCCTATAGTGCTTAGCTACGTATGTAATCTTCAAGATTTTTGTTGCTAACCGTGTAGCTTTGATTCACAAAAGATCATCTCCTAGTCAGTGGCACCCATGTGCCTACACACCAAAATCCAGCTGATGATGTGTCTAGGGTAATGCCAACATTTTTTGCGTTACGGAAAACGGGCAAAATTTACGGAGTGGGTAATAGAACACGGAATTCGCGATTTTTACCGGCAATAAAAAACCATTACAAATGTTAGCAGAAGTCGTAAACTTCCAGTTTTAGAACACTCAAAGCGGAGAACAATGGGTACTGTCACTGTTTATTAAGGTCTACTAGACTCCAATACTGCTCTACTACAGCTTAGTAGCGTAAAAACAAAAACATGCGCAGGACTCCCAAGACCCTGTCCACAAAAGCCGTGCACAACTCAAAAGAAAAATCCTTACTTATTGAAAAACGGACAAAACACGGAAAACGGCGGGAAAGCGGGAATTCACGGAAAATGAAAAATTAACAAAACGGAATCCTGAATTTAGAAAACGGACAACTTTAGGCCTTAGTCTAGACAGGGAGCTGTTATTTGGACAGCTCCCAGGTCTAGGGGCTTAACAGCTGGAGAATTGGTTGACAAGAGAAGCCGGATTCTGGGACCAGATTTCCTGTGAAGAAGAGAGGCGAACTGGCCTAAAGGTTCAGTTGAATCTGTAGTTCTGGGAAAGACCCAGAATTCAAGGTTACAAAGGTCAATTTCTATGTAATTAAACGAGAAACAGGCAGTAAAGTTCTTTATGAATATTTTGAAGGTCACTCTGATTGGTTCAAATTACAAAGGAATGTTGCTTGGATATTACGTTTTAGAAAGATTGTTTTTGTCAAGGTAAGCAGAGAAAATTTGACTGATTTGAAAGGACCTTTGACTGTAGCCGAGTTGCAGGAGGCTGAAAGGGCTATAATAATGTGCGTTCAAAGGAAACATTGCAGGCAATTCTATCTATCTGGAGACAGTGGGTATAAAATGAAAGAGAGTCCTTTGCGTAAAATGGATGCATATTTGTCACAAACTGGTATTGTATGTGTTGGTTGTCGTTTAAGTAATGCACCGTTGAAAGAAGGTGTGATGCATCCGCCTATACTGCCAAAGGACAGTCATGTGACAGTTTTAGTTGTTCGTTACACACATGAAAGTAACGGGCATGTTGGTAGAAAGCATGTTCTTTTCCTGTTAAGGGAAAGATATTGGGTCATAAGTGCCCGATCTATTGTGCGCAAGGTTGTAACGTAGTGTTCCATATGTAGGAGGGTGGCAGCTCCTAGGGTCCATCAGAAAATGTCTGATTTACCCTTGGACCGTGTTAAGCCAGATATGTCACCATTTAGTTTTGTGGGTATAGACTATTTTGGGCCTTTCATAGTGAAAAGGTGTCGCTCTGAAGTAAAGCGTTATGGCTGCTTGTTTACTTGCTTGGTAATTAGAACCATACACCTAGAAGTAGCTTATAGTCTAGACACAGACTCTTTATCCATGCACTCCAAAGGTTTGTAGCCCAAAGGAATATGTCCATTTAGACTAGGTCAGACAATGGGTCCAATTTTATTGGAGCTGAGCGTGAGCTCAGGGGAGTCATGGTGGCATGGAATCAGCAAAGATTCACATGTTACTTGCAACAGAAATTGATTAAATGCAATTTTAACACCCCATGTGCGTCTAATATGGGAGGGGTGTGGGAGAGGGTAATCCGTATGACCCGTAAGATTCTGTACTCACTTACAAAACAGCAAGTTCTAGATGATGAGAGGTTACAAACCTTGATGCGCCCAGTAGAATCTGTTGTAGATAGTCGACCGCTCACACATGCATCAGTTGATGAAAAAGATCCTGAACCATTGACACATAACCATCTGCTACTGTTGAGACAAGGCTCAGCTATTCCAGCTGATACCTTTGATGAAAGGGACATGTACTCTAAAAGAAGGAGACAGGTCCAATACCTGGGTGGTGTTTTTAGAGAAGATATTGTAGAGAGTATTTGGTTAAAACAGAAAAGGCAAAAGTGGTTGGACCCCCAGAGGAATTTGGCTGTTGGGGATATCGTTCTTCTTGTAGATGAAGAACTTCCCAGGAATAAGTGGGTTATTGACGGGGTCACTGAGACCTCTCCAGGAAAGGATAATTTAGTGAGGTCTGTTAAGGTGAAGACATCAAGCATAGAATTGATCAGACCTGTGAGAAAATTGTGTTTCTTTGAAGCAATTGAGAGTGTTCATATTGGAAATGCACAGGCTTAAAGATTTCCACTGATACTGCGGTATAGGTGTTATGTTACTTTGTGAAGTGTAGTAATGTGCATTTGTAGTGGTAAAAGGTGTTGTTTGTATAACAGTTCATTATGTTGAAGAGGTCACGATTGTTATTGTTAGGTGTAGACCTTGATATTGCTGTTGATTAACCTGTATGAAGCTGGGAGGATTCATTAAAGGGTTGTGTAAATATTAAAGGGGCATTGAATATTTAGGGGACGGTATGTTGGAGGCATGGTACCAGGAGTAGGTGGCGCTTGTCAGAAACGAGATCTCACTTGTTTCAAGTCATGACACCCCTGTGCCTCCTTTGAGAGGCCCAGTGTCGTATTTTTTTTTTGTTTTTGTTTTTTTTTGTTTCTTGTATTACTTACTGAATTAAACCTTGCCAAATGATTTATGTATTAATAGTCTTTAGTTTAAGCATTTTAATGCTGTTATGTTTGGGTGTTGGTTAGTTACTTTAGTTATGAAGAGTAAATCGAGGATATGTTTTTACTAAATATGAGACGTGTAGAAGCCCGACCTAAGCTGTTAGATATTCATCCTTTAGGTATGTTAGGGTGCCATATGATTCGTAAAGTAATGCAGCATTGCATATTAGTCACATGTGTTGTGCATGGTGGTTTGGGGTATTACCTGTAGGTGACTACATAAGATCTGTTGTTGATAAAAAGATTTTTCTACTGTTCTTGAGAATTCACCTGTTACTGTGTTTAGTGAGGGTGTGATAGCTAGTAAAGGTGGGTTTAAAGGTGTAGCACTATTTGACAATTTAGTTTAAAGTAGTATAGTATGTCATTTGTTGGGGTGCATATGAGAACGGCTGTTATATGCCTGACAAAAGTGCTATTAATTGATTATTGTGCCTACATATCTAAATCAAGGTTATTGGTTGTATTTATCCTTTACAGATTGAACCATCTTTTTCAACCTTTGCATCTTTATCGTCACTGTTTTCATCGTAGTGCAGTAATTGTTGTTGCTAGGCTGTTGTAGTACCCTTAGAGCTACAGTATGGAAACAAATGGTGGTAGCATACCACAGATGCGTTCAATACATCATGGTCATACAGCAGTTCAAGAAAGATCCATTGTTCTATATTTGTGTCGATCTCTGTAAGCCAAAACGGAGGTTACTAGGGGTCTTGTATGTTACATCGTCAACACTGAGTTACACATTATTATTATTATAACCCTTAAGACTGAATTTTAGAAGTTTGACTCAAAAAAAGTGAAGTTAGCGTTTTAGTTATTTGCAGGAAACTAATTAATTATGCGTATACTAATGTTTGCCTTACAAGTTGTATTCATGATAGTAGTAGAACCTATCTTTTGGCAAACGTTCGGCACTTCTGAAGTCATGCAATTAACGCAAACATACAGGGAGGCTATCTTTAAAGGTCCCTATGTCAGCCTAAACTTTCGGACCCAAGTAGAGTTAATTTGAACATGGCTGTTGATCCTTGTCCTTGTTGTGCCAAGAACAGGTGTCAAATTTGTTGTTAACTTGTGTGCTTTGATTTTGTCATGAGTACTTCCTCTGGTAAGAATGTAAAGTAAAGGAACTCTTCTACTACTTGTGACTCACTCTGGGTTATCTACGTTATTTCATGTCCTGTCTGTCTGTTTCAAATTGTGGGCAAGTCTAATTATTTCCGTTTAGGGATAAATTCGCACAAGAGTGATGTTAGACTCAAAAATTCTTTATGATCACTTACTTTCTCATAATTGTGACTCCTTTAAGGTTCAGATTTCTGATCATATTTTCAAAGGTGATCGTAAGAAAGGGACATTGAAAAAACTGCTAAATGAAAAAGGAGAATGGAGTGGGAAACTGGACACTGTAACCCCCAGCTATCTTAATATGGATGGTGGTATTTACTCCAAAAATTAGCATTTTCAGAAAGTTCGTTAAGTTGTGCTTTTTAATTGCTATTATTTTATTCTCATTAGCTTTTACTTTTTTAACTTTTTTTGTCGTTAGATTTTACTTTTCTCTTTAATTTGTTATTCATTTTGTTTTTATTTTTTCGTTTTCATTATCGTGTTATGTTAATTTCCCTGAATATTTTTTATTTTTTAATTTTGTTATGTTTTAATTGGCTGTACCCAATACACATAGCATGTCCAGTTTAAACTGTCTCATTAGTATTCTAATCTTTTGGTATCCAGGTCCTTAGTTCTCGGGTTTTCTCTCAGTTTCCTTGGATGGCTTTTACTGAGTTTGTGTTTTTTAGGATTAAGGTTTTATTCTATCTTGTAATAGAGCTTTCGTTCTGCTCTGTGTTTATTTTCTCCGTTTTTAAAGGAAACTATTGCGTTTGTCAGACTTATTTTTTAATGTTTGTTTTTAATTAAAAAGTGATCAGCCTTTCTGTAACAACTGACGAAGTTGTTCACCCAAACAATTATGTATGCAAAACGACACCTTCGTCACCCCTGATTTGAAATCCACCAATCAAATCATTTTCATCACGTTAAATCAGACAATAACAAACGTCTTCTAAAGCAGGTACACAATATTCGTTAAATAAGAACAAACTACTGAATATTATTACTACACTGTTTGTATCTTAACACCTCCTTGGTATACTATACACAAAGGTATAGTTATACACAAAGGTATAGTTACTGCAATTTGAATTGTAGCCTTGGGCCTTAGTAGATTGCTTCGCTTTCGAAAGAGCAGGGTGTAAAAGAGATTGCTGGTGCTTCAGCAACTACTACTATCGGTTTAGGCCTTAGTAGAAAACGAAAAGTTAACGAACCTGTGATGCCACTCGTCAAAAAATTATGTACAAATCTTCCGTAGGTAAAGTACCACGTTCGTACCGTCCTGTTACGGCTACCGCACAATGTGTGAGATGTTAAAAGCATGGTAAACCAGGGAGATGACACTGCATCTCCCTGGGTGAGGTGCAATATCCACAATAAAGCAATTATTTGTGATTTATGTTTGAAAAGGGGAAAATGACCACAATGTATATTATATTATATATATATATATATATATTATATATATATATATATATATATATATATATATATATATATATATATATATATATATATATATATTTATAACCTGAAGAATGCTGGGAAGCGGACACAGTCGCATAATTCTTACTAAGGCAAAGGTTGCCAATTTTAGACGCATATTCCACAGGTTTAAAAAGTTTGCGACTGTGTCCGCTTCCCAATCATTTTTCAGTTTCTATATTTAGAAGTCGCAACGTCACATCCACAATTCCGTATATATATATATATATATATATATATATATATATATATATATATATATATATATATATATATATAATATATATATATATATATATATATTATATATATATATATATATATATATATATATTATATTATATATATATATATATCTATATATATATAACTCAATCTGCAGACAGAAACTGTTTCGATCTTGTTAGATCTCATCAGTGCAGCTCAGAGTAGGTTTCAAGACTGAATGGCAAGGCTGACACAAGCATAACTTGCGTCAGTCCGGCCTTCACGGTACACTGCCTATGAATACCAAAGTGCACAAGCTCTAAGGAGCGTGCTAGCATAAAGCAAACAGTATTACGTCTTGACGAAAATGCCAAGACTACATATATATATATTATATATATATATATATATATATATATAATATATATATATTATATTATATTATATATATAATATATATATATATATATATATATATATATATAACGCTAATTCCCACCTTAAGGGGAAATTGTTATATCTGCTTGTACATAGGGCGAAAAAAAGATAATAAAATACATAAGAAATAAATTCGCCCTAACGTCTAAACATATAATTAACGTTATTTCAATGGCCTGCCATCCGTTCGTGTTAACAGGTAGGTGTCCGTAAATTTGACAACTTTGAAGTAATGGCATCTAGTTTGTAAATCTAAGAGGGCGCCCTTGTAAGTTTACGTATTCCTATAGGAAGAGTGTGTGGAAACGTTAAGGCGAAACTTATATTTCACCCGAAAAAATTTTTCCCCTTAAGGTCGACTTTTCAACAACAACTTTCCCCCTAAGTGCCGAATTAGAGAAATATATGTATATATATATATATATATATATATATATATATATATATATATATATATATATACACTTCTAAGTTACATCGATGTATTCTGTAATATTTCGCTACTCACAGGTTATAGCAACCATGAGGAATCTGCAAAAATGTGGTGACATCAAGAAAGCGGCTGGTGAAAGTCTAAACAAATCTCTCTTCATCAAGGAGCTCGATGTCTCTAAAGAAGACTCTATCGTCAACTTTACGAGGAACATACTTGAAGAAGAAGGAAGCATTGACGTTTTAAGTAAGCAAACTTTGAATGTTTGTGTGATACCAACTTGAGACTTATATATTGTAAGTAGGTATGATATTGGTGTAAATTACTTTGAGCTGGATATGCAATATAAATTCGTAAATACAAAAGGAGTGCCTTATTCTTTTCAGTAGCCATCACTCTTACACCAGCTTTGCCCCAAGTCACTTTTCACACAGCCCTTTCAGACAAACGTTATCGCAACAGCATATTAGTTTTACTGGTGCAAAACTTTGGAATTCACTGCCATCTGAATTTACTGCTAGTAAACTATGTATACCTTTAAAAACGTTTGAAAGCTCATGTTATTCCTAACAAATTATTGCTCTTTTTGTAAGTTTCTTAAATGTTAACCTTGTTATCCTGGTGTTGTTTCTTTTTGTATTTTTTGCTTGCTCTATGTTGGTATATAAGGGGTGTCAAGGTACACAAACTTCTTCGAGCTGCTTGTTTTACTCCTCAATCTCGTTCATATTAATCATTGTTAATTCAATCCTATCTACACACTTTGGTGCACATAATTCACTCATTGCTCTTTTCTAAACTTTCTATTGTATACTGGGAACAAAGGGTGGGAGCTGTAGTGTAGATGTCTTTAGAGATTGAAAAAAATGTACAAGAATCTGTCTTTGTATTATATTTCATAACACTTTAAAAAAGAATTGTGAGGATTTATGTAATATAAAATATTGAGAAAAGATCCGACTTGTTTGCGAATAAACAAATTTTCCAAACAATAAGATATAACCATACCAATCCTTCAAATTTGGATATGTTACTCATATTTGTAATCTTCCAGTAAACAATGCAGGCATTGCCCAGACGGGAAGATTTGAATCCGTTTCAATGGAGCAAATGCAGAATCTCTTCAAGACTAATTTCTTTGGCGCAGTAAGGATGACACAAGAATTGCTCCCTGGAATGCGGAAGAAACGATCCGGTCATATTGTATTCATTTCATCCATTCTAGGATTTCAACGTGAGTTGATAGTGTCAAAAAGTTAATCTGGGTTTAGATGTGGGAGGTTATTTATCTCGGTGGTACAACTTTTTCTCTTTCTTCAGTTAAAATCATTAAGTGAGGGATCATTGACATGAGATGATGAAGGAAGGATTTAAGCGACTATATATATATATATATATATATATATATATATATATATATATATATATATATATATATATATATATATATATATTTCTAATTTGGGATTAGGGGGAAATATTGTATGAAAAAACGTGCCTAAAAGGGGGAAATCGTCTAAAAGGGGAAAAAATCAGGTCGACTTTGCGAAATCACACGCTATACGTAAAGGATATTAACTTTCACCACATAATTTACATGCTATTACTTCAATGTTGACCAAGTTACGTACCCGTATCTTTTAACACGTACGGATGGTGGGCCATGTGAAAAAGCGTTGTTGTATATCTGGTTCCCAAAAGGGGAAATATTTTTTAATGTATTTTTCTTCGCCTTAACGAAAACCGCGATATAATCGATTTCCCCGTACAGTAGGAATTAGCGTTATATATATATATAATATATATATATATATATATATATATATATATATATATACATATATACATATATACATGGACCAAAATGTTGGCCATTCTTAAATCTCATCATAATTGTTCAACAACACGAAGGCTAAATACGATTCAGGCTTCATTTTGTCGCTCATGGCACTAAGAATCAAACTGGTGAGATTTACAGTGTTTCGCTCTGCCTTACTTTCAGGATTCATATTTATAGCTCCTGAATGCGTCTTCTTAGAATGTTGGTACTGTTCTGGCTAGTCGCTCTTCTATCTTTTGCCCCCCCCCCCCACTTAAATAAAACTTGTTATTGCCGTGTATTTTTTTTTTTTTCTTTTGATGAGGACTTTCTTCCAATTGATTTATGAGAGGTTTTACCCTTTCACTTTGTTTTTCTTTTCAGTTATCTCTTTTTAAGCTTAGGTTTTATTCCTTTTTAGCACAAGGATTTTATACTACGTATGTAGTGTTAGGTATTGTTCCCTGATGTTGGGAACCTTAGTTCATAAACTATTGTGCAATGCTTCGCTTACTCCCAGATTTTTCACAGTGTTGAACGTTTCTTAACCATTTCCAGCTATGCATGTGGTATGATTTTTTACATGTCAACTAGGGAGCTGAAACACTCCCTGTGTCAAACGCTGAAGTGATATGGCGTTAAAGGCTCTCTTGCATTCAAACGTTAAGATGCAAGGAATACTCACCCTACCGCCAGACTCCGAGAAATGGCGGAAGAACCTTCTTCTGGATGAGATGAGAAAAGTTATACCTGGACTATTCGTTTTAGGAGATACTAATAGATGGGCGCAGAAAACAATCAAAGTCCGCCATAATGAGATTTCTGATATACGTGTATGCATACGGAGAGAAAAGCAGCTAATCACTGAATCAGTTGTTATTTTTTCTGGCAATAGAGTAACTGGACACCTCGATTTGAACATGCACAACTAACCGGCTTCACGGCAAAACGCATAAGTGTAACATGTAGGTGCTACACTGGGTCATTTCAACTCCTACCATTTGGTCTTCGACGACTTTGATCGGCTAAAGGGACGCGTTACTCCACTTTCAATGCGTCACTTCCTCCATTTTGTCATTATAATAGTTCGTCGCTCTATGACACACTTAATATTAGATTTGCAGGAAGACCACAAATTTTAGTTGCTCTACCATCATCACCCTTCCGACTTTTTGTGTTTGATATTATAATTATGTATTTTATGAAGATTTAAAAAATAATTACCAATGAAAAGCGCCTCTTTTCTCTTTTAAAGCCTTCCCATTTTGTGACTTTTATGTTGCGTCAAAATTTGCCATTGAGGGCCTTGTTGGAAGCATAGCTCCAATCCTACGATGCTTTAATATTAGGTAAGTTGCATAGATATTCACTTACATTGATCTTTTTGTTTGAATATGAAAATGATAAAATCATCTTTTCTCCCACTTTTACAAATACCAAACTGTCAGATAAACCTTCCAACGGAACTATATAAGAAAACATTTCCAGTT
Organism: Holothuria leucospilota; assembly: GCA_029531755.1. Classification (NCBI taxonomy): domain Eukaryota; kingdom Metazoa; phylum Echinodermata; class Holothuroidea; order Aspidochirotida; family Holothuriidae; genus Holothuria; species Holothuria leucospilota. The sequence goes on from CM055973.1 coordinate 8,728,638, forward strand.
TGAGCCCCAACAGCAGTAATAAGAGGCAAAGGCTTTTATGATTCCTTGCATCTTGCTGAAACTGACAAGACAGATCAGAAAGATCAATCATGTTAATAATGTGGATCTACATCAGCTCCCTTCGTTACTTTTGAGCATATATATATATATATATACATATATATATAAAGTACAAAATAATCCAAGATGTACACTTTAAGTCAAGTAGTGATGCATTTATTTGTTTCCTGTTTTACGATTTATATATATATATATATATATATATATATATATATATATATATATATATATATATAAGAAGTAGTAAATAGTGCTTTAAGTTTGTGAAAATTCCACGACGTTTTGAGTTTAAATCCTTCATCAGGTGGCAAAAATGCAACTGATTGTTGACACGGCCAAACGTACAATTTAAAAAATACGCAATAAAGTTGGGCACAGAAAAACAGGCTAGAAAAACAGACAGTGTTAAGTGGTTACCACAGGTAAAAACAATGCAGGAATTGCTGAGTTATAACAGTTCAAGTCTAACATTCAGACCATGTGAGGACAGGGTTCCAACAAGTTTCATGATTCAGGGTTCCAAGTTCCAAGTCACAGATCACTAAAAAGTATAAAAAATGCAATTTTGTCAGCGCGCTTCACGCGCACCCATTCTAATATACTAGATCTCCCATTGTTAAAATTATTGTTTCAATGTCCCTGGAGACCCTCAAAATAATCCATTCTCCCCTACTACCTCCAGACTGTTAGTCTTATGTAATAAGAATATAATTGGAAAAAGTCAAATTATGATTTTTGTGGTAGGCGTTTGTTAATTGCCCACCTATGTCATTTGAGGTTGAAGCTAAAATACATCATTTTAAGGCCTACAATTTCGTAAATACCCCCCTGATATATAGATTATATATAGATAGATAAATTATATGTATACATAAATATATGTATAAATATATATATATATATACATATACGGATATATGAGAAATTGTAACAATTGAGCAATAACATCGGTTCTATCTTTTGTATTTCTTTTTATTTAAGGACTATACTTCTTTTATCAAATATATTAGTATTTTTTCCAGTCTTTGATTTTTAAAATGAATCCCTTCTGTCTTTTAAGTGTCACGAGCGTTGAGCCTGGCCCTGTTAAAACATCTGTCCTTGATAACTTGATGACTAACAATCAGAAGGGTCCAGAATTCCTTTGTTCAAATGTATTTCAAGATTCAAATGTACTTGAAGATTCGGACCAAAAAATGGCACATCTGATCAGACGTTTTCACGAAAAAATGTTTCCCGCATTATGGTGCAACCACCAGCCTGTTTACGAGGTATCAAAACTAATAAAGAAATGCATACTTGACGAGAAACCTCCCGTTCGTTTACAAACTACTAATGAAATGACTGAGATGGCCAAGAAAATTCTTGTTGATCCCAAGGGAAACAATATTACAGACGAGCTAGAGGCATACTTCAAATAACTCTCACTTTTTTCCGAAAATCATGTTAAACAACAATTGCTATTGATTCAGGAATCACAAACTCCTTTGCATACTCACGGGGATGATGTAAATATGTAGCTGTGAACCAAGCTGAAATTCCAGTTGAGTCCACTTAACTGGAATTGAACTGGATTTACCCATATTTCAAATAGAGCCAACCGGACCAAAAGGGACCCGATTGGAACCACTTCACTCTAATACTTTTTCTAAGGTCACGATTGTATGTCGAGCTTTTTAAGGGGACTTTTCTGAACTTAAACTGGGCCCAACTTATTTGCGTGGCAACAGTTCAAATGGACTTTCGCCAAAGAATGAGCAACCATTTAAGTGGAATAAGATTTAACCAATTGAATATGCTGGACTGATAGACCTTTTCTAAAATTTCAACTTAATACAGGTTTAACTGTATTTAGGCAGTTCCCGTTGCTACAGAATTGGTTCAGTTATTTAAGTCCTATTGAAATGGTCCAGTAGAGTCCAATTGGACTGACCATAATAAAGTTCAATTGAATTGGTACAGAAAAATCCAGCAGTACTGTCTAGAATATGATCCTACTGAACTGGTCCAGGAAAGGTCAATTGCATTGATATCAATGAAGTTCAGTTGATCTGGTCCAATAAAGTTTAGTTGAAATGGTTACAATGACGTCCTATTGAACTTGAGTGAACCATGGAAGTACTACCACCGAGGTGTTACTTTCCATGATTAAACTAGCCCAGTAGAGTCCAGTAAAAATAATCACAATATTAAAGGTTATATGAACCGTCCATTAAGTCCAATGGAACTAATCACATTAAAACGCATTTGAACTGGTCCTGTACAGTCCAGTTGAACTTATCGCAGTGAATTAGTTAGTTAGTTAGATGAGATTTAACAAAATACCAACTAGATAAAAAAAGTTTCAATTACGGTTGAAGTTCAAGTTCGGTTTCTAATACAGTGCAAAAGCGGTACACGTCCTCCCCTTTAGTCGCCTCTTACGACACTCGGGGAATACCATGGGCATATTCTACAACCCTCAGCCCACAGGAGGCCTTATCGCAATGAAGTCCTATGAAACTGGTACAGGAAATTCCAGTTGTACTGATCGCAAAAGGTTTAATTGGACTGTTCCAGCAAAGTCCTGTTAAACTGATGACAATAAAGTAGATTTGAACCGGTCCAGTAGAGTGGTCACAATGAATTCCCAGTGAACTGGATTGAACCAATTGATGTACTACCTCAGAGGTAGTAATTCCCATGATTGAGCTGGTCCAGTAAAGTTCAGTTAAACTAACCCCAGTATTTGAAGTCCACATGAGCTGGTCTAGTAAATTCCAGTTGAAGAAATTACAGCAGAGTGCAATTGAACCGGTTCAGTAAAGTCTTTTTGAATTGAAAACAATCAAGTCCAGTTGATCTGGTTCCTTAAAGTCCTTTTGAATGGGTCCAGGAATGTCCAGTGACCTAGCAAACTCCAATTGATCTAGGAAGTCCAGTTGAGCTGGACCCCACAATTCTAATTGAACTGGTCCAGAAAATTCCAGTTGAAATGGTTCAGTGAACTCCAGTTGAACTGGTCCCGTAAAGTCCAATTGAACCCGTCTAGAAAAGTCCTATTGAATTGAAGCGGTTTTATTTAATTTGCACAATCAATCTAGAACGCATTTTATCAGACCTGAATTTTTGTAGAATATTTAACCACGGTTTCATTTTTTATTTTTTCAATTTATACGCTTTAATAGTTTTGTAATACGACTTTCTCTTTATTTCATTTGTTTTAAACATTTTTGTGTTGTTAACTATTTTTAAATTTCTACTTGAGAATATATACATATGTCTTGACACATCGCTTCACCAAATACATGCAAACTTACAAATAGTACCCTGGATGTTTTTTTACTTTTCCAAATGCATTTTGCAGTACACCGTTTACATCTGATTTACCCTTCTGCCGGCCACACATGTGGTATAAACTTTGAAGGTTGTTCAGTCAATGCAGAAGGCTTATTGTGGTGTACCAGTTACTTTTCAGCTGTACGTGTCCAGTCACCAGAAAAATCCAGTTGACTTAGTCCAGTTGGGTCTAATCGAACGGAACTAAACTGGACCAGTTCAACTGGACTTGCCCAATTTCCAGAGCAGTCCAGTAGAACTGATCCAGCTCAGTCCAGTTTAACTGGAATTTTTAGGTGGGCAAACCTGTACCGCTTTTCGTTTGTAGTAAGGAGATCCCTTCAATTTGTCATCGTCTGGCTTTCACTTAGAAACAATTTATGCAGACTCTTCCAATACAACTACTTTGCTTCATTAGTATCCACAGTCTATTAACTAAAGTTGAAATTATTGACACTGTCATTTGTATTGATTAAGGTAGCTGTTCATATCAAACGTATGAGATGAGATAGCACCACGTAAAATATTCTTATACAGTTATACATATAAATGCATTGATAACTATATACTTTGATTCATATAACATGATTCGTAGTTTTCTGAAATCCATAAACATGATGTTTTGACTTCTTTGTTTTTCAAACTTCTCAATCGCCTGTGTACCGGTTGTTAATGTCAATGGAACATAATTGGAGGTAGAAAGAATTTGAGAGCGCTTCATTGTTTTGGGGATGTCAATAATTTGAGTAACTATATCTGTTTCCTTTGGGATAAAAGCCGAAAATGCCCAAGAGACTGAAATTTGCCAATAATTTCCGACTGCTTGTCGCACGTGTGACAAGGAGTTTGTCTATGCCCCATAGTATGCCGTTTTTGTCGATTATTCCCAACTCCTTGTCGCACGTGTGACAACAAGTCTGTCCATTCCCTATGGAATAGCAAATGAAAATGCCTTATTTGGTTTATAATTTGTCAAAGGGTTGGCAAGAAGTTATGCAAAATGCGCTGTCCACATAGAGATAGAAATTCCATTTTGAAAACAGAACTTGTTATGGTTTCAAAATGAAAGGAAACATCGAGCTGTATAGACATATTTTAGACTTTTAAAACCCTGATTATGTTATGGGGTGTAGTGCGTAGAAGATATTGTCAAAATTATGAAGGATTAAAATGATGCAAACTGGATAGGTTGCGTTTGCGTAAAATACAAGGTTTAAGTTTCAGGTTTTTTCAGATCTCTTTCAAACAAATGTTCCCCTTAAACCCACCAAGGATGCATTCTTTAGCTTGACAAGATCCGAAACTTATATAAAAACGGTCGAATTTTGTTTGCATCATTTGCACTACTTCCTCAAAAGTTTTGACCTCCAAAGTATGCAAGAATGTTTTGTTGCCAATAACAAGATCCCGCACTGGGTATTTGCGGAGTTTTTCTTTGTTTTACAACGGGACATGCTACCCAACTGGCACAAAACTCAACTTTTACTATTTTCGCAATTAATGAAGCTAACTCGTCAAGATATATAGAGAATATGCAAACGAACAGCTATTGATCATCGCTCATAAGAAAATATCTTCCGAAGAGCACACCCTAAGCTGGCAGACCCTCAGCGCGATAGGTCAAAAGTACAATGTCAAAGAATGACGCCCTGTATGACAACTTTTTTAAGTATGTTTTAAAAAGGTTAAGTACCTTGTAAACTTTAACATTTATTCTCCTATGGTCGATGTCTAGGTTCACTTGCCAATTTCAATATCAACTGTTGCAAACACTTTAGTAATAAGGATTATTTTGGACCCAAATTTGTCATGTTAAAGAATGGTAAAAAAGGGATTTTACCTTGAACACATTTACGTAACGAGATCAACGGTCACAACTAAAGAAAAGAATACCCTGTTCTTGTTTACGTCTACATAGGGGTGTTCAGTTTATGAGTATTATTGGAATAACTCTTGGGGTTGGAAGACGGCTTTCTCACTTGGGCCTTGCTTGTAAAATAAAGCACAAACAACCAGTTATTTTGCGAATTTTAAACGTACCAAACTCGTAAGTATTCAACACACCGATGAAACTTCCAAGGTGTTACTCGTTAGCAATTAAGGATTTAAAGTAGACCTAAAGTCTGTAATAACAAGAATATATATTTCAGGGGCTGAAAATTGAATTACATCCATCTAACTCCTACTTTCTTGGCTTACTCCGTTGCGGAGATATAAGATGTTGAAATTTATTCATTTAATTTGAAATAATCGATTGCACAATAATTTGTGATGTTCTTCTTGTACAACTCACATTATTTGTTTTTGTTTCCTTCTGAAATTAAGATGTATAACCTTGAAACATTTACTGTCCCTTGCATAGCATGCTGTACGAAGAGGACTTATATAGCCAAGTCATACTATAACAGAAGGACAGTGATCACATTTCCGGGACAAATTGGCAGTGGCTTTCCAAAAACAAAAGAAAAACAAAGACGGTAATTTGAGTAGTACAAGAATAACATCACAAATTATTGCGCAATCTACCATTTTAAATTGAGTGAATAAGCTTCAACCTTTTATATCTCAGCTCAGGAATGTCCTGTGAAGATGAGAGTTGGACCATTTTGCTGTTTTTTAAGCTTTGCAACATATATTTTTGAAGTTGTAGACTTTAGGTACACATTAAAGATGGTCTAGACCCCTACTTGGATGATACATAGGGCTAGTTGTAAATAACCTAGCTCCGATATAGAATTGAGTCATAGTGGATGTCTGGCTTTGCACGTGCAACAGATTGGGACATAGCAGTTTAGACATAACTGTGACAGCACAACGCGACTGCTCTGGTTACTACAAGGATCCCTATATGATGGGTTGTTCTGGAGGATGACTCTCAGTAGACGACCGAAGCCATAAAAACGTGGTATCGGGCTAAATGGTCCACCGCAGAAGTACTACCTAGTAGATCCAAGATAACGCCAAATCAATTTTTCGGCATTGGTTATTAACTTACGTCATCGAGTGAGTTTCTTTTGTCTTATCAAATATAGTATTAGTGTCATTCTCAAATATAAACGACAGTATTTACTTCAATGTCTGTTGGTAAACAATTTTGATATAAAAATGGATGAGACAAATTTGATGTGATTCCCACTATTACCAAACAAAAAAGAACAGGTTTGTCACAATATCTGACCTTTTTTCTTTATTGCCTTGGCAATTATTGTCGTTTTAGAGATTAAGAACATACTATATTCGTAAGGATTGATGAAATTCAGTCAAATGTCTAAAAAATAACAATAAATTTTCAGATGTTTCCAGTTTGGGCTTCCCAAACTTTATAGCTTGTTGTCATGGCACCCGAACAACGGAAATGTAATTCCAAATGGTTTCCTGCATTGACGTATGCGTCACTTGAACTCGACAAGTAACAAATCCTTTATGGGTATGGGCGTGGATCATGGGGGACGGGGGGACGCGTCTCCTCACTCTTTTGGAAGGGGAACATCTCCAATACGGCCCCCACTTTTTCAAAAATGATGAAAACTAAAACTGTGATGAATTATAATATAACATAGATTACGAATTGACACTACATTGTAAAAGCTAAATTGCGCTCAAATATGGCATCATTTGAAAAAAAAGACACCTAATTTCCCCGGTCTCCAGCCTTTGCCTTCAAATTTCCTTTAACAAATCTTGATGTTTCCAATGTTTTATAAAAAGAAGCCAAAAATTAAAAATTCACATTTGCCATCCTCTCGGCAACACGTTGCTATTGTCTGAGCTTGGCACCCCCTCCCCCCGTCGGGAACCTCGGTCTTGCCCAACGTTCTCTATTTGAAACGCTTTATGAAACATGACAATTCTTCACCTGAATCCACTGAGTAAAGACATTGGACAGTGGCAAGTTCGTGTTAGACATTAGCGATGACCCCACCCTACCCTTGACAAGACAATTGGGTCCATTTCATGTAACCTGAAGGGAAGTACCTTCACACCACGTCGTGAGAGCAGGCCCGTAGCCAGACAAGGAACTGAAGGGGACGACATAGCTTTCTGGGGACGATTTTTTAGGGGTTTAAGACCACTGCCCCCCCCCCCCGGCTACAGGCTTGCGTGCGAAAAAGCAAAGACGGACCGCCTGACGTAGCAACAAGGTAAAATAAAGTTTAATGATATGGACTCAATGTACGCTCAACTGTGTACCTTCCGCAAATACAAGATGTGGCCTACAAGACTTTTACAAGGTAAATATACAAGGTAAATATACAAGGTAAATATACAAGGTAAATATACAAGATAAATATACGAGGTAAATATACAAGGTAAATATACAAGGTAAATATACAAGGAAATGTCCCTAACAAGGGAAGGGTTGGCTGGCTTTAAAAAGGGGGTATAGTCATGCATATAAATGTCTACACTAGTAAGTCTAATTTCTTGGGAATTTCGATGACGGTTCTCGACTTTAACCACTTTACAAACTTGCAGACATTACATCGAAATGCTAAGAAAGTGAACCATAGCGCTCATCCTTCCAGCCCTCGGAAGAGGCTCTGGGAAGGATTTTGGACTGAAACATAGATGCTATGTCGTGAGACACCCATAAAAACGGCATCTTAGAATGCGAGACACATTCAAGAAGTTTATATATAGCTCTCTCCTTCGGGTACACCATGTCTAGTTTGTTCCAAACTCTTTTGAGATACCACTAGAGTACTCTGAGAGATCATCACTTCCTGTTGTGTCCCACACTCTAAAAACAAAAGAGTGAAGTTCACTCCAAAAAGAGTGTACTGAGGAAACAACCCTAGTAAGAGTAAATTTCGCCCCGTGTGGAGTGAAAATTCACTCCACATAGAGCGATACTTCACACACATGGAATAAAATATCGCTCTATTTGGAGTGAGGTTTTACTCCACTCAGGGTAAATTTTCATTCTCACTTTGAGTGGCTCCTCAGCACACCCTTTTCGAAGTGAATATCACTCTTTTGTTTTTAGAGTGAAGAGAAAGAAGTGATCACTCTGATCTCCTCTAGAAGGCGCCATGAGCTTTTAAAGGAGGAAGATTGCATCTTAATACGCTGTGAGACTAGACCTGAATTGAGGAAAAGGCTTTCGATCCACGGAAAGGGTTACCATTCTCAGATAAGCCATGTTCTCGCTCGTGGTTGCTCCTGCGAATTTGGCTTCCAGTAGAAGGCTGACCAAGCAGTCTGCTCGACCACCTTTTCCCGTGCCGCCTAAACCTTTTTCCTCCCACTACAGTACTTCCTCCCAGTTATCAGTGACCACAGCTCCTGCTGTAGATACGTCCTCCTGTTCGGCCTCATCTGTAGTGGTAACTAATAGATATATTAAATTGTTAAGAGTCTGTGCCTGTTAAAAAGTACCATTGCTGGAGTTTATGATACATGGGTCGTCAGATCAGGTTTGAAAAATACAGAGACATCTCATCACACCAATATGACAAAGCACAAATTTTATTTTCATTGCACCACGCTTCATGTAAACCGAAATTGCCCCAAATGGGATAAAATTGGTAGTAAAGTATGATCTTTGACCTTAATTTTGTTGGCCAACATTGCTCTAATAATTTATTAAGTGAAATATGCTTACAAACACAAGTCAACAACATGTGACATAAATTGATGGGATCATGTTGGCGCAGATGTTTGCGACTGCCCGGTGTGCCACAAGAAACCCATTTTAAGGCTATAATGTGTGAAATACTGTTACTTCGAGAAGTTTCAAAAATTGTTTCCTCAACTTTTTTCAGAGATCCCAAGTTGCTTTTCTTATTGTGTTTAAAACCACACTGTCTCTGTTACTTATTGTAACTTAAATCGTTTTGTGATGATAGCGCAGTAGAGTTTCGGACGCAACAATTTAGAAAAATTTGACCTTTGACCTCTGTTGTGTCAGTGCGTCAACAAGATCGGACCACGTTTTCACTCAAGTAAGTTTAAGGGCTTTGAGTTCTTTCAAGTGAAGTTGTTTATTCAATGGGATCTTGTTGGTCCACCAAGTTATGAGGTCTTGTAAACTGAGTGAGGGCGTTGTTCGTCAAGACTTTAAATCAGCGTGACAAGAATCGCCAAATAGATCCCAACGAATCTTTTCAACTTTTGCTGTGTTAACACCAGATGATTTCAAAATATGTATTCCTTTCATTGGATGGGATGTACTTGGCGAAGGCATTTGCAATTATCTGAAATTGGCTAATCGTTCCCACGATATATTTCACATTCAATTTGACGATTTTCTTATGACAATACCAAAAGTGCAAAGAACCTTACATGTGTGCTTTGTCATAATGGTGTGATGAGTTATCACTGTATTTTTCTCAAAGTTGATCTAAAGACCCATGTGTCACCACTTGGTACACTTTACAGGCACAGACTGTTAAAGTGATGCCGTGAGTTTGCAAAAAGGGAAAAACATTAAAAAAAGCGAGTTTAAAATCTTAGTCATTGGTTTGAGTGGCCCATATGAACAGTAAGGGAGAAAAAATATGGCCTGTTGTGCGAATTCCGGCATCAGCCCTGAAATTTTCGTAAAAATAACGACTAAACTCAAGGAAATCAAAAATGTGCTGCTCACAAACACTATTCAGTCTCCTAACGAACATCTGTTGAGCAGACCAATGAGAACGAAGTACTGATGCATATTCACTAGGTGTAAACAGCTGATCGACTTAGCTGCTAGTCTTAGCACAACAACACAAGCGAACAAGACTGACTGAATGTGTGGATCCTGAAGAAGTAACGTTGATAATGCAATATACACCGTACAAGGTAATACCACAAGGCTAAACTATCCCGTTTTACTGTAGTAGCCTAACTTTAGGCTACTGGCGAGTGGTACCTCAGTAAATTAAGCCTAACTTGCGCTAACATTAGTACTACTAGTAGCGAGAGACGATGCTCTGCCTTTTATTTGCACTTACCATCGTGTTTGACGTTCAATTCAGAAACAGTTTTGGCGACAAAAGAGATAGTAGGCCTATTAGTGGTGCAACTTTCGCTGTAAACCTGTAACGTTCAGATTCAAATCAGCACTATAACGCGTACCAATGAGTGAAAGACAGTAGCCTGTAAGTTGATTCTAAATTAGAGCCGAAAGCTATATTGAGTGTACAAGTAACGTTAGTTGTATTATCAAGCGATTATGCAAGAAGGTCATTCCCCGGCCGTGAGCGAACAGCTGTACCGTGGAGCTAGCCTGGGTTGAAGTGGTATAGTACGTTTTTTAACGTGGTGACACCTCAATAATATTGCATATTCAACATAAGGTTCGTTGCATAGGAGTGGTCTAACGCTTTATAATGAGGACCGTTTTTTGAAAAAGGCCTTCAAAATTTTTCTGATTTTATGCTGTTTAGGTTACTTCCCGAGACTATCGCTATCATTTTGAGCTTTCAAATTGCATTCTTCAACTCTGTATAGCACTCGTGGCATTTTGAAGGATAAAGAAAGACATAACAAGAAGCAAAATCTTATGTTTTTCATTTTTTGCAAACTCACGGCATCACTTTAAAGATGAACGTATCGTTTCTATTACTAATAAAGGGTAGTAACGATCATTTCTCTGGATCAAAGATGGAGATCAGTAAATGATGATAACATATTCTAATGAAGTGAAAAACATAACCATGCCTATGTGAATGGGTTATTTTGAAGAATAAAGAACAGCAACTGATTAAAAACAAGTACTCTTTAAGAATCCACTACCTGATATCAAAAAATTAGATTAAATTCTGACCTAACAGAATTTGAATGAACTATAGTTAATGTAAACTGTGATACATTTGTTTCACTTCATAGTGCGTTCATCTCCCTTCACTTGCAGTGGCGTAGCTAGAGGGGGCGGTCGCCCTCCTCCCACAAAGCCTTCGAAGGCCTCTGTTGGAAATTTCTAGTCTCCGTCGGAAATTTTTACCACCTTAATTAAAAATTCTTACAACGGACATTAGTAGGTAAAATTATATTCTTAGGGGTTTACTTACAACACTTCTTATGTTTTTAAGCAGAATTGCACATCGAAATGGTTACTGACAAGGCCTGGAAGTGTCATTTAAGGCAATCTCGGAGATATTTTAATCTAATTTCCGGGCGCTAAACGACAGATGATGGTGGCGCTGCGCTTGGATATACATCATTACTTCAAGATAATAATCTTTCGGAAATTTTTACTTTTGCTCCCCCACAAAAAATATCTAGCTACGCCACTGCTCCTTGCATTCCGCAACAAACGGAATACCGAGAAATATGGGGATTCGAAGGTTACAACTCGTCAAAGTTTTAGTTATCTTAAAACTTGCTTATGTTTTAAAACGCACTCTTAGGACATCTGTGAGTATTCCCAAGGTCATTTTTACTTCTTGGGCTCAGCATTCAAGGATTTGATGCCAATAGGCTATTTTTCCTCAAAAGAGTCAAATCATAGTCTGCCGAACAACGGTAAGGAAGAGTTTGTACACACGGCACAATGTTGTTTACGGTTTCGTGGAGGTCTTTCGCTACTAAAAATACCGTGTAAAAATCACCGTGTCTGAACTGCCTCAGTAAACGATATACATAAGTTCTCAATTGCAAATATTTGCTTTAGCAATGGCTCGGTTATCAGGGGTATAGGGAAATCAGTATCACAGCGATGTCAATAACGTTACCGGAAAGCGCGGTAACGTTTAGTTTTCCTAAAAATCTTTTTTGATATGTTGACAACCCGTAACATCTATGCTCACAATCGCAATGCCCTTTTTACTTAAAGGAACGAACATGGATTAATGAAAACTGTTTACCCCTGGACGGATAAGATATCTTTAATTAAATAGAAATATTTAATTTGTCTCGCAGTCAATGAGCGCCTTCAGTTATGTGCTTGGTAAAGGACTGCTAGAACTGGTATTTCCACTAAAAATAATGTATAATGAAGATCAAAGAACAGATATTATTGAAGTATGGACGCAATATTACACAAGATTATCTTCGATTAAAGGACGCACTAGCTTTGAACGAGACAATTAAATTCACGGACAGAATGGCAATGACGTATTTTCCTTTTTCACTTAAGAACTAAGGCCAACAACTGCTTAAGAGAATTAACATACTTTAATTACTTTAATTGGTACAGCACTCCTTTTAGCTTTTGCAACAGCAGTTTCAGGTATCCAATCTCCACTCATTATTTTTTTCAACCCCCCCCCCCACCCCCCCCCGACCCCCACCCCCGCCCCCCCCCCAACCCCCGGCCCCCCCCCCCCCCCCTCCCCACCCCCCCCCCCGCGCACCCCCCCCCCCCCCACCAGCCCCCCACGCCCCACCCCCCCCCCCACGACACCCCCCCGCTCCCCCCCCCCCCCCCCCCCCCCACCCCCCCCCCCCCCCACCCCCCCCAACCGCCGGGAGGGGGACCCTGCTCCTGGATGCACTTTGGGGCACAAATGACTGCAAAAAAAATTGTAAAGAAAAATTACGGCTTTTTGTAAACGTCTTTACGGGGGGAACGTAAGGGATTTACTGTTAAGTGGAGGCAGATGAACACGCGCTCTAAATCTATAACTTAAAAAGGGGGCTTAAGTCCCCCCCCCTATGCTCAGGAAGAATCTTGTGTGTAACAATTTCAGCCCCCCTGGGGACACAGACACAGACAAGGATTCTTGGGGCAAATATGTTCACTTAAAATTCAGCAAAAAGCCGAAAAAGGTGTTGAGGGAAGGGGGGGGTTTTTCGATACCTTTCGGGAACCCCGGGGGAATAAGTGGGGGATATACAGCTTTTTGAGATGGTTGGGAGAATTTTTTTAAAGGCAGAGTTTTTGTTATAGTGAAATAGGAAAAGAAATCTTTTTATTGCCAAAGGTTACATTTTGCTACGGAAACACCACCCCCCCCCCCCCCCCCGCTAGAGGCCTGGTTGCGATCTACCAGTATACCTTTAATGATCATTTTTTAAAAACTGTCCTAAAATTTTATAACTTTATTTGTGAAGTCAGAAGGAAATTGTTTTTTTTTTTCTTTTTACACTTACACTCTTCTTCAACAGATTAAACGCCTCCGGGAAGGCCAATGGTGAAACACATAAATTGTAAAAAATTGGTTGGGCATTTTTCCAATTCTGAAAAATGACACGAATGATTCTGATCATCCAGCTGTGTTCTTTTTATGTGCGAATTTTTTTTTGTCCTCCCTAAATCGTTCCCCCTAAACCCAAAAGGCTTTTTTCATATAAAACAAAAATTAGTTAAAACACCATCTCCTACATATGACGAAAGCTACAATGCAAAAACAACTATTTTAAAGGGCCCTGGAATCAAAGTTGGCTCCTTATGACTACTAAACCCCAACAGGGACAATTTCCACCATCTCATGGTTTTCTCTCGGATAATGCCCTTCAGCTAAAAAATTCCAATTTTTGGGGGTGAGTTATCTGAGGGTATTTATCTTACTCATAATTTTTCAGGGGAACTGGACCCTTCTGTGGAATTTTCCAGGGGTAAGCCTGGGGGGTTTTTCTAAAATTTACTAATTATGCAAAGACGCAAAAACCCGGGGCTAAAAAAGCTACAGAACCTTCCTTTAACCGGGTGCAACGGGTTTTTGATGGTGACATACTGAGCCCCCCCCCCAACTACTTCACAAATATCCACAAACCTGGGGGCTTTACATCAAAAAAAAATGATGATTTTTGAAGTATTGTCTCCAAAATTTTTTTTTTTCGGTCAACACACAAAGTCCCAAAAAACACCTTCTTCATTTTTAGTTTTTCTGTCGATTTAAGTTAAAATAATGTTTTCCTTTTAATGCACTTTTTCTCCCCACTGTTCTAGAAAATTTGATTTCCATCACCTCTGAATTAACTGAAATTATACTTCCTGTCATGATTACACCCAGTTTGACTGTGGCATGTCTTACTATTTGCTCCCTGTACCTTACCTTGATGATCATTGTCAGTCGCCCTGTCAATCCCTCTGTCTAGGTGTGACTAATATTCATCACAGAATATGAAGTTGAAAAGTCTTTTTCAAAAATCAGTGTTTGTTTAGAGGTTACTCTTTTTTTGTGTTTTAACTCTGTGCTAACTCATGCATGCCCGTAAAGATTTGATATCAAGTAATCTTCAAAATTATGAGAAGTTTAACTTAGAAAAAATTTGGGGTTTGCTTATCCTCCAGGGGAAAAATAAAAATCAACTACATTGCTTAAAAAAGTGAAGGAACTTGGTTCAGCCTCGTTAAAAACATCATATTCATCTCCATTGAAGGGAAATGTTACTTTGTTGTACTGGAAATTTTCATATTTCTTAAAACCCCTATTTGAAGATATGACTAAAGATATTAAAAGTATGACAGCACAGTAGCTTTTTTCAAGAAATAGGTTTTTCAAAGAAAGAAATTTTTGTTATGTTTCTCAAGAATATGGTTGGCCCAACTTTCAAATGACAAAATCCGTTACACTTTAATGCATAATTTTTGCGGAATAAATCTGTTTCTGGATTTTGTTGGTGAAAATAAATTTTCGATAATAATTATTACTCTTTTCTTTGTGTTCCATATTTTGCATTTCCAAATGCAATATTTACCCTTTAAAAGTTGCATATTTTATACTTTTTTCATAGTTTTGTTTGAATCATTACTAGATATTACACAAAACAGGCGTGAAAACCCAAAGGGGGAAGGGAAGATGGAGCCGATGAGTTCTCAGACCCCCCCCCCCCCCCCCTCCTCCTATTAAAATTACGAATAGACAGAAAAAAAAGTCACATTCTTCTTTTAAAATCATTCTGATATGCCTCCTTTTTTATGTATCACTTTTCATTTGTCAAAGAAACGAAATGTCTTTACCGGTCTGTAGCATCTATCTATTTCCGAAACCGCAGCCTGGACGAAATCTCTAGCGGCAGTTCATGACACCCAAGCCGAGCCTAGATAGTTAAAACCCAGGCGGAGCCTTCCTTTTTTACATGTTCTGGTACAATCGCGAATCGGGGATGAGGGGAGGGGCACATGTAATGCCTGCTTAGGTTCAGGATATCGTCGGCAAAGCTTTGAACTGGATTTGATTTGAGATTGATTATACGTTTAGGAATCATCATTTAGTGATTTTTTCTATCCGGTTAGGATGTAATTGAAGGGGATATTGCCTAAGGGGAGGGAATACACCTCTACGCTTTGAGAAATTTTTCTTGTTTTAAGTTTTCCTAGAGACAAAAGGGTGCTATCTTTGGTGAAGAGTAGTACCCTATCAGATGATCTAAAGGTTTAATTATTTACTGATTTCTTCGGCTGTGGCATTCATGACACTGACTCCTTACAAGGCTTTTACTCGGTGTAGGTTTCCCCTAGCGCTCCTAGTGGGACTGGGGGAGCAAACCATTTAGTTGTGTGTAGCCATAGCGTCGGTTTTGTGCAAAAAAATGGGGAAATGGCACATTTTTACAGCTGAAAAGTTGCATCTAAGCATTTTTACATGTAAATTTTCATGCTTTAAAAAACAAATTTAGATTTCAAGAATAAAGTTACGTTTGATTTAAAAGGAAAATGCAGTCACCTCATTTGATTTAGTGTATCTGGGCATCCTATTTCACGAATGGCTCTGGAAAATCATCATGTACAATATCTTTTCCACTGCATGCATATAGAATGAAGTCTTGAATAACCTTCGTACTAAACAGTCCTCCAATTACGTGCCGTCATCTGAAGTGCTACCCGAAGCAACGTCCTGTGCTTCAAAGCCTATCGAGCCAGTGCTGTTACAAGAGAGAAGAATCTAATAGCCAAGAAAGCATACTCAAATTCAACCAACAGAAAACCAAACACTTTAGTCTCATGCATCTAACTTCGAGTCTCTTGAGTAAAGTAAGTGAACTACTTTCGCCACCTACAACCCCCCCAATAAACCTATTGTAGAAGTGGCCACTGCACTGACATGCATTCCCTGTTACATATATCGAAACCTAAACCTTCTCACAGCCCGATACGTAATACTACCTAGCAGGATAAAGTACTGTTCAGCAGACACGTACTATATAACGTAATGAACCTACCACCGCTTGAAACACCTGGAAGCTAAGAACATAACCCCTAGGAGTTTTGTGCTTTTTGAATAGCTGCTACAAGTATTCGTGAGCGCAATTTGGAAATTTTTAATACCGTGTGAACTAGAAACAATATACAGAGCAAACAAAATAACAGCATTTTAGAGCTACTCCGACCGTGACAATGCTATTTGAGTGTAGGAAGCTCTAAAGGTGGCCCCTAAGAAAAGACCAAAAAATACGGTAACTGATTCGGATGATATGTCCCTAAACACACTGGGTGGTGATTTGGGCCTTGTTAATAGTTAGGATACTTTTCCATGGCAAAATTTACGATGTCCGAGTGGATAAAGATCATGCATTAATGCAGGGAACAATTCGGAGAATCAAGTAATCTGCGGCCATTTTGAATTTGTTCGTCTAGTACTGAATTTTAAACAAGCCTAACTGATAGACACATGTACTTTTTACAGTTTTCATGTCCCATATCAAATTTTAATTCTGTTTTGTTTAAAAAATTGTTTACATTTTTAAATGGGTGTCAATAACGTAAAAAACTTTTTTAACCTACTGACTCACAGTGCATATAGCTAAAATCGGGGGTTTGGGAAACGGTTAAACTTAACGCAGAAAGCTATGTGACCAGCATTAGTTGTCACATGGCCCAAACACTCAACTAAAGGGAAAAGACCCGTTTAATCTCCCCAAAATTTTTGTTTAACTGGGTTTTAACATTAAAAGGGGCAGAAAGATAGGGGGGGACTGTAGAAGATCATACGTAGGGGTCCGTTTTGATTTTGGGGGGGGGGGGGGGGGGCTGTAAGACTTGCCCTAAATATAAACCCCCGGGAAATTTCCCCACGCTCCACCGTGTCAAAAAATTTTATCTACATATCATATACCAGTGGCATGCATCGTTTATCACACCGCTTCTAATTGTTAGTTTGATGAGGGTTTTCCCCCTCAGTAAATGCTAATTCTACAATATTTCCCTTTTTTTCACCCTTCCGCATTATTAAATATTTTAGGGGGAATCGTTAAATATAAATGAAAAAAATCATGCGTACCGGATATCTCTCAAGGGGTGGGGGGGTGCGTTAGGTTTGGATGGGCCGGGCCCGTTCCCCTCCCCTTTGAAAATTTGGATAAAAAGGGCCCCGTATCCGAAAAAAAACTCAGCATTTGCCCAAATTTTCACAAAAATATTTCGTTGGGCTGCAAAACCCCCCCAGCCCCCCCCCACCGCCTACGCCTATGGTAAAGATTATCGTCACCCCGCATCTGACCCAAAAAGTCAACTGTGGTAAAATCACCCTTTAATCCCCCTTCCCTTTCCATTTATTGTTGTAAGGATCAATTGGGGGCCCGACTTTTTGTTTTACCACATTGGTCGTCAAAGGGAACCAACTATATCAACTGTGGTAAAAAAACCCCTTCACTCCTCCCCATATGATTGTTTTAAATGGGGGTAAGCATCACAATTAACTGATGGGGAAAAGACCCTTTCCTCTCTCCTAAAAATGTGAAAAACTGGGGTAAAACATCAAATGAAGCGCGGATGTTTTACCAAGATTTGGGGCGTCATATCACCCAACCAAAGTCCTGATGGTAAATACCCCTACACCCCCCCCTACAATGTGTCACTTTTTTAACATCAATTAACAGACTTATTTGCCAGGGCGATCCCAATTTAGGGGGGTTTAAAACCCCCCCTCCCCATTTTAAAGGGTTTTTTTCATTTTAAAAATATTGGTTTTCCCCTTAATTTTTAAAAATATTGTCTCAAAATTTCAATTAAACAGGGGGATAATTAAAGTTTTTTGGGCACGTATTTTTCCTTCTATCCCCATTCTCTCCGCAATCCTTTTTGATTAAAGGAGGGGCCCCAAAGGGGGTACCCGCCAGATTTAGCTCACCAAAGATCGTAATTTTCCAGGAAATGAAAAATTGACAAACTACAACTGAAACATGAACGATGGCCCTAGGGAAGTTGAAGTTGAGGGTATTTTCTTGGTTACGCCGCGCCAATATTGAGGTCCTCCTCCGCTTATAACAGACAACCAAAAAATCATTTACAACCCTTTGCCAGTTTGAAATTGAAGGCCCCTACCAAGACTTGGCAGGAGGGTTTCAAAAAGAGAACCAATTTTTTTATTTGAACCACGCGAATACTTTCAGTGATTCACTGTGAGTGCCTAAAGAAAAGCCACACAAATGACTCAACCTCCTCTCCTGACGCCAAAGATCGTTTATCCGGGCATTGCGTAGCCAAGGGGATTCCACGGGGCCATTGCCCCCTCCCGATCGATTTCGAAAGAAAAAAAATTAGGAATTAAAAAAAGTTTTCGCTCTCCGAACCCCAGTGACGTTACTAGTGATATTATGTCCCATATACAAATACCTATATGTATCATATAGAACCGTCAAGTTTACCCCCGTTTGGTAACATAAAATAAGGACACATCTAAAACCAGGATGAATCTGTTTAAATGGTATGGGGGACCTTTACTTGTATAAGTCCTAGTGGTTGCTTTGCCTAACTGTGTGACCAGGAAATAAGTACCCAGTTCTCATACATAGGGTAGGGTAAAGTCCGGCCGAACAGAATCGCCACGGTTTTGACGTATAAATTTTTTTTAACCAAGTGAAAAATCTGAATTGTCCTATTTTCGAAGCTGTGCATGCTTTTGCACATGGAGAAACCAAACGTTTTTCATGTAACCACAAGATCCCACCTCCCAAAAGCAGATTTCCCTTCATATATATTTAGAGTGTTACGATTCAATCTTCTTTTCGGGACTGATGGTCGATTTGTGCCAAGCGGGTTTGAAATAACACGGTGGTGAATGGGTATTCCAGCCCAAGACGCTTCCTATGATGGTTTAAGGAAAAACGGTGAAGAAGCCCAGTGTAACCGACCTAATGTAAAAACTTTTTCCAAAATAAGTAAGAAGCCCAACTCCCTTGTATGTGTTCCAAAGTTTTTTTTTCCTTAATTTGCACAAATGATGTTTCATGTAGAATTTTCTCGGTGCGATAAATCTTGTAGGGTTAACCTCCCAATGGTAAAAAGTAATTAAAAATTCTTTGGGATTTTATATTAGCTTGAATTAATACCACTGTCGCACGTTATTGAAGAGAAGGCGAAAAATACTCAGATGAGAATTGTCTTCCGTAAACAAACAAATTCCGACACATGTTTCCGATGGAAAATAGAAAAAACGCCGTTATTCAGCGTATTTTGTACTCGGAAAGATGATTTGGTAAAATTTCGTGACACTTTTAAATGAATATGGTTACAAACGCATAGGTAAACCCTGTTTCCGAATGGTGAAGCAAAACGCGAAACTTAAATTCTGTTTTTGTAAAAGGCAAAAACTTTAGAAAAGCCAATTCGCTATAGTTATACTAACGAAGTCACCAACAATAAAGTGACCCTCACGTTTCTAATTTTTTACTCCTATTTAGTATGTTGAACCTTTTTCTTTTGTCAAATTATTTACCATAAAACTTTGGCAACGCATGAAGTTTTTCCTGGACACGCCGACCATTTTTAATTTCCAGGTGTTTACCCATTTTGGGATTATAACATTCTGGAAAGGAAACTTTGGCAAAGAACATTTTAACGCTTAAACTTTGGGTAAAAAATTTGTTTGACATTTTCTTATGAACTGAGTTACCCACAGCCACCGGAAAAATTCTGATTTATAGGGTTGTATCAAAAGCCTGACTAGAACTACAACATGTACGCAACCTTTTTGGGTTACATCTTTTTCTTATGACCCGCAGGTCCAATTTCCAGGTGTCGTCGCACCCCCCCCCTCCCCCCTTTCTTTGAAGAATTTTTTTTTAATATTAACAAAAAATGACTTCAAATTAAACTAAATGTTTCAACCTATTGCAATCTGAGGGTTTAGCTTAATTATCCCAAAATTTCTCCACCCACTTCCCCTTGTTGACCCCTCCCGCCGTTTGGGCCCGGGATCGGTTCCCGGGGGTTGCCACCCAATAAAATAGGCCACGCCATGTTTTTTCGAGGCTGTGACATGATCTCTCAAAAAAAAGAAAGAAAGAAAACTTTCCTCCGAAAAATTTATCTAAAATTCGACCAGGAATTCAATGAAGCTTGTTTTATAAACGATCAAAGAGCCTTGATAAGCGTGGAAATGCCTTTCCTGCAATCTTGGGTCCTTTTTGGACCAAAATTTTTTCTTGACATTTGCGCCAACTTTTTGGTGGCGCTCCGCTTAGATGTGCCAATTGCGCAAACCCCCCCCCCTTTATTTAAAACCCCATCGCCCCTGATTATGTGAAAACCAACGGTCGTCAATGAACCAAACTCCTAGCAATGATGGTAAAACACCCCTTTCACTCCTTTCCATATTCATTTGTTTCTGGTGTAAGCATAAAAAGTACTGATTTTGAAAAGACCTTAAAACCTCTTCCTAACATGTGAAATATTGGGTAAAATAAATTAAGCAGGCGGATAGTGTGACCAAGATTGGGGCCTCACCTGCACCCCCTCATAAGTCAACTAAAGTAATTCTCTTCCGCCCAGCAAAGTACTGGGGTTAAGCAAAACCTATGAGGGCCGTGTAAACCAAGATTTAGTTACACAACGACACCAAAATTTGATGGAAACACCCCGACCCCCCCTCCCCTCTTTCCACAAGAAAACAAGATTACGAAAATTTTCCAATGTAAACCCGAAGCATGGTTTTTCCTACTGGTTTTAAGGTTGAGGGGTATTAGTCCATGGGGGTAAAGTGGTGCCAGCTTTTGTCCTTTTAAAAGAAACTATCTTCCCCCATAGGCTGTACGTACAGGTGAAATTATTACACCCTTTTTGTGTGGTTTCCAAAAACTATAGGGCCCTCTCACAGGATTTCGGGAAACCTATTGCTGAGTTGCTACAACCTGGACCAATTTCTTTGTAAAATTGAACTCACTGCAACTCAAGCCACCAAACATGAGCCTACTTTATTCCGGTTGATTTATTCTACACATTTCATGTTGCCAAGTCATGCTACAAATTTTAACATTTCTTCCATTAGAAACTGTTGATTATGTCGTATTGAGGCTTCTGTTTTTCGTAAGAGCCGGCCGGTACCGCCAGGTTTTCTTTTGCGTGGCCTTAAAGTCCGGATATTTTCCTGGTTAGGAAGCTCTCACTGTGACTATGTTTCGAGAGACTTAAAACCAAAAACTAGCTTCCTTTGTATCCAGAGTTTTCTGTTTTGGACCCCATCCCTAATTTCGTAGATAATCACCTTACGAAAGGCATTCAATTGAAACCTTTTTTAGTTCAGACAGAGTTATACGCTGTTTTGTGACTGATCCGTTTTTGTTTTACTTCTAGCTTATTTTACCACTTTTTTGTAAGCCGTATTTCCAGTTTTAGTTAGGCCCGTATTGCGTGGTTTAAGGTAGCTTTTGACCTTTTGATCGGATTCACTGCTCAATTTATGTGCCAATCCTTCAGCTACCATGTTTTATATGAGTAACATACTATATAACTTTTCATTTGGCGAATTGCAGGATAGAAATCTGCCTTTGTTTCATGTGTTTCCCTTGACCTCGAAATTTTCCGCCACTAATATATGGGAGTTATTTAGTTTAGGAGTCATGTTTGATTGGTCAAATAAACCCCCGATATCAAAATATTTCCCCCTTGGATTCCAAACCTGGTTTTTAATCGTCCCGACCCTGCAAATTGCTGGGAAACACGAGACTTTGGAAGTTAGAAATATGTTTTTCTTAAAACCTTAAGTATTAGTTGGATACGTAAAGTATAAACCTCTAATGGTGACCCGACGGTTGCGAAATTCGTAATTCTAGCCGAACGATAAGGACTAACTTGGTCTAACGTTGTAGGCCCAGGTTTTGTTTGTGTCAGATTCATTTCATTTCAAATTAGAATAATTACCAAAGTCGTAAGTACTTTTATCTGGGTAGGTTTTCTAAGTATTCATAGTTGTACTTGTAGTATTTAATTCATTTAAATTATTACCAACCATTTATTCGGCTTTTTATAAAAGTAAGTTACCTGGTGTTTCACTTTTCCTTCAAGATGCATTTTGTTAGAAACCGCATTTTCTTTATTCTTGTGAGACTCTAGAGTATCCCCGATCGCCACCGGTTACCGGCCCGGGTTAATTACAATTAATTTTGAATTAGGCAGGTGCAAAACTTTCGGAAATTAAATTGCACCAAATTGGCTTAACTATACAACAGAGGACTGGGTTCTTGTACCTCGGCTTAAATGATTTTTTAAAAAATTTGGGTCCGGTCCAACGCGTTTCTAGAAACGTTCCCAAAATAACCGATATTTGATATTAACGCCTGCAAAGCAATTTGAGAGGCCTTTCTCAGGCAACTAAATCTGTTATTTTATCAATACCTATGCCTCATTTTGCAAGTTTCAGAAAACAAACAGCTACGTCCCGAATACTAAGTCCATTAAGTCTCCAGAGGGACAACCAACTCGACCCCAGTCCAACACTTTTATCGAGAAAATAGTAGGAAAAATCAAAGGATTTCCCTAGGTACTACCATTTGGCAAAAAAGTATTCCGTAGGCCCACTAACCGGAACGCAACGGTCGTTAATTAAAGCTATTTCACGTAATCGGTGTTAAAGCTATTATATGGTCTTTTTCATGCTTTTCAACCGTGACGTTTTGGGCGAACTTTGTAATGGTTCGTACAATACAGCACTATTCCAAGCTTAACTACCTAGTTGCCTAGGTTTACATCAGTTTTTAAAATTTAGAGTTTCCCTTACTTTATAACCTCTAGCTTTCTAGCAAAATTTCGGTGTATTTGATTCCCATTGGTGCAAGTCCCTCCCCAGAGGGCTAAGAGCAAAAGCCTCGCCCACTGCATTGCAGACTCACCTCCACACAGGCCCAGCTTGAGAACAAATGTATTTATCGCCTAACCCATTATTTCAAAACCCAGCCTGTGTTGCCAGGTAGGGGAAGTTTCATACTCGAACGCTTTGACGTCCCAAAAACTAGTATGCGATATTTATGCCCCATCCCCGGGGGTTGAACAAAAATAGGGATCCTTACTGCGCCCCCCACTGAAATGGTAGGTACTTCTAAAACTAACTTTATACCCGTACTTCCGGTCCTGATACAAACGCTTAGCCTCCTCACGACGGAGGAATTTAGGTATTTGGGAAACCATCACACTGTTTCGGTTTGCAACAAATTTCTCGGGTAAAACAAACCTGGACAAAACTATTAAGCAATTTTCTTTGTATAGGTTCCAATATGACAGCTTTTTGTGATCTTAGCAATTAATCATTGAAGGGTACTAAATTGAGAAAAATTTTTGAATTTTTCCCCTCCCCAGCCCCACCAGCCCACCACAGTAACTTGGATATCAAACTAAAAACCCCTTCATCCCCAGCATTACCATTTGGAACAAAGATTTATAAATCGGATATCGACCTTCCTCCATTCTACAATTTATTGAAAAGGTAACATTCTATCTGAACGGCTCTCGAAGAAATTCTAAGGGAGGACAATCGGACCAGTAGGACGTTTGCTCTTTTCTTCTCGAGGAATTTTTTTTACCAACAAAAGATTCTTTACCGGGCACACAAGTGCAAATTCACCTTTTGAGTTAAAACTTTCCTTCAAAAGCTTAAGTCCCAACAAAAAACAAATGTAATCCGGAATGGGCCGATCAGTTTTCGCAAAAGTTACAGTTTTGGTATTGTTGTAACGCTTTTTATGTTAGAAGTCTACACTTCAGGTGAAACACGTTCCGTCAAAATAAGTTTGTTTCCCAAAGCTCAGTAAAGAATTGGGGGGGTTTTATATGTCCATCCCTTTTTGACTTTAGGGCGTTTGTACTCTGTTACCTCAATAATTTTGGCATGAGGAAATGGGGAACTTTTTAACTAGATCTGCATGTGTTTGTGTAATTGCTTAACGGTGGTGTTTAATTTAAAAAAGGCAAACCTTTTGGGCAGGGAAACTTTTAATTTTACTCATTTGTTACTACCGAAAGAAACAAAATGTTGAGTTATTGCTGAAACAATGTATTGTTTGTTAGCATCGGATTCTTAATAGTTTTCGTCACTTTATGTTTTAAATATTTTCCTGACCACAACAGTCATTATCAAAGCCAAAAACCTGATACACTAAACTTCACCCGTCTGAATAATTGTCCTTTGGTAAATTTCACTCCCCGGGTTAGGCGATATTAAATTACTCCAAAACATGTAAGCACTTCGTGACAACCTCAATCTTGTTGCAAGTAATTGCAATAAAAAAATTTTTGAAAATTCGGGTTCAAATTTCATCTACCACTTTGTTAAAAATTGAGACTTTTTCTCCTTTGGGGAAAGGCTGATATGCCAATGCAGTCCGACCGTTTCTTTTCCTCATTGAGGAAAAATTTAAAACTAAAGGGGAAAAAATTTCTTAATGAAATGAACTTGGTTAAAATCGCGTAAAACCAATAGAAAAAAATGATGTAAAAGTAAGAAACTGTAATAGCTTGGGTTGATTTAACCTTGTAAAAGCCATTTTCTAAATTCCGAAACCCAAAGCTTTTCACGGCTTACGACTGAAGATTGGAGTAATAGCTACCCTTTCGTTATGCTGTGTTTGAATAGCCCTGCGTTTGAACGCTTTAGGGGCCCCAAAGCCGACCGGGAAAATATTGGATAATATGGCTTCACCTTACTATTTTTTCGATAAAGCTGTAAATCTGTGTCGTATTTAGTTGCCAATTTGGGGAGGATATAAACAAAAGGGGAGTTTGGCCTGTTCTTTGCTTTGGCTTAAAAGGATAGGTGGTCTCGAAGAATACAACCCGAGGAAAAATACTTTTCCCGAAATCTGCGGGTAAATCATGATCAGGGATAGGACACCTAAACGGTTCGGACGTGCTATTTTTCAGGTTATCCCCACAAAGCCAGTCTGCGATATTTTGAACATTTATGGTGGGTCATGAATTGAAAAGAAGATTCCTAATTATCAAAATTCCTAGAAATTGATCTGGTAAGTTGATTCGGTTTAATCGTCTAGGACTCCACAACAAGTGGGACCGTTTATTTAAAAGTGATGAAAGATTTACATTGAATGGCTTGACTAAAGTGAATTTAACTGTGCTTATTATTGGTTTAAACTCTACAATACAATATTATATGGCAAAGAACCATCCTAGTAATTCTAAACGGACTTGAGCCTAATGCTAATGACTGATGTCTTGCAATAACTTCAAACAAAAGGTGCCGGCTAACTTAGATCCAGGTTAATCACTACTAGAAAAGTACAATTTCAAAACAGTCTTCCCCATTATATTTTGGATCTTAGCTAACACTTTGCTTTAAAGAAAAACCTAAATACACCTTTACCAATATCCTACGTTGGTTACCAATTTTGCCAAAAAGGGGACCCATTAATTATCCTGGTCCCTAAGGAAGACGGGTTGGATTTTTGACAACGCGAAAAAACTTAAAAATTTTTGGCGTGTCCCTGGTATTACCTTTTCAGGAGATTTTTTCCTGGCGTATTACGAAATGGCAACGTGATTAGAATTTAGGTTACTCATTTAAATGGTAGCTGGATGTTTGGCCCATGGGAATTATAAGGTAAAAGTTTTACGCATGCTCCTAAATGGAAATTGGGGTCAAGTTAGAATAAACTTACAAGTAAAGCAAACCCCGTGCCGGGCCAAACCCTTGTGTTACCCCCATGGGCCCCCTAAAAAAGGTTCTCGAACGCCTGTGGAAATTTTCTCAATTGAAAGCCGGCGATGATGGTTCAAAACACTAATACTCTTTTCAAGAACTCAAATTTTTCTCAAACTGAAAACACTAAGCTTACCGATTCCCCAGCTAAGTGAGAAGGGTTGCTTTTAGTAAGATCAAACAACTTCCTACATTCTTGATGAAGTGGTTTACTTTGGTTGAACATTCCTAAAATTTTTTAAATGTTAGTATCAATTAAATTAATTTCCTTTAGAGTTTGAACCCATTGCCGTATCAAATTTTCAAGAATACCTGCAAAGAGTTTTTACTTAGAATCCACCGGGTTTTCGTCCAGTTCTTTTTGAAGACGCCCCGAGTATATTTGTTGCAATAACACCACAAACGGGTTGCTTATTCTTAAAATTCCTCCATAAAGTAGGAAGTTTCCTAAAATAATTATTTCACTCAAGCTGCACCTTTAAACATGGATATCCCTCTTACAATGGAGAATCGCTTGATTACTTGAGATTTAATTTTTTTTTGGAGAGATGGGAGTGAGCAGGTATACGTGTTATACTAAATTTTTGGACTAGGTTCGTGTAATGAAAATTTTTGGAAAGCAAAATTGGTTTTGCTTTCAAGTATTTTGGGCGGGGGAAGCGGAGAGAAGGATCCATTGATTATGTCGGGAAACATGGAAAGAGCCAACGCCCTCCCGCAGCTTCATTGTTGCTTAGAATCACTTTGGAAGACATAAGGATTTTAACTAGTTTTGAATTTTTCCAGTACAATAAGAGGAAAATGGCACGGAATGTTGTAATGTATAAGTAAGGGTTTTTCGACAGCCAATGTTGGTAAATACCAAGCAGGTGAAGGTTTAAGACCGAAACGAGACGCCATAGTTAGTCCGACAGAAAAATTTTTTCCCAACCCCAAATAAACATCCAAAAGGTTCTCCAGCTTACCGTAATAAATACGGAACCATAAATTCAAAAGGTAAGCTTTTTAAAAAACCCCAGATTACGAACGCTTTATTTTTTATTGGCTACAGGGTAACAGGTGCAAGTTCTTTGAAATTTTGGTTGAAAACCCAAGACCTATTTTGCCCTTCGTAAATTATTTGCGGTTTTTGTTAAGTTTTCCAACTCAATGCCTGGGGAACTTTAATTGGACCATTTTTTACTTGTAGTTTTGTTTTTCAAAATTTGTTTTCTCAGTAGTATGGTAGGGAAATAACTGATCCCGAATGTCTAGATCTCAACAAATTGTTACAAGGGTAATATCAGGCTTTCCGGGTCAAGGTACCTTTCAAACCGGGCGGGCCCGCCAATATCATAAGAAAACATACCAAAAGTCAAACTCAACGACCATCCCTGTTTTGTAGTTCTAATTTGCCCACGTTGTGCATTTAACGAAAAGGTCGGGTACCTCGAACCTGAATGACCAATCAATATGGAGAATCTGGGATAAAGGGATTTTGCAAAGAAGTGCCTAGGTCTCAAGAGTAAAGTGAACCGTTTACGTTCCTAACACGGGGCTTTTTATGAAGGGAACGTTTTGCAACGCTTATTGCTTTTAAAACCGAAAGAAATGGGTACCCATCGAACCTGGGGTTTAAATATGCTCCTAACTATTGTTACGGCTAAAATCTATCCGTAAGTAAGTTTTTTTCATCGACATCTTGTAAGTTGTTTACTGGAACAGAATGCATTGACCCCTTAATCCATGGCACAAAATAAACCCCAAGAATACTTTAGGGAGTAAACCCATCGATTTTTTCTCCACCAACTTTATAAATGGCATTTATACTTTGTTCCATCAAATTTAATCTCTTTAGGAAAGTATTTAAAGCATTAGTCCTTCTTTCTTTACCCAAAAGTCTGTGAACATAGCCTTGCCTGTGTACATGATCATCCTTCAAATGGAGTATTCTACCTTAATTCAAACGATACAGTACTCTAACTTAACTAAACCTTACATAAGGGGGGGTAATCCGCTTATCCTGCAGGACGTTTTAAATTTTGCAATTTTTCCTCGAAATTTCTGCTTAACCACCTAAATCAAAATCGTAATCATTTCACGATGGCACAATTTTGCGTTAATGTGATACTTTGTGACTTTGATACGGGCTCATAAACTGGATTCTTATAAAGTGTCCGCAATAGTCTAAATACCAAAAGGATCCATCAAAAGCGACCGGGTCTGCGTGGAACTAATTTTTAATGGTGCCTTGAGTTTTCTGGTTTTTTTAATTTGGTGTGCAACATGTTATAATGATAAAATTTAAAGTCTTGGTAATTCCCGAAACATATACATCACTTCATAGTCTGACAAATCCGAATTCTTCCAACCAATGATGAGGGATACCCCGGTACAAACTCCACGGCTAAAGCCATAAACTTCATTTTCTTGACTGGAGAGAAGTTGAAATTTGTAGATGACCTTTGGTCCAAACTGAAATTTTGAGTAAAAAAATTTTTTTATGAAATAAAGTACCTCTTTTTGGTATGCTTGAGTTGAGTGATTCAATTTTTACAAAGATTGTCCCAATTTTAGCATAGCCGACCATGGTTTCTCCCCGAAAATTCCTTTTGTTTAACCTTACCTTATAGTTTTTTGGCAACCCCCCCAAATTGTCATACTTTCCAAACCGTACTGGGGACTAAGTTATAAAGGTATTTTAAGTCCCCCTTCATTATTGCACCAGAGTGCACCATATAATGGATAATACCCCTTCACAACCCTTTTAAACCTGGAAAATGCCTTGTGTTACATGGGAAATACTGTAACTTGGGGGAGAGAAAAATCAAGGGTTGAGGGTAGGGGTTCAAAATGCAAAAAAAAATTCCTCAATTATTGGGGTTTTTACGTTTGTAACCCCTAAAACCCCCCTCTTGTGACAAGGCCACCAGAAAGAAACTTTAACTTGTTTTGCTTTTCCCCAAAATAAGACTTGCTATTGGGGAGGGTAAAGGGTATTTTACCTATTTGACTTTTTGGGTGCATTGACGAAAACCCAAACTTGGGTCCACTATCCGTCTGCTTTCATTTGATGCTTCCACCAATATTACATTGTTTGGAGAGAGGATAAAGGGGTCTTTTACCATCAGTTACTTTTGGGTGCTTTACACCCGTTTAAAACCATCTAAAGGGAGGAAATGACGGGGTGTTTTCCATCAGTTGACTAAGTGGTTTGGTCATTTGACGACCAATGTTGGTCACATAAAAGCTGCCAATTGTTTTAAAGGTTAAAATTTAGGGGGATGGGTGAACCATCAGTTGACTTTCAGATCGGGCACTTTCATAGCACCCTGGGGGGTTGGGGGGTTCACCTCAACGAAATATTTTTTGGAAATTTGGGATATGCCCCCAAGATTTTTGCCCAGGACACCTAATTTTCCACTTTTCAAAGGGGTTTGATCACCGCTCACAAACAAGCCCTTTACCTATGAAGATTTCCTGTACGTCAGATTAATTTCTTTATAATGTCGTTCCCTAAATATTTTTTTCCCTTTTTTGTAATTTGCATTTACTGAGCCGTAAAACCTCATCAAACTAACTAATTAGCAAGCGGTGTGATAAACGATGCATGCCCACTGGTATATGATATGTAGATCAATATTTTGACACGCGTGGAGCGTGCGAAATTCTTGGTTATATTTACGGGCACGTCGTTACAGCCCCCCCCCCCCCCCCCCATTAACTTGGACTCCTACGCTCATGATCTTCATCACAGTACCCTATCTTTCTGCCTTCTTTTCATGCTTAAACCAGTATAAACACATTGTTAGGAGATTAGCCTAGGGTCTGTTACCATTAGTTGACGTGTTTGAGCGCATGTGACAACTAATGCTTGTCACACTAGCTTTCTGCGTTAAGTTTAACCGTTTCCCAGACATCCCGAATTTAGCTATAGTGCACTGTGCAGTCAGCTAGGTTAAAACAGTTCTTTACGTTATTGACCATCTATTTGAAATGTAAGACAACTTTTTAACTAAACAGAATCTGAAGTTGATATGGACATGAAAACTGTAAAAAGTACATGTGTCTATCAGTTAGGCTTGTTTAAAATTCAGTACTAGACGAACAAATTCAAAATGGCCGCAGATTACTTGATTCTCCGAATTGTTCCCTGCATTAATGCATGATCTTTATCCACCTCGACATCGTAAATTTTGCCATGGAAAAGTATCCTAACTATTAACAAGGCTCAAATCACCACCCAGTGTGTTTAGGGACATATCATCCGAATCAGTTTACCGTATTTTTTGGTCTTTTCTTAGGGGCCACCTTTAGAGCTTCCTACACTCAAATATGCATTGATCCGTCGGAGTAGCTCTAAAATGCTGTTATTTTGTTTGCTCTGTATATTGTTTCTAGTTCACGGTATTAAAAATTTCCAATTGCGCCACCGTCACGAATTACTTGTAGGGGCTATTCAAAAAGTCACATAAACTCCTAGGGGTTATGTTCATAGCTTTCCAGGTCGTTTCAAGCGTGGTAGGTTCATTACGTTATAGTACGTGTCTGTGAACAGTACTTTATCCTGCTAGGTAGTATTACGTATCGGGCTGTGAAAGGTTTAGGTTTCGATATATGTAACAGGGAATGCATGTCAGTGCCAGTGGCCACTTCTACATATGGTTTATTGGGGGGGGGGGGTTGTAGGTGGGGAAAGTAGTTCACTTACTTTACTCAAGAGACTCGAAGTTAGATGCATGAGACTAAAGTGTTTGGTTTTCTGTTGGTTGAATTTGAGTATGCTTTCTTGGCTATTAATTCTTTTCTCTTGTAACAGCACTGGCTCGATAGGCTTTTGAAGCACAGACGTTGCTTCGGGTAGCACTTCAGATGACGGCACGTAATTGGAGGACTGTTTAGTACGAAGGTTATTCAAGACTTCATTCTATATGCATGCAGTGGAAAAGATATTGTTACATGATGATTTTCCAGAGCCATTCGTGAAATAGGATGCCCAGATACACTAAATCAAATTGAGGTGACTGCATTTTCCTTTAAATCAAACGTAACTTTATTTCTTGAAATCTAAATTTGTTTTTAAAGCATGAAATTTACATGTAAAAATGCTTAGATGCAACTTTTCAGCTGTAAAATGTGCCATTTTCCCCATTTTTTTGCAAAACCGACGCTATGGCTACACACCAACTAATGGTTGCTCCCCCAGTCCCACTAGGACGCTAGGGGAACCTACACCGAGTAAAAGCCTTGTAGGAGTGTCATGAATGCCACAGCCGAAGAAATCAGTAAATAATTAAACCTTTAGATCATCTGATGGGTACTACTCTTCACCAAAGATAGCACCCTTTTGTCTCTAGGAAAACTTAAAACAAGAAAAATTTCTCAAAGCGTAGAGGTGTATTCCCCTCCCCTTAGGCAATATCCCCTTCATTACATCCTAACCTGGATAGAAAAAATCACTAAATGATGATTCCTAAACGTATAATCAATCTCAAATCAAATCCAGTTCAAAGCTTTGCCGACGATATCCTGAACCTAAGCCAGGCATTACATGTGCCCCTCCCCTCATCCCCGATTCGCGATTGTACCCAGAACATGTAAAAAAGGAAGGCTCCGCCTGGGTTTTAACTATCTAGGCTCGGCTTAGTTAGTGTCATGAACTGCCCGCTAGAGATTTCGTCCAGGCTGCGGTTCGGAAATAGATAGATGCTACAGACCGGTAAAGACATTTCGTTTCTTTGACAAATGAAAAGTGATATATAAAAAGGCAGGCATATCAGAATGATTTTAAAGAAGAATGTGACTTTTGTTTCTGTCTATTCGTAAGTTAATAGGAGGAGGGGGGGGGGGGGGGGCTGAGCAACTCATCGGCTCCATCTTCCCTTTCCACCTTGGTTTCACGCCTGTTTTGTGTAATATCTATAATGATTCAAACAACTATGAAAAAAGTATAAATATGCAACTTTTAAAGGGTAAATATTGCATTTGAAATGCACCAATATGGAACACAAAGAAAAGAGTAATAATTATTATCGAACCATTTATTTTCACCAACAAAATCCAGAAACAGATTTATTTTTTATTTCTTGAGCAACACATAACTAAAATTCTTTCTTTGAGAACCTATTTCTTGAAAAAAGCTACTGTGCTGTCATACTTTTAATTATCTATTAGTCATTATCTTCAAATAGTGGTTTAAGAATATGAAAATTTCCAGTACAACAAATGTAACATTTCCCTTCAATGGAGACTGAATATTGATGTTTTTATAACGATGGCTGAACCAAGTTCCTTCACTTTGTTCAATGCAATGTAGTTGATCATTTATTTTTCCCCTGGAGGATAAGCAAACCCCAGATTTTTTCTAAGTTAACTTCTCATAATTTTGAAGATTACTTGATATCAAATCTTTACGACATGCATGAGTTAGCACAGAGTGAGCACAAATAAGAGTAACCTCTAAACAACACTGATTTTTGAAAAAGACTTTTCAACTTCATATTCTGTGACTGAATATTAGTCACACCTATGACAGAGGGATTGACAGGGCGACTGACAATGATCATCACAGTAGGGACAGTGGAGCAAATAGTAAGACATGCCACAGTCGAACTGGGTGTACATCATGACAGGAAGTATAAGTTGCAGTTAATTCAGAGGCTGATGGACAATCAAAGTTTCTCAGAACAGTCAGGAGCAAAAGTGCATTAAAAGGAAACATTACTTTAACTTAAATCGACAGTAAACTAAAATATGAAGAATGTGTGTGTATGGGACTTTGTGTGATTGACCTGAATACAAAATTTTGGAGACACATACTTCATAAATCATCACTTTTTTTTCTTGATGTAAAGTCCCCAGGTTTGTGGCATATTTGTGAAGTAGTTGGGGTGGGGCTCAGTATGTCACCATCAAATCATCCGTTGCAGCCTGGTTCAAGGAAGGTTCTGTAGCCTGGTTTCTAGCCACCTGGTTTTGCGTACTTTGACATAATTAGTCAATTTTAGAACAACCCCCAGGCATTTACCACCTGGAAAACTTCCACTAGAAGGTCCAGCTTCCCTGAAAAATTATGCAGTCAAGATAAATACCCCTCAGATAACTCATCCCTCCAAAAATTGGAATTTTTGAGCTGAAGTGGACATTATCCGAGAGAAAACCATGAGACTGGTGGAAATTGTCCCTGTTGGAGTTGAGTAGTCATGAAGGAGCCAACTTTGATTCCAGGCCATTAAAATAGTCTGTTATTGCATTGTAGCTTTCAGTCATATGTAGTGAGATGGTGTTTAACCTAATTTTTGTTTTCATATGAATAAGTCCTTTGGGTTGAGGAGAGAGCGATTTACGGGAGGACAAAAAGGAATTCGATCACATAAAATTTGAACACAGCATGAATGATACAGAATCATTCGTGTCATTTATCAGAATTTGGAAAAATGCCTACACCATATTTTTTTACAATTGATGTGTTTCACCATAATGGCCTTCGGGCAGGCTGTTTAATCTGTTGAAGAAGAGTGTAACTGTGTAAAAAGAAAAAAAAAAACAATTGCCTTCTCGACTTCATCAAGTAAAGTTGATAAGATTTTAGGACAGTTTGCTAACATGATCAGTTAAGGCTACTACTGGTAGATCTGCAACCAGGCCTCTAGCGGGGGAGGGGGGGTGGTGTGGTGTTACCGTAGCAAAATGTTCATACCTTAGGCAATAAAAAGATTACTTTGCCTTATTGCACTATACAAATCTCTGCCCTTAAGAATTTTTTCTCCCCCAACCACCCAAAAAGCTTATTTTCCCTCACTTACCCCCCAGGGTTCCGAAAGATCGCCACCTCCCCCCTTTTCCCTCAACACCTTCCGGGGCTTTACGTGAATTTCAAGTTGAAATATTTTGCCCCCAAGAAAATCCATTGTCTATGTCTGTCGTCCTACGGGGGCCTAACTGTTACACACAAAAGATTCTCCATGAGCATAGGGGGGGCTAACCCCCCTTTTAAATCAAAGATTAAGCGCTGTTACTCGTCCTCCACTTAACAAAAATCCCTTAGGTCCCCTGAAAGACTTTCAAAAAATGCGTAAATTTTGCTTCAAAATTTTTGTAAAAATTTGTGCCCCCAAAAGTGCATCCGGGGAGCAGGGTCCCCCATTAGCCTGGTCAGAATTTTCCAAAGGTGACAGGCCATACATCCCCTGGGACATTCGGGGTCCGAAAGCCCTTTCTCTCACCTTTCTCTTACCCCTCCCAGCACTAAATACACGTCTACTTTGGGGGTCTTCATTTTCCCCAGTTTTAAACCCCCCTCTCATATAGGGTCCAAAGGTCAAGATTTAAGAGTTTTTTCGAAATCAAAAACGGTTTTAACTACCCCAAGGTCTCGTGAAACGCATGAAAAATGCTACCCTAAGTCATGGGTTCAATGGTTTTATCCCCTCCCGCCCTCCCCCTATTTGAAACCGGGGAGCCCAAAAGATTTCTTTCCCACTTCTGCGGAAATTTGCGAAGGCCCTTTTAATTACAAAAGGCTTATTCTATTTGTTCCTTTCCCAAACTTGAGAGAGCGAATTTTTAATGGGGCACACAACGTTTCTATTATAAATAGGAGATGGTCGTTTTAAATCGACAAAATTTAAACGATACAGAAAGTAATTCAAACAGAGCTGTACCGTTTGTATTTACGTACTGATACACAGTAATTTCGTGATTTTTGAAATTTGTTCACCCCCATTGTAAATATATTCTGGACTGGGGATAAGAACACGTCTTTGGGCGAAAATGTAAAAAATGTATTTAATCGTAGGCGTATTGCTAATTTTTCTTTGTAGATAATTAAGTGTGTGCACTGAGGTTTGCGTGCGTCCCGCAGTTCGAAACATACGACGGGGGGTAGGTCAAGAAAACCCCACCATGTTCCACGCAAGGATTCTCACCAAAGCCCATATGCCTCTCGAAAATTGAATTGATTTATAAGAGATTTACCTGAGAAAACGTTCCCCGAAATCGCTGATCTACTTTCCTTAGCAAATTCCCCGGGTTTTAATTCCCCGGGCCCCCGAGGGCAATGCCCCCACTGGCAAGAAGAAAATCTCAATTTAAGATAAGTAGTTGAAGTCCAAGGACTGTGAAAAAGGCCAGTGGTTTCGTTTGTAAACATACTGCATTACTTTCTGTCCAAAAAGGGAGTGGGATTTAAAATCGATCCCTGGTCCCCAAAACTTTTTTCTGTTCTCTTAAAAAACTTTGCCAATTTTCGAGATCAAACCTAAGACATTTTGCCCCATTGCAAGATGAAAACTATCAGTTAGTTGCAACACAATCAAAAAATAGTAATTATAGAAAATTTTAATAAAGAAGGCAGGACTGGAACCAGGGGAAGCTATTAAGCTCCCTTGACGTGGTAGGGTTCGTCACTCGGGGCGACTTGGGTTCTGGAAAAAAAGGTGAGGGGGTGGGGAAAGATATAGGATAAAGGTTAAGAGATGCTTTACAAACTTTTATAGCATTCAAAAACATAAATTTTGCTAAAACTCTTTTTACGAGATGTGAACAATTAACGTTTTTGTATAAAAAAGTGGATCGGATAGCGTTTGTTTTTTCATTCTTTACTATCAAATTGCCCTCTCTGGTTTTTTTTTTTCGAATACCAATGCACCTTTGGTCAAAATGTACCACGCCTCATTTGATAGGGTATACTATAAACGTCCTATCCATACAACATGCTAGAAAAAAAAAGATAAATTCAAAGTCACCTAAAAATTTTTAATTTCA
This sequence comes from Holothuria leucospilota, assembly GCA_029531755.1. Lineage (NCBI taxonomy): Eukaryota > Metazoa > Echinodermata > Holothuroidea > Aspidochirotida > Holothuriidae > Holothuria > Holothuria leucospilota. Next base: position 8,764,493 of record CM055973.1, read on the forward strand.
AAAGGAAAAAAAGAGGTAATGTGAATTGTAAAAAAGGACATACAAATTACTTTACAAATGATATTTTAAATTAAATAATAAATTTTTTTACATCACAATAGAAAATCATCCAAAGGGGTTGGTTTTGGGAAAATAGTTTTTTTAATTTTTCTATTTAGGCTTTGGTTACATTTTAAAAGTGACGTGGTTGTAAAGGGGCGGGCTGTTATGTCTAGCCAAAAAATAAAAAAGAAGTCTCAAAACCCTGCAAAAATACCGAAAGTTTTTTAAAGACAATTTTTCCCTACTGTTTGCAAAACTTGCGAAAGTTGTTAGGCAACTATCTCCCTCGGGTGTATCGCTCTTCAGGTTTCACTCAAGGTTCCCAGAGAAAAATAGATTTAAAGGATATCTCAGTTATTTTGTTTGGGGAAAATTGTGCTCGTGAAGTAAATATAATTCTTATTTTACTTAAGAGATATATTTTGATTGTAAGAAGGTAAAGACTATCCCCACGGTCAATGGTTTCTTAGCTTTTTTAGAACAGTATATTACTTTGCAAAAGTATATTGCACAAAAGAACTTACGAGACGGTTACTGGGAGAAATACTGGCTCCCCTGGTTTAATTTATTTCACTTCTAATTGAGATTATTTAGTATTATTTTTTAAAGTTAATTTATTTCATTAATTGTTATATTTGACTGTGCATTTTTTCAATGTCAAGAGCATAAAAGAGCAAATAAAAAAAATCAACACTTTGTATTTTGTCCGGGAATTTCCTGCTTATGACTGGTAATTAATTAAACCTATAGGTCTAGACTACGACTGGTTGTATGAGACGGCTTTGCGGACACTTTACGGTCACAGAAAGGCTATTTTCCGGTGCCCTTTGGGCGCACCTTTCAATGTATTCGTGGCAGGATTTTATTATTTCTACCACAACAATTCTGGGCGCGGTTTGCGCGCTCTAGTTTTAACGTTTTCTTTCGGACTTAACCCCTGGCCAAGTGACATACCACGACATGTACAGGTAACACATTTTACAGTAAATGTCAAGAATTTCATCCTCAGTGGGACAGCTCGTCCCCGTTTTGGCGTACTAACGAGGTAGACGAAACCTTGAAATTTGCATAGTTGAATGTGATTGTTTGGTCATTTTGGGTGGTGACAAATGCCCGAATCTCAATATTAAAATAGAAACAACAATGTAATATATTTTATTTTCTACAATTGAAAACTATAAAATGATTAATTAAGCAAAGAATCTCCACTTGAGGGAACATTCGTCACTATGTGAAATAAGAAAGTTGTGGCGAAAAAATGGGGGCTGGAGCCGGAAAAGCCTCTTCCACTCTAGATCCACTCCTGATCTATTGAGAAAGGTCTGTTCATATGTCCAATATGCACACCAATATGTTGGGAAATTAAATATATAAACTAGAGTCATGCTTAAGCACATATTTGCCCGAAATGCATTGTTTATGAAAACAGAAACTAAAGCATGGATCGATCGAGCCTCGTTTAGTTTTCATCGATCAATAAGAAACCTTTCAACAGATAAAATTTTTATGAGAAAAAGGAGAAAAAAGGTGGACAAACGATTGACATGCATAACTCTGTAAAAGAAGGACGTTTTCCATGCAGATTAGTCACAGCGACTGTAACATTACTCACGAGGAAGTGCCAGTTGCGGAACACTAAACATACTTCGAACGTTGAAATAAAACTTGCGTTTTTGAAGGAGGAAAGAGGTCTATGTGCTACTTGTCTGTTAGGATAAGAATTGAGGTTGACTATGTAAAACGAAACAAACAAACTTGAGGACAATTTACATGTTTATTTACTACGATTCCTTGCTCAATAAAAGTGAGTAAAGGTTCGACATACAAGACCAACTTCCTAACTGTCTATTCTTAACGTATATACAAACCGTTTTATGTAGAATTTATTCTATTTACATGAAAACTTCCCCGACTTTAGTGTTTATCATATTACACATCAAAGTAAATGACATAAAAATATTTCTAACTTGTTGAGAAGTTTTAAAAGAGCTGCTGGAGCCAATTGAGAAGGGTGTATTTTAGGTACGGTATTCTTTAGCGAGCAATGGGGACACATGCTGTATTTACGAATCAATGGGTTCCTTTAGGACATTTGACTATCTAAACGACAGGTTGCTTGGCACGCAATCATCAGTGGACGATCACCTGCCTGCAACGTGACAAATGGATTGATAGAGGTACGCCTTGGTGTTCGTTTTATGTAAAAGAGTGTGTGGTTTTTGCAAAACAGCTATAAATTCTGCAAATAAAAAGGTTTTTATTTAATATTTCTAAAAATCTTCCTTGTGGCAAAACAGAAGGGTGTACATTCCACAGAGCTCACGCCATCCCAAGAAGGGTCACTCGATCGCTCCTTTCCCTTCTTGAATCCTGCCGCTAAAATCTCACTTCCACATGCCAGAGTCCTGTTCGGTAAAACCCGCCAATAGAGCCCTGTATCGTCGCCGTTACAAATCTGATCTGGAGTGAGCCCTTCTTCCTCGATAAACTTCTGGAACTTCTCCTTGAAGGGACCGACGAGGTTGCTGCTGGCTGACATCTTTTCACCCTGGATAGTGAGAAACCTCATGCCATGTCGGTTTTGAAACCGGTTCAGCCATCCGTTGGAGGCTCTGAATCCCGGGTCACCTCCTAGGTCTCCGTTAAGCTGCAGTGCCTTCTCCTTCAGTATGTCCCCTCTGACAGGAATCCCTTCACTTCGTTTCTGGATGAACCACAAGGAGAGGGTGTCATCTAGTTCGCTGTCCTTGGAGAGTCTCATTGTTTTCTTGGAGGCAGGACTTGACGACAGCTCCATGTTGCTGGCAAACTCCTTCAGTTTCGGGCCAGTTTTTTTGATGTCGCTTATCGTTGATTTCCCGACACCCATTTCTTCCGCCAGTCTTGTCGCAGATTCGCCGTCGCTCAACCTCTTCAGAATGGCCAACTTTTTGTCAATGGTTAGGACCACCCTCTTCCTCTTCCCTGGAGTTCTCGTCACTGGAGATGAAGCTATGATGCAGTGCAGTAGCTGATTCTTTAGATGGAAATATCACGCAATGATTGCAGAATCAAAACTGATAACATGTCCTGGGGTACAAAGCAAAGCAAAATCGGCTAGTTAACTGGTCCACCCGAAAGCGCCTTAGTCTGGCGCGCAACCGACTTCCTCGGCTAGGCAACCGATTTTGGAGGCAAGCCTATGCCAAGTGGGAGGAAAGCCGGAGTACCCGGAGAAAAAGCCACGTACATCGAGCGGGATTCGAACCCACGCACATGTGAAATACATTGGTGCACAGCAGCTGGAACAGACCACTCTGCCACTCGACGACCCCTGGGGTACTGCTCATTTTATTCTTTTAAATTGTTTGTTGTACCCGCCTTATTGGATGTTCGGGAGCGCCTAAATATTCGGAAACTTTGATCGAGTTTATCGAAGTGGCTTAGCTTTAAGTAAGTTAAAGTTTCAAAAGCTTGTTAACTTGTTCATAAGCTTGTTTAGTGTTAATGGGGCTATCAGTTCCCTTGCCACAATGACGTGAATGATATAAAAGAATTGTTTAATAGAAGACAGAAGATTGATGAATTCCTTTAAAAGACCGTAGCAACTTTTAACACAATGACATTATCGCGCATCATTCACTGACACTTCGATCTTAATTAACACCCAAGAGTCAAGTCGGATTGACATTCTACCAAGCAGTCTAATCCCAATCACTGCATTGATAAGTTTGAAAGGAGCGGCGTTTAGGCAGCGCTCACACTCGCGGGGTTTTGTATGGAAAGTCTAGGCTTAGGTAACAGTGCACTTCGGTAGGCTATTGAGTCAGTGGTGTTATTGTGATTTTGCAAAGACACAGGAGGAAGAAAGACACTAAGAGCAGAGTACGTAATCCTGTACCATTTATTCATTTTCTAGCGTGGTAGTTCAAGTGCGTATTGGACATAAACATTAACAATGGCTGTATTTAGCTACGTGAAAGTCTGCACCGATCAAAAAAGTTTAGTGTCGCAACAAAATTTTGCCAAATCTAGGTTGAAATTGTACGAAAGTTGTGTAAGATACTAGTTTTGCGAAACCTAACGGCGAGTTCGGATAAACGGGGTGTCGGATAAACGGGGTTCGGATAAACGGGGTTCGGATAAACGGAGTTTTTAGTGTAAGTTATTCTGCAGTCTAGCCTGGCGTTTCGATCTCTAGCCTCAAGCTCAAGCCATGTTGAGGGCAGAGGTCAGGTCGGTCCAAGCTGGTCAATGGGCCATAGTCACGCATGATGGGATAAAGTGTGTAATCCCCTTTGGCGGACAGTCTCCCCGACAGTTAACCTGTACTTGATTTGATTTGATTTTCTTAATTTGATTTGATTTTCTTAATTTGATTTGATTTATTTATATCTCCAATTACTTTAAATTCCAAGAACAGTTTCCAAATAACAATAAACAAGCCAAAAATCTACATTAAAATAACAAAGAACATAAAACAACGACATGAGAAATTTTAGCTTAGCATAACTATTAAACAAAAGAAGATAAAGGACCAGAAAAAGTAATCTTTTCAAGTGTGGTCTATGCCCTTAAGTAAGGAAGCATCAAAGAAAACAAACATAGAAAGATATAAACGACAAGACTCGGGTGCAAAAGAGGGTTAAATATAAAAACTTGCCTATGACAATAGATGAATTACGGCAGCATATCAATCAAGTAATTTTTAAGTTTTCTTTTGAATGATGCTAAGGACAAGGAATTGCATATATATTTAAAGGGAGGGAATTCCTTAATTTAACACCTGCACAACGAACATGGGATTGCTTAACACGGGTTCTAGACAAAAGGGGATGCAACTGATTTCTTGCCCGAGTATAATAGGAATGAAAGTCAGAATTAAAGTTGAAAGAAGTTGCAAAAACATTTGGGAGGAGACCGTGATAGTAGCGATACATAAATATGCCTAACTGGTAAGTATAAAGGTCAAAAAGTGAGAGAATATATAGCTCCTTAAAAATTGCTGTTGTGTTAGCCCGATACGACAAGTTACATATATCACTAACTGCTCGCTTTTGAAGCTTGTGCAAGTTGCTGAGCGAAGTAATATGAGTATTTCCCCAAGTAACAAGTTTATAAGTTAGATGAGGAGGAATTAGGGTATGATAAAGGATGAGGAGTGCATTTCTGGGTAAGAAGTGTTTTAGTCGATCAAGGACTCCTCTCGCTCTTGCTACTTTGTTACCAAAGGAAAAATGATTTTTCCAATCTAATGTGTAGTCAATGTGCATTCCTTAAAAAATTAGCATGGAGTGATGGTTTTATAGGTATCATTTAGATGAATAATGTAAATAGTTGTGTCAGAAATTCTACTATCAAATAGTAACAACTTAGTTTTTGCAATGTTTAAAGTCAACCTATTAGCTGTTAGCCAATTGAAAATATGAGAAAATTGATGAGAAAGAACTTGAAGTACATCATCAACAGAAGGAGGTGCAAAGAAACAGAAGTATCATCTGCAAGTAATATAAAGTCAAACACAGATGAGGACATTTTAATGTCATTTATATATAAAAGAAAGAAGTAAAGGTCCTAATATTGAACCTTGTGGAACACCCATATTACAGTGAAGTGTAGAAGAGTTAACACCATTAAAAAAAAAAACAAAATGTAAACGATTCCTAAAGTAACTTTTAAACCACGATAGAGCAGTCCCTCTTATACTATACAAAGAAAGTTTAATGAGTAAAATGGTGTGGTCAATCGTATCAAAAGCTTTTGATAGGTCGAGAAATAAGGTAGCAGTTGTGTTATTAGTATCGAGGCCTAATCAATTTTGTCAGTGTTATTAAGGGCAGTCATGTACGAAGCATAATTAGTTCGGAAACCGTACTGATTTTTACAAGGTGTATTATGTTTGAAAATAAAGTTATACAGTCTATTATAAACAAGCCGTTCAACAATCTTAGAAATAGAAGGTAATATAGAAATAGGCCTATAATTTGATGAGGTTTGTGCATCACCTGATTTAAAAAGGGGGATAATCTCCGCAATTTTAAGTTCGGAAGGAAAGATGCCAGAAGCAAAAGAAAGGTTGATGATATGAATCAAAGGTGTAACAATAACATGAAAGATTTGCTTAAGCAAGTCACAGTTAATTTCATCAAAGCCACAGCTTTTTCCGTTTTTCATCTTCAAAACAATGGCTGACAACTCCTCAACACAAGTTGGAAACATGAAGAATGATGATTGGGCATTATTGGGGATAAAATTCAATGGATTGACGTTTACTGACGGAAGAATGTTAGCTAACAAATGAGCAACAGAAGCAAAATAATTGTTAAAATTATTTGCAATATGAAAGCGATCTTGCTTTTAAGGAATCCATGTCGTCAACAGGCACCAAAAATTTGTATAGCTTCTTACTTTTCTTTCATAGTTTGCCTAAATACATTACAGAACAAGTCCCACCCTTACTATAACCCTCAATCGCTTAGTTTTTATCGTATGTCTCGTAATACGGTAAACGAGTTGAGAGGAGGCTATTTCGTAGCCGCAGATACCTGAACAGATACCCGCAAGGCATGCTATTCCCGATAGGGGTCAGCAATCTTAAGAATATATGCTTATTTCCAATACTGTCTTAAAATTGTTAGCATCATTCAACGGCAAGTACTGTAAAACTTATGGCGGTTCTTTCATGTTTATGCGTGATTAAGGAGGAGCACAGAGTTGTACTGTTGGAAGACATATTTTATGATAATCACAATATTTAGAGGATTAATGCACCATTATCTTCTTGGTAGACATATTTTGTTTGAAAATTGAAAGAGTCTGTGTGCAAGGTCTGGATGCAGCTTTTCTAATGAAATATGGTATTTTCAATTCAAAATTTTGGGGCGCTTGGCACGCATTTGTAGCGCTTTACACTCTGCACTTTAGGGCAATAATATACAAGGAATACTTCTTGTAAACACTTTTCCAAAATGTAGAGGTAGCAACCTTGCAGATGAGGATTCAACACCTACAGATCCATTTTCACCAATGCCACATTTTTCTTACTGCAAAGCAAAAAGCTCCCATGTTTGGGTAATAAGTGAGGCGCAGATCTGCATATTTAAATGGTAAATCAGTCGAAGTCAGGCAATGGCGCCACAGCTGCGTGTAAAATATACTGTGCATGCACAGTGTAGTGCACAACTAGTGTATAGTGAAGAGACGCAGTATACAAAAGTGTTCCACTTGTGCCCTCAACATGGCCCCATAAACAAAAGATGACGTTAAATGGAACGGTCTTATTTGAACCCCCTCTTGGTAATTCCTGCGTACTGGCCTGATTGGGGGAGGCAAACACCGTTAAATGCTCCCTAATGTCTAGGGGTAAGTGAAAGGACCACAAGATAGCACGTCCATCGCGACAGTTACCCAGACTATAATCATCAAGTGAGCGTCATCTTGAAATTAAGTTTGCCCGTCACAACTGGCTCATGAAATTATTCATGCAATAATTTGTTGTCGTGGTTAGAATGGAATTTTGGACTATATAGATGGTCATACCTGCTATGTCAAGACATTTAAAGCGACGTTCAGAACATTTTAATCGAAAAATGGCAGCTATCTTGAAATCCAGCATGGCCGACATATATTCTCGGTGTCGATATCATCAATGGATTAGTAGGTATTGAAAACATGGGGTAAGCTATCTCAATAATGCTTATAGCTGGCGTTGGTGTAAACATGACACGAGAACATAAAAATAATAAATACTTCTCATACTTGGTGTATAGGATTATCATATTAAGAGGAATAACACTGTTGTCTTTGGTTAACGGCAAAGCTTATTTGAGGTCAGCAGAGGTCATTAGCCGAAAACATTGTAAACACAATATTTCTAGCCATGAAGCATGGATACTTCCCATACTTGGCATGTAAATGCGTCATAGACAGAAGATTTACGCTATTAGCTTTGTTAGGGGTCAAAGGTTGTATGAGGTCACTTGAGGTGAAATTACGGAATTCTTTAAAATTCTTTGTAAACACGATATGTCAAGACAGCAATGATGGGCACTTTTCATTCTTGGTTTATACATCTACCATATGGAGAGGAAGAAATCTGATGTTTCCAGTGGAGGTCATAGGTCATTGTAGATCATCAGTGGTCAAAAACCTAATACTTTGAAAGACACGATATCTCCAAACCGTAATGATGGATATTTTTCATACGTGGATTGTAGATCTGTCATTTCGAAAGAAAGAGGGTTTGTTAGAGGTCGGACGCCATCTGAGGTTTTCAAAGATGAAACCACGAAAACCTCGTAAACTAAATATACGGAGGGCGTACCTCTAACTTGTGTTCTGCGTTTCGAAACCAACACAAGGTTAGGGTGTCATTTTTGTACCCTTCCAAAGATAACTCCATTAGAGAACAACATTTTTTTTAATAAGAATAACTCTTACATTAATTCCAAATTTAATTACCTAATTATAAACTCCTGTAATAGATCCTGTGACTTTAGCATTATCATCATAAGTATGACGAGCTCCTGGATGGTGTATTGGGAATTGCTCAGTATCTCACACCGACCGCCCAAATTCGAATTCCTTCAAAGATAATTCCTTTTTCTTTATTTTTATTCAATTTTAAGTGGGGTTCAAAGTTCATGTGAGGTCAGCAGAGGTCCAATTGTGCAAATATCGTACAATGATATAGTAAATAAATTTGAGGGACAAAATCTTGCTGTAACGAAGCATTCCCTTTCAACAGGGAATCACTAAGCCTTTTGACTTTCTGGTTAACAAAGGCAGTGCAGTTTGCAACTTGATGGATATTTTACCAGGGAGGTGTTAGAACACCTAATACCTCACTGATTTTACCAAGAAACTTCCTTCATTATAGAGGATGCTATGTAGTTCTAAATGCATATTATTAGGAAAAGTGTATATTGGTAATATTGTTGAATGTGAAACAAGTATACTGACATTACCAGATTAAATACACACTTGTGTATTAATCCAAGATGGTAACATGTAGCCACAGAGAATCTGTTATAGAGTTATTTGGCTTAATGTGGCAATATAAAAATTAATTTGCATATTAAGCATAATCGGTTTGTCGTAGGGGAGTAGGTGCCCCAGAAAGAAATTACAAAGCATGGTCTTCAATATTCAAAAAAATTATAAATTATGATTAGGATGAGGATGAGGATGAGGATGGGATGAGGGATGAGGGATGAGGATGACAAAGACGATGACGATGACGATGGTGATGGTGGTGACGGTGACGATGACGATGACGATGATAACTGTTTATACGCATAAATATTTTTTTTTTTAATTTTTGACGAATTGATTCCTTTCCTCTAAAAGAATGTCTTAAATTATTACTGACGTTGTATATTCTATAACAACATTTCTCGGTAATTGCCTAGTACGTATTCGATGAGTTCAGGATTCAACCAAGGTTTACTGGGTCATTCGGCCACTGGCAATATAACTTAGTATTCCAGCCATCCCAGACGTGGTGGTTTCGATTTATTTTCGGGCTCGTATGCAGCTTCTTCAATGGGACAGATTTTAGTTTATGATAAAGAAATATGATAAAATGTCACACTTAATCACCTGACGCATACAGATAATAGCTCTAGGTCCATGCAGCAGTTTTTTTCTTCACAACATGTTGCTAAGGATGTCTCAAAATTGAGTTAAGAATTCAGTAATTGACTGTACATGGGCATCTTAAATAAAACCTTCTTTTACAAAGATTGTGCAAAAGAACTCGATTATTTTCTCCTGGAAAGGTCTGCAACAATAAGGATATTCTTTTAATAAAAATATTTGTAAAAATGACTGACCATTAACTCTGATGTATTTATTATTCTAGATAATTACTTTCAAAATTATTGAGAGGTTCTATCTTTGTAAAGTAAGGCCATAAGAAACATACATCCTTTTTAAAATTATTTGTAAGCACGTTGCTTAAATTGAAATTACACTTGAACAGAAAATATTACGTTGCTTAATAAATGTAAGGCAATATTTCCAAAAATCTCAAAATCTATTCTGTAAACCAGAGCCCTCTATTTTCAAAACCACCCTTTTCATGCAAGTCATAAAAGTCTGAATATTGTCTGAGTTTTCACCTACAAATTAGGATTTAGGGTCGTCGAAAGCACAAAAAAGCTCAAAACTTTCAAAACTCCAATCGGGAACAAAACCAGGCCTTCTGTTAGGCAATTTTTGCGGCCATTTTGTTAATACTCACTACAAACAACACTCAACACTGCCAGAGTGCAAATAGCGATTTTATGATTCTGAGTACTATGGCTGTTGGACTAACTGGGATGTATCAACATTTCAAAGAGCAAATTGAGTTAACTGTGTCTCTCTTCCCCTACTGAGTGATGAGGTAGTGAAATGAGGTAGTTTTGAGTTGGACTTTGAGCCCAGTATTGGATTAAAGAACTGTAAATTCACGTTACTTTGAGAAAATTGTGCATTACTTATTCACTCACTTGGTAATTTTTGTTTTCTGCGTTGGTGATATAATCATATCGCCCTCAGCTACCGTGCATATATTATAATTGTTCAATACCCTTTATCAAAAGAATGCAAACATAGCGAAATCGTATTACTGTACTTGGTACCAGTGAGGCAACATCGGGTAATCAGCCAGGAGACTAAGTTTTAGATTTAGTAGTGTAAGCTCCAATTAAAGGTAAGTGTTCTATTAATTTCAAGTAATAATGTTGTGCCTGATAATGAAAGGAGAGTCTTTAGACTAAAAACGTATTCAGAAATGTCTGGACAAGAAAATCAGGTAAGATTCTTAAGAAGAAGCCATGCATTTTATTGCAGCAATTTATTTGTGTTATGTTAATTTAGGACCTTCCTGCCTTCACTGTTTCCTTAAAAAAGTAAGAACGGTTAGATTTTGTCATAAGCGACAAACATGTCTACTAATTAGGCATTCCTTTACTTATCATCAAGAGGACTTCTTAAAGTTGAATTATGTTCCAAAACATTCTCATATCAAAAGTATTATCAATCTCTGGAAGACCAGAGATCTTACTCCCATTAGTAAAATTGTTCTTTTTAAAACATTTCTCATTTGACAACTTGTAGATCTATTTTTCTTTCTATCGAATTCTACTACACATTTTTAAGGATATTGACAGTGTTTCATATAGTTTTACCTGGTGCAAAAAGCCGACGAAATATGAAGTAAAGCTAAATGTAAGGGAGGCCTTAGTAAGATCGATCGTCGGTCATTTGCAGCAAGTCTAAAGTGTAAATGGGTCAAACTTTACCTTGATGACAATGAAGGATTATGGAAAGTTTTGTTTGATGAAGGACTTAAAAGATGCGGTAAAGCTTTTTTTAACTTAAATGCAACTTTTGTAAAAATTACATAAAAGTCTCAAATAATTTTACGCGTGATTTTTTTACGCCTTGTTAGATTTTAATTTTAGAAACCCAGATGTTTCTCATTATGGTAATCAGTGTATTCTGAATAATTCTTTCATAAAAGTTCATACAGGCTATATTACTCAGATTCTCTCAAATAAACTGGTGCATACCTAGTGTGAGACCTTTTGTATGGCAATGGAAATGTTATTGACTACAAACGATTTTGTTCTAAGTTCGAGTTAAATTATTTCCCTTTCACTGTTTATTTTGGTATTGTCGGCGATTCCAAGATCCTGGAAAGAAGAAATTAGTCTTCTCTTAGCTCTAATGGTAATGAGCAACGCCTCATAAAGGCGGTCATTTCACCTAAAATAACGAAGTATACCTACAAAATATTTAATTGGAAAAAGTAGAACAATCAAAAGCAATCCAGAGATTGAATGGAATTGATTATAAAATATATGACTGGAACAGAATTTCCCCTTTACCTTATATGGCTGCGCTTGATACAAAATTTAACTAATTCTAGTATCGTTCTTACGTAGAATACTTGGCGCCATGGGCGTCAATCCTGAAGGGGACGGGGGACAATCCCCCCCATTTCGATGGGTGGGGGACACAATATCAAATGCCTCCCCACACATTTGCGTAAAAGAGTAGTGCCGTGGCTCTATTTGACTGGCTTTTTGAGTGGTATGTAGGTTTGTTGGGCAATTGTAAAGTGTCTCAATGCAGATTCTGAATGCAGATTTCGTCAGGGAAATCTTATTTAACGACAAAATTTCGGCGCGTTTCGCGCGCATGTGTCACCGTTTGCACTCCTTCTCATAATCATTAAAAAGGTAAATACATGGAACTATTCTGATCACAACACTCTCCGAAAACAGACATAAATCTCCAAACATCTGAAGGGGCCTCTCATCAATATTGGATCATTCAATCAGTGGCGTACGCAGAGGGGAGGGCCATTCGGCCATGCCCCCTCACTTATTCCGATGTTTTTTTAAGTTCCTAAAAATACGTAATTTTTTTAACACAAATTTTACTTCAAAAGGTAGCATATTTGGCACCAGATTGCATGTAAGGACACCTTATTTTTCAAAAATTTTCAAATTTCCCCCCAGGCCAGCGGTCACACAACATACTGCATGCCCCGCCCCCATTGAGACAAGTCCTGGGTACGCCACTGCATTCAGTCTAATTTGTAGCATGATGTGGAAGGTTGAAAGTACTTTGTTGCCGTTAAACATTTTTCAAACATTTTTACAGAGCGCTTCGCCGTTGCCATTATCGGTATAGATGGTGATTGTTAATACACTTACGACTTAAAAGCATTCTGAAAACGCCCTTGATAGTCCTTCACAACTTTGCTATATCAGCTCCAAAAATATCCCAAAGATAGCACCATTTTGCATCTAAGCAACCTTTAAATAACAAAATAATTTCTCAAAGGGGAGGGGACGCCCCCTCCCCTTAGACCCTCCCCCAGGATGACACCTTTATATAGTGACAAAGGAAGGATCCCCACTGCTGTATACAAACGCAGGGGGCATAAAAAAGGTGCAATTTACTCGCCGCCACTGCAGTTAGTAAAAACATTTAGCCAGTCGGGAAAATTAGAATTCACTAAATTATGGACATTTTCCAGCCATATACGATCAGCTCCAAAAATATCCCAAAGATAGCACCGTTTTCCACCTAAGCAGCCTTAAATTAACAAGAATTTCTCAAAGGGGAGGGGACTCCCCCTCCCCTTAGACCCCTCCACCAGGACGACACATTTATGTATTGACAAAGGAAGGATCCCCACTGCTGTATACAAAACGCAGAGCGCTCATAAACAAAGTGCAATTTACAAGTCTCCACTCAGTTGGAAAAAAACATCCAGCCAGTCGGAATTTGGGACGGTCACCTTCACACCCCAAAACATGTCACCCTAGCAATGGGCCCGGTCGGGTCCATGATCTCCGACAATGATCCACGCTGCGAGGCGTGGTTTCAGCTATTTTGGGACACGGTAAAATGTATTTCACCTGGCAAATCTCAATGATGGTCATGTTAACTTTGAAATGATAATTCTTATTAGACAGGCCCGTAGCCGTGCCCCCCGTGAGGACCACTGTGCCCCCTTATACGGAAAATCGATAGAAAATAAAATTTTAGTACATGTAAACGGTGGCCCTGGTATGACACCAAGCGATTTGTAACCAAAAATGATCCCAAAAGGAGTTTAATAATGAACGTATTTTGTTCTCTATAACAGTTTTGTTCTAAAATCACAAAAGCGCGCTTTCATCTTTAGTGACATATAGCTTTAACACCCGTTTCAGATATGTTGGCTTAATTTATAAATGTACAGGTTCCACAATCAGGCTATTGTTCTTTCGTGTAGGTGTGATTTCCGGAAAAACACAAAACTGAATCCATAAAAAGTTCCATCCTCTTTCTCTTACGATCGGGACGATTCTTAATTCAGACTCAACATCATGATAATCATTTTATATGAAACGTAAAGTGTCTCAATGTCCGGGGTGGTGGAAGGGGGCATCCCCTCGCGACCAGTCGCCCGGCGTCTTGGTTTTGTTCTTAAAGACAGACACTCATCACCCCAAATACATTTTGGTTGGGAGAAAGCAAAATTCTCAATTGGTCATAGGTGAATGCTCTTTGATTAACATCAAAGCTCACAACACACAGCATGCGCAGAGAATGTTCTGGTTACATATTATGTCCTTGTACGCCCAACAGGATATGCCCTTAAGCAATAAACTAGGTTATGTCTGCACAAGGAGGGGCTCAACACAGTTTTGGAAGGAGTAACTTAGTCGGGAGAATTGGAACTGTCTAGGACGAAGAGGGCAGATTCTTCCATAGAAACCCAAATTTTCTAACTTTCCTTAATAAGAACCAAATATTTTCAATTTTTCTTCAACAGAACCCCGAATTTTTCGCCGGTCGCCCAAAATTTTGCGTTCGGTATTCAATCTGTAACCCATTGCTCCTGACAGGGCTTCGGGTCCTTGATCTCTTAGGGGAGCTTCGTCCCTTCGTCGAGCTTATCTTTCCACCACCCTTTGCTGAGTCTGTATGCAGGTTTTACCGTGGTAAATAATTGTCTTGCATAATTTCGGCGCGCTTCGCGCGCATTTCTCACAAACGAAGTAATATCACCCATGAACATTATTAGTACAAAAATTCAAGTGAACTCTTCCAGCTAAAGCTAGGTGAAATCTCAAAGTTAGATCCCGGACATCAAGGGGCTTTCATGTAGTAATCTAGTACCTTGAGTAACATTCGCTCCGCGACGACTATACGGTTTGAAGCTAAATTTACTCGTACCAAAAATTTATTCCAAAATTTACTTTTTCTCATGTTTTTTTTTTAATGTAAAATTTCGTTCAAAGTAGAAATACGATAATGACCATCCTAAGTGTGAACTGTGAAGACATTGGTGTGCTCTCACTGTCATTCAAAGTCCTGCTCAAAGCTCCATGCTAGTGTTCCCATATTGTTAATTCGCCACATATTCGGGGAATTTCCCTCTGGATCCTAACAAAATCATACTGGATCACACCAAGCCTGCCTAATAGCAGCCCCTGGTCCCGCCTCGCCTTTCGCAAAGTACTTAACCGGCTTCACCTGCGCTTGCTGAGCTGAAGATATATCGTGATTATAGTGTTGTTCCCTTCACTTGTGGAGAATTTCTACGTCTCCGCATTGCAAGCGGAGTGAAAAATTTCCATCAGAACAGTGAAATTTTCGCGCGCTTCGGCGCGCGTATGTGCACACGTAAAACCGATACCTTTAAGCTATGTGTGGTAAGCATGAGATATAATCCCCTGTAGTTCCGTCAAACTGTAATCCTGTGGTGGTACTACTGACAACAAACATAATCTTCCTCGGTGCCCCTCTATGAGGTGTCGGTGCCCCCCTATATCAGAATTCCTGGCTACGGGCCTGTTATTAGAATAGGGCGGCAGTCATCATAAGGGGGGGGGGGGAGGAGGAAAGGGCCTATAGGAAGACACCCCCTCTTCAAAACCAATGTATGTCCCCCGTCCCCCCCCCCCCCACATTTGAATATGGATTGACGCCCCTGCTTGGTGCAAACTCGTTTTTATCAAAACTCAAGGTAAACAGTTGTTCTTCATGAATTTTCTGCCGTTATGGTAAGGAAACATTAAGACATTTATTTTGGAATTGCGGTTTTGCTGAAACGTTCTGGGTACAATGCCGTAACTTTTGCTTAAAGAAAACTTCGACTAAAATTTTGTTAACGTTAAGTTTCGTTTCTTTAATGGTCCTAAACACCAGATCATTTTTTTATTCTACATGCAAAGTATTATATCTTTTGCTGCAAATTAAATAGTAAGACACCAGATGCCACAGCTTTTTTCTTACAAACTTAAATATTATCTACAGGGAAAATATCACATACTTAAGAAAGTAAACATTGCATGAAGTAGTTTGTTCCTAAAACGTGTTAAAGGAATGAATGAGCTATTTTTATTCAACTACCTCCTCTAGACACCGAAATATGTCTGATTGGAAGCTTTGTGTAGACATCTCAGCTAATAATGTTCGTTTTATTAATGCATGTCGTTAATGCATGGAAGGCTATAAAACGTATAAATGTATAATACAACCACGTACCATAAGTAGGTGAAATAAACGTTTATTGAATCATATCAATGTATATAAGTAATGGGAAACACATGCAAGCTAATCATTATTTACCAATGTTTTCATCAACAATGAGAGGAAATTACGCTCAATGTAACTTGTGTTCCAGGGGTTAAATACAGTTTACTGCCATCAACCAATAATAGCTTTGCGTTACGATTGAAAAGTTCAATGCTTTTTCTATAAACATTTACATGAACGAGTGATTGTTAGGTATTGATAATGCAAAGTAGAGTTTGCAAAGAGGCTGTAAATAATTGTTATCATAAACATTTTCGAAAAAATTGTGTCATTTTCGAGCATCATTTGTCCAATTAAAAATGGATCCATTTCTTGCTTCTTTTCCAATCATTGCCATCTATCAATGCAAGGAAAGAAGACACTAAGAACTACTCATGTTCACGCAATTATATGACAACACTGTAAACATTGATTAACACTTTTTTGTAACAGATAATAAACGCGTCTTGGTGTTTATGTAGCAGAAAAAAACAATAAAATACATAAGCAAATTAAACGTCTAAAACGCCAACTTTAACACATTGACGCCACTTTAACGCCATCTCATATACACGTTTATGCGTTTGTTTCATGATTACTGTAAACATCCAGTTGTTTTTAATAAAGAAAAATTAACATATATATAAATCATGTAAACGTGTTTGCTTAGTGCACTTTAATTGACGTCATTATCCTTATCATGTGTTAATATTCGTTCAGTCATTTACTGTGCGTATCCATTTTGTTGTTCGTTTTCTAATTCTTAAACGCCATATATGTGTTAAAAAAATAAAGACGTCTATTTTTACAGTGAAATGACAGTTCAATGTATATAACCATGAAAATGCGTTTCGATTTATATAAACATCAAAGATATAGTTTAATGTTCATAAACCTAAAAGTTACAGTTAAATGTATATAACTATTAAAAATACAATCCAGTGTAAAAAATCATGAGAAATGACAGGTCAATGAATATAACCATGAAATGCTTTTCGATTTATATAGCTATGAAAAATGCAGTTCCATGTACACAATCATAGAGAATTAAAGTTTCATGTGTATAGCCTAGCTATGAAAAATTAAAAGTTCAACGTATACAGCCATGAAAAATAAAAGTTTAATATACGAGACAACAAAAATTAAAATTGCTAAGTTACAAGCCCATTGAGTTTAGCTAATAATCAAAAAGAATCATGACCTATCTTCTTATCTTCAGCCAGTGAATATGCTGGTGTATTCAAGCGCGTTGCCTTGCAGGAGGAAAAGGGTTGATTCGTCAGGAAAAGAAACCCACGAAAAACGAGTCTACGGTGTGGGCCAGGGGACTCCTCAAGAAAATTTGGGGAAAATAGGACCCTGCATATGCAATTTCCCAGTTTTTTGGGGGAGGGGGCCCTGGGATGATAATTTGGACAATGAAAGTTTCAGCATTTCAGTAGTTTTTTCTCAATACCCCAAGTTTCTTTAACGGTTTGGAAAACGTAGCCAACTCACACATATTTAAAAATTACTGATTATTTCTCAGTAACTATACCAAGATTTTAAATTTATAACTTAAAAAAATAAAAAGTATTTGAAGAATGGTAAAAATCATTGTTAGATTTTAGCTTAACAACTAAAATTAAAACAGAAGTTCTTGCCCATTTTCTCTGAAAAATAGTGACAGAGGATGAAATCTAGACTGATGACTCTTTCAGTACTTCCATTTTTCTGAACTCACTGTATTTAGAATGCTAGGTATTTAGGAATAGCTCTCAGCAAACCGTTCCAATAAATGATGGTTCTCTGTGCAATGTAATGTTCAAGCATGAGAAGGCAAAGGAAAACAGCGCGGGAAAAGTACCAAAGAACCCTTATAGGAAAAACGAGACGATTTCGGGAAATTTGTGTTTTACATATGGAAGTACTGGATTATCCAGGTAGTTCTTTGGTTACGCTCGTGTTTGGTATTTGATCAAAAAGCTTGCTGTAAGCCTACTTTGGGATTTAGAGCAAGAAATGAACATTTTGTGTGGACTATGTGAGTGTGGTAATCGTTTAATTGCGTGTTTTGTGGATCAATGACAACGTTCTTTCAAATTTAAGACCTTGAAATGTCAGGGTACAATTGCATTTGCGTCTACCGGTACGAAGCCTAATCTTTCACCAGTATGTTCCCGGCACTGCTGCCTAACGCTCTCGGTAACGGGCACAGAATTTCTTTTTGGTCGAGCTGGTTCAGAATCAGACGTATTCAGTGACGCTATGTATGGAATGAAATTTTGTCTTATAAGTTTTGGATCTTAATTGCAAAGTAACCGTTGAGAATGTTGAAAAATGATAAGACAATTATCATCGAACCCCTTTGGACTACAACAATGCATAGGTCAATACAGTGCATGCGTGGTATGCCATTGAATTAATACGGTGTTCGCGCTGCATAAGTCAGCGGAGGGCAAAGGATTTCTCTTGCTCTAACTGGTTAAGCATTGTTCGCATCATATATGAAAAGTGCTGTATGAAGATTTTTTGTAATAATCTACAGATTTGTGGATAATAATGGCTAATTGAACCGTTGCATTTATTAAAACTAAAGGTAACTTTATCGTCTCCAGTGTTTTCATTGTGTATGTACAAGCTAAAGAAGCAATAACAATAACAATTGGGACCACAAATAATCCTTGCTGGTAATTTTCAAAAACGCATCTTTCACACCATATTCAGGGCATTGCAGCTTGAGTTTTCTCCTCGTTCACCGCAAAGGGTAATTATGCTTTGTCTGAAGTCCCCCTTACAGGTCTCCAATGCTCAGCACGGTGTAAAAATGTAAAGGTGCCTTAGGGCACTACCTTTGACTTAGAGATTGCATATTTACCAGTCAATTTTAATTTGTGTGATAATGAGCTAAGCTACTGCAGGGCATGAGTTACTTAAGGAAACACTATGTCGAGCCCTTTAAAGTGAAGACTTTGACGTCCCTCTTACTGACTGAGGAATCACAAGTCATTGGCCAAAGAAAGGGTTGACAATCCTTTGAGGAAAAGGGTCATATTCAAAATTTGTCAAAAAAGGCACTCCTACGAAAGATTTTAAAAGGGGGTTCAGTTTGAAATATATGAAACTGAACAACATATCTTACACGAAAGTGTTCAAATGGAACCAAACATCCAATGCACTAAAGATCAACTATAATTTCGAAAGGTGGCTTGCCAGAGATAACTATGTATACGTCCAAACTTCGAGACATGGGGTATGGGGTCATCCAATAGGACAATGTCTGAATCATACAAATTTAGTTGCGATTTCCTGGCATCTTGCAACCACGGTAAGTATATATATATATATATATATATATATTATATATATATATATATTATATATATATATTATATATATATATATATATATATATATATGCAACCTTTGCAGCCCAGCTCATAAAATGAAGTAATGGCGAAAAGAGAGAGGCTGAGAATCGGAAAGCCTCATTAGCACGGCAAATGGTTGGAAAGGCGGAATGACGCAGAAGCAAAACCCTGAGAGCTTCAAACGTTTAAGGAAAATTGGGCTTATATGAAGGGTTTTTCATTGTCTTGACATGGCATGTGAAGTACAAGGACCAAACAAACAAGAGGAGGATAGGTACCGATAATAGGGCATGGGATACATGAAGTTGTCTTACATGAAGTTATAATGAAACAACTTATTGTAATGACAGCAATGGAAGTAGTACACATTTTAGAAATTTTAGTAACGCTTTCTTTTTACAATGCAAACGTTATTTATTAAGGTGAGATCACTTTTTGGAATGCAGGTAGAGTGAACCATTATGATGGTTAAGCTACCCTTTCTCTAAAGATTTCTGCTAAAGATTTCTACTAAAGAATAGACTTTGAATATTATACGAATCAGCTACCTGGAACCTGCCAGAGCCCGCACCTTGTTCTGGAACATATAACTTTGCTAAATGGTTCGATGTTTACGTTAGAGGAAAAAGCCACTCTTGATTTCAATCTTCCACGAAGCTTGGAAACTTTAGCCCCTTTTTACATACAATAAAAATTATGATATTGAACAAAATGAGATCATGCCAAAATACATTCTATATCTATTTGCAAAAAAAAAGATTGATTTCAAACTGCGTTGAACAGTTTTCAACTTACGTCCCAATATTTTAGACAAGGCAACATTCTATGTTAAAATCGGAGTCATTTTGTCTTGGTAACTCTTTTAATATCGGTCTATACTTCCTTCTGTGCAGGACAACAGTGATACTGGAAAATGTCAGGTGACTCTCAAGAAAGAAAATGTGAGTAACCCATCTTTCAGAAGAGCCGCAGTGGCCTTCGCTGTCACTTGTGGTCGTATACAGAAAACCAATCACAGCCCACAAACTTAGATGTCTTGTAATATATTCACTTGATTACAAGCTTATTTAGGTAAACTCCATTTACCTAAGTACAACATTAGTAGTCCTCCAACAGAAGAGAGAATTTTTGTGAAACACTTGCAGCATAAAGGATTCTTAAAGCACAATTTACTACATGAAAATAGAAAGTCAATGGAAGCTTCTCAAAAAAGTTGGGTATTATTACCCCGTCATTTCAAACAGTTCTTTTAAAGTAGACCTAAAGTTTAGAATTACAAGAATATATATTTTAGAGTTGGAAAATGAATTCCATTCATTCAAGTCCCATTTTCATAGCTTTCTCCGTTGCTGAGATATAAAATGTTGAAATTTATTCACTTAATTTGAAATCGTCGATTGCGCAATATTTGTGAAGTCCTTCTTGTACAACTCACATGAACTGCCTTTGTTTCCTTCAGAAATTAAGATGTTTACTGGACCTTGAAACAGTTACAGTTCCCTTCCATGGTATGGTGTATGAAGAGGACTCATATAGCCAAGTCACCCTATAACAGTAAGACAGTGATCAAATTTTGGCACAACGTGCAGTGGCTTTCGAAAACACAAAGAACAACAAAGACTGTAATTTGAGTAGTACAAGAATGACATCACAAATTATTGCGTAATTGACCATTTTAAATTGAGTGAATAAGCTTCAAAATTTTATATCTCAGCTCAGGAAAGTCCTGTAAAGATGAGAGTTGGACCATTTGGTTGTATTTTTCAAGCTTTGTAACATATAGTTTTGAAATTTTAGACTTTAGGTACACTTTAACGTTATTTGTTGGCAAAACGTAATAAACAACGCTGAATTTTGGCAAATGTGTCTACAAGGTAACTGAATATAGGCTATCGGGACTTTCGTGCTCAAGTAACATCGAAGACAACACAAAAATGATGTCAAAATGTTTAAAATATTTATACTCTGAAACTGGGCTTTACAGAAAATTTAACAAGCAATAACCGGATATGTTAATACAAATTTATTCAAGGTATGGAAATGAAATTTGCTACAAGTGTAAGAAGGGTAAGCGGTGCCACTATCTGACGTTACACTCAGTCGGTGAACCTAGCACATTTTTTAGGAAAGGCCCGAAATCATCATTCGTGATTTAATGCGAAAGATTTACTGGCTTTTTAACTTGTCGTGTGTGAATATTTTGGAAGGTTGGCTCTTATGACCAAACTAAACCGGTTTCTGTTGTCTCGCTCATATTTGATATGGCAGCAACTTCATCAGCAGCGAGCCGTCATTCGCGGCATGGGTTTGAATATTCTTGCTTTCAGTAGAGCAATAAAAAAGTATCTAATCGTACCTTTCTATTTTCCGACATTCTCAAACCTTGATTTACAAGGCAACCTTTTAGATTTTCGCCTTCTGGTAGGCAGAGTGAGATTTCGGAGAAAAAATGTAGACAAACATAGGCCGTTGTTTATAAGCAAACTGCTTTTTGAGTCACTCGGGTGAGGAGGGTTTGTCATTTAGCATAAACCATGATTGGAGGCGCTGTTGTTTTCCTCCGTGTGAGTTGAACTCTTATTTGAGCACTGAGTGTGATGAGAGTTTATGCTTTCAGTTTTGCAGTATTAAGTAGCGAATTTTCATCCTTTGTTATCCTTTTGAGAAATGAGAGGATTTTTCTACGTACGACGTATCTCGGGGATTGCTTGGTAGGCCTATGACAGTGTTCACATAGCTCTCCAACCTTGAATTAACAAGGCAATCTTTTAGATTTTAGCCTTCTTGTAGGCATGGAGAGGTTTTCGGGAAACTAGTCTAAATAATTGCAGACCAGTCTTGAAAACACAATAAAATGCTTCGAGTTACTCAGTTCGATGGGTTCGTTGCTTTAGCATATTCCACGTCGGTCGTGGCGCTGTTATTTTCCCCACGTGAGTCATTCCTCACAAGCAGTCCGTTGAGAAATTGCATTTGATTTTGCATATCGTAGAGAATTCTCTTAAACTCTTTAAATTCTTTTAAACTCTTTTTGGAGATTTGAGAGTATCCGTACGCAAGTATGTTCTCGGGGTTGTACTATGTGTCATGACCCTTTCTATCACGCAATTATCTCATTTGATAGTTGTCTATCATAGAGGTTTTTGGTGTACTTGGGGGGTCTTTCGCCGTTCCTTTGGGTTATGGGCGTTTAAGCGACTACGTATAGTCTACACTTTCCTTGGAAGGCTATGAGATCTTAACATGTTCTTGAAATGATTTTTGTAAATCGGGTGAACATGCGTCTTTTATTAGACGGGTCTGTAGGTTTTTCTCTGTAAGCTCTGGACAGTTTTTGTCCGGGTGAAACAGTTGCTTGTTAGGTGAATAGTCTTTGTAGACTGGGTGGCAACTGAATAAGCGTGTCAACAAAAGGGCTTTATATTATGCCGTTTGGACGTGACAGAGAAATCCTTTGATTCTACAATATAATTGGTCCGTTCTACAGGCTTTGAATTAACATGCAGATAGCTAGATAATTAATCAAATATATCTTAACATACAAAATTCCATATTGCCAGATGTGCCCTTATTTAACTTTACCATTACAATGCAACCGTTTTTTTAAAACTTGAGATTCTTACCGTTTACGTTTGTAACGATCAGGCATTTTTGAACCCTTTAAATTTCCTCAAATTGTAAATATGTCTCTTATAACAGTTTGTACGTTTGTTTTTCATCAGTTTGTCTAACGAAGGTTGATGAAATACCGAAAGCTCCCACGGTCGGTGCTGTGCTTCCATCTTTTTAGCTTGTAGTTGGTTTTCTTCTTACTATATTCATTCTTTGGTGATTTATGTGAATGTTCTCTGGATCCTGCTTGCTGTTTTAAGACGTCTTCGTCTTCATCGTCGTCATCGTCGTCGTCATCGTCGTCGTCATCGTCGTCGTCATCGTCGTCGTCATCGTCGTCTTCGTCGTAATCGTTGTCGGTGTCAGATAGTGGCACCCGTGTTTTGGAGCTATATTCAGATTCAAACACATAAAATTACATCTATGTTCTGTTCTTAGTAGATGATCTATGTGTTGCTACCCATCACTAGCTAGCTTCATCATGACAAAGAAAAATGAAACTTTTAGTCAATTATCATATCTGGTAAACATTTTGCAGGTACACCTAAAAGTGTTGAAGGTGTTTGGTTCAATGAACTCGGATCAAAGATATATCTGAAAGTAGACGATGATGGTATTATCACCGGCAAATATCACACTGCAGTACAAGCTGATGAACCAAGTGAGTAACCAATAATGATGAAATCTTACTCCATACACCTTTGACTTTACTGGGCAGTTGTCCAAACATGAAATGTACTCTTCGAAAAATAGGGTTTTCGAATCCATGTGTCTTGTTGAGTCATAGCACACATGTACTGATTCGAACTTCTTCCGTGATCACACTTCTCTCCGCGCTACCAAAACGATGTAAATGAAGTCAACACAACTACATCTAATCTCTAACCTCTTAGTTCTTTTCCATTGTGTAAATGTACCGTAGGAGAAACAAATAGAGTCATACAGCACCACTCTGTCACATGGCGAATCACCTTGTGCATGAATTGCCTCAATTTCGCAGTAATCTGTTAATATTCCTGACAACTTACACTGACTTATTTGCAGACCCTTTTATGTAAACGAGTACAAAATAATAGAATCAGATGAACTATTGTTATGAGGACTTATTTCTTCGATGGCAGATACGTCCCCTTCCTGTTTTGATAAGTCGAAGGACCATGTTCTGTTCACATGTCCGACCAAACAACTGATGTTGTTTACCATCACTTTAAAGCTTCAAATGAGAGTCTCTTTGAGAAGATTAAGAATTAGTTTTTTTTTCTTAACTACTCCATAGTAAGGTTTCGTGAATCCTTTGCATCGTCTATGAAGTTAAACACCTATGAAATATGCTGCAAAAGCCGTGAAAACATGTCTTGAGGACAAAACTAGTTATTTTGCTACCTATTGAGTAGACCCTGTTGACAAAAGTAGTTCCCCTCTTTCCCTGTTTGAAGCACCTTTTTCATCCTTACGAAGCTTCCAAAATGCTTTAGGTATCGTACACCTCCAACCTCTTTTAAATCTCATTATGGAGGAAAGCCTACAACTATTTGGAAACCCTGAAAACCCTCTGTTGATTCACTTGACCCAAGGTCTTAGACACTATACACGAACTTTACAGTTTCTTTAGTTGTCACTGGGGAATTTTCCATGTTCATAAAAGAGATTAGGATAGCAATAACTACCTGCCATCTACCACAATCATTAAGAATGACATAAGGCCGCTTTAGATACTGGTATGCCATTAACTGTTATATAAAAACAATTTCATCTCGTCTACGTTTTTCTGGCTTCATACTCTTCTTTCGAACGAGGCCGTTTCAGCACTCCCCCTCTCTCAGCCACTTTTAGCCGAATATCACTTAAGTCTCTAGTCTGACCCTATACCATTTATCACTTATCACTGGTCAGTTCTATTTGTCACCAGGTTTCGCATGTGTTCCTTGCTGCTGTGTGGAATATCACACGTTTTGCAAATTTCTCGAAAACGCAACATGCAAGGGACAAAACTACGCCTCTCTTTTAACAATGCTGAATAAATTCCATTGCTGATTATCTGTCATAAATATATGATGTCCCATCACTATTATTGCTCTATTTTGTTTCAACCGATTGTTGATTAATCTATCATGTTTCGTAAACAATTCAAGTTTGCAGTTGTGCTATAATGTATTTTTGAAAATTATGTAATTTTCAGCTGGATTAACAGCAAAAATCATTGGTGGCATGTCCCCAGATGGATCCCACGATACCTTTGGTTTCAGTGTTGTTTGGAATACAACCGGCTCTACTACCAGCTGGGCAGGAGAATATAAAACATGCTGCGGAGTACCAGTTCTCTATACAACGTGGATACTAACAGACCAGACTGAATCATGCAATGATAACTGGAAGTCTACTTTGTAAGGATCCCTTTAAAGGGCATCTCTTCTTGTAGGCGTAATATTATAATCATTTCACAGTTTAAGTAAATAAAGTTTTTTTTTATTCATTTGGAAATGAAGTCATCACTCCGAAAATGAGTCTTAATACGACCAATTTTTGATGATTTGGTTAACTTACAATGGACTTGGTTGAAGTCATGTCCATAATCACAATGTTTGCACTGGATCTTGGAAAAGTAGGAAAACTGGTGTAAATTCAAATCTGTATATTTTATTCGGCTTAACATATTTCTTTCA
The DNA here is from genome assembly GCA_029531755.1 of Holothuria leucospilota. Taxonomy (NCBI): domain Eukaryota; kingdom Metazoa; phylum Echinodermata; class Holothuroidea; order Aspidochirotida; family Holothuriidae; genus Holothuria; species Holothuria leucospilota. Next base: position 8,790,210 of record CM055973.1, read on the forward strand.
GGTGTGCGATGAAAGTCCTACACATTTTGGCTTAAGAAATACTTGTTCAATGCATGCCTAAACAATACGATCTTTTCATCTATTAACGCCATATAATATGACGCTCTGGTCGATAAGTTCACTGTAATTTTTAATTCTACCGTTACTTCTACCTTCAGAATTGGCAAAGATGTCTTCACGCGGTACAAACAGCGCCAAGGGCCACCGCCGATTGATGGAAAATTAACTCGCTGTCACGCACTGGGGCTGTTGAACAAATCTGACTAAACAACAAAACAAAAGGAGAATACAAAAATTGTATCATTAAGTTTTACAATCTTTCAGTTCCTTTTTAGCTTTAAATAGCATAGCTACAGTGTTTGCATGAACCCTTGGATTCCCATGGAACTAAGTTAAAGGGCGGCTCAACTTAGGAAGAAGGTTTAGCTAAAAAAAGAGAAATTTCCTGTTTACAGTGAGTGTTTTGGACAAAATGTTGTGTCTAGTTTAGTTTATGTTATACATTTACAGAAATTTTGATCTTTACATATGACGTTAAGTACACAAGGTGTCACATTATATCAAACTTCGGTTATTGGAAAATATTACGACCTTTAACTAGGTAACTAGTCTTTGCTAAAGCCATCATTTTGGGGTGAGACTATCAACATATAGTGGGGAAAATGAGCATTAGTGATCATCAAAACTCGACAGTATCAACAAACTAAGGCTAAGTTGTAAGTTGCTACAACAGAAACATTCAATTTACCCCTAGTAAATATGAAAAATGGTTGTAGTACAGATAGCGCTATTACTTATCGAAGTTTATTTTCCTCCTTTGTTAAAACATCCTCTAAGTTTTGTCAATCAAATTGCCATTTCTATAGAACGCTAAAAGTTTGCTCCTGGGAGGAGAGGGGTATGGATCAGAGAAATTAAAGACATCATGTCTATTTTTACCTGATCAAAAAAGCATTCAATGCATATGAAAGCGCATTATTTGTAAGAAAAATTCGAGTTTGTTCAGTTTTCCTTACTGTGAGTTTTTTTGTTCGTTTGGGGGTCACATCTCAGCTCCTCCTTGATACAGTAGTTACACTTGTCCATGCATTTCTGCACTTACATATAATGTTTTCATGTTTTAAATTCCTTTTATTTTATCTGTACTCAGATTGTTTGTAACCTCTTAGAAAAATAAAAATGTATTTGTAGAATGGAGTTCTGTTGTCAAACCAGCGTTGTTCGCTACACCCTTAGTTATTTAATCAACAAAGTGCTTCAAATTTATTGACTTTTATCCAGGAGGTAGAAAGAATTTTTCACTCTGTGAGAAGTGTTACCCCTCCTACAACTACCTTCAGGCGCTTCGCATTATTGCATCAGGTCTGTTTGCAACTCCCTGATTGCATGTAAAAGCCCAGCTCTCCCACTTGGTCTAAAACAAAGTGAATAAAACCATTTCACTGGAAGCTTTCTGTTCGGAGCAAGAACATTATTGTTAACTTTTGTAATGTCAAATTCTTCAACTGTTGGAGGAGACAGGCAGAAACGCCTGGATAGGGTCATGCTAAAAAAATCGGTCCGAGATGATCCCCTTGGCCTTCACACCCTTACAGTAAGGTATGGTAATTATTACAAAATTCTAGCAAGGCTTCTTGTTCTTATAGAGAACAGCTTTTTATGAAATAAAATGGATTTGAATAACTCAAAAAAGGTTTCAAAAGTATTTTGGCGCCCTTCGTGAGATCCTGGTACCACCCTTGACTTTATAGTTGTTTCACGTAAGACAGCAAAATTAATATCATCGTTCTAGAGCCCAATACAATCCTTGTCATCATCAGTTTTCTTATTCACCATGCCTTACATCATTGAATCATCCATCCGTTGTCTTCTATTAGACAAGACAACAAAAAAAAAAACAAATTTCAATTTGTGACCAGTTACATACGAATCAGATGCCATTTGAAGCCGATCAAAAGTTTGAATACCAAAGTACTGTAAAGAGCTCAGCGCTTTTAAAGATTTTTCTCCATGCTGCTCGACTAGGACAAATGTCTAGGACGAGCGTCTGTACCCAGTCAGGACGAATAGGGTGGATCCTTAACACGAAACTGTAACTGGGTGAGGGGGCAGGCTTCTGAGACGAAACTTCGCTCCTAAACTTCATCCCGTCCAGATATGAGTCATGTGTCCACAAGTGATCATTGTACTTTCTTTAATTGCCATTCTGTTGAATAAAAAGCCAATGTTTCTAACCATGGGTTTCTCTGTCATCTCTTTATGAATATCTAAGTATACATAGGTTATAGTTATTATATATATTTATTCACAAACACACACATACATATATATATATATACATATACATATTTTATAGATATATCATATACATGCCGTGTTCTTGCCGATACTCCAATATCCTCCGCTCGGCGGACTTTTTCAGAACTGTACACTGCAAAAAGCCACAAAGCTAGAAAGACTTCCTCACTTCCCACTCTGCACATCTTGTGTAAACGAACTCTCTCAAGCGTAAATAGACTACTTTGTAGAAATACAATGGCTAGGCAAACATCTGCTTTCATGGTCAAGTGAGCAGTTTGCTGACCAGACAGGATTACCTTACAGTTAGTTTATACTTGATTTAACAGAAGTGCAGAGACAAGCAAAAGCTGTGAACATAGTTCCCTTAGGCAGAAACACCTCATGTATTTATGCAAGTCTGTAAATAATCTGAAATAAAGTAGAACTCGCTCGCATTCCCAGAGCATCTCGTTAAGGGAAATACGTAAATAAAATCCTCCTCCGCGAAAAAAGTAATCACCCAAGTGGAAATGGTCAAGTTTTGGCCGAGGATGATTTCGTTTACTCATTTTACTAAATATACATATACATATAGATATATATATATATATATATTTATGTATATATATATATATATAAGACAATGGATTCCGTAGGTTGATATATATATATTATATAAGTTAATAAGCATATATCACATGCACCACGTCATGGGGGAGAGTGCCTTCAATACTAACATATTACAAAAAAAATTAAAGACCTGTGAAAGCTCTCTTACAGCTCCCACAAACTAGAGCATCAATGATGCCGTCGCACAGCCACCACGCCCCCAAAAAACATTTTGCCCTTCTAGAAAACTTGAAAACATAAAAATAGTATTCGTTTAATACATCTACGCCTCCCTTGCCCGGCTCCAGACAATGATCAATTACAGCCGTTCTCAGTCCATAACACAATGAGAGCTTCAGTATCAAACACTCGCACACAAGTTCTCTATGGTAATCTGACACCAAAATCAAAACAACCCTCTGCCTGCATGCTCAGTACATTCGTGGTGACGATGACCCCTTACGAAGATATCAGCACTGTCTAATGTACAGTATGTGTGTGTGTAACAGTGCACAGTACACTGTCTACAGTATTATGTAAGTCTGACTAGAACACCTTTTGCACTGAGCATTGACAGTAACATTTCCCTTGTAGTATTTACTCCTGGAACTGGTCCATTGTTTTCGTTGCTAGGGAACTAAATAATACCATACATACATAGAGCAAAAAGAAAAGAAAACCGACACAACATATAAATAGAATTACTTCGTGATTTCCACACATGCATAGAAAAATTAAAACAATGTTAAAGTTACTTTCAATCGCTTGTAAATCTTTCCATCAGTTGATTTTTCTTTATTTGAGCTCTCCCAAAACTGACCATATTAATTGCACTTTCCCAATAATGTTACGACCTACGATTAAATCGTGAACTACCACAGACAAATTATTATAGAGCAGAAATTTCGACTTCCTGAAACAATGGAAACACAATCTCCATTGCATTTCACACACGAAAACATAACGTATGCAAATATGCCAAGAACGCTAGACCAGTAAAGCTAATCACAAACTAGACAGGAAAACACGGATTGCAAGACATTCCTGGTTTGTTCAAAATTTCAGCTGACTACCAGTTACATAGCTAAAATGATGGGAAATTTAAACTGAATACAATTTTCAATTTAAGCTAAACCGCATGTTAGTAAGGGATACCAACAAACGGGAGAAAAGTTCATATGCATTTGATACGATCTGTGACCTACCCGGTACATTACATCATAGAATAAGCTCTTTAAAGAGGTCCCATTTTAACCCCTTAAATCACGAAAAAATTTTGCCAGCAAATCCTTTTGTTCACCACCTTTCAAACTGTGTAAATGTAAGATTTTATCACACTTCGTCATAAGACGTGAAAACAGAAGACTTTTTTACGTTTCTAGAAATTTAAGTCTCACAACCTCAAATAACATAAAAATTTGTAACTAACCATTGAGATGAAAACCATATAAACACAATCGCAAAAAGTGACAGAATTCTGGCTGTCCCGCACGATCGCTATAGCTCAGCTGAAGGCTTTTAGCTGAGCTAAAAACGTAGTCTCTTATATATCGAGCTCCTACCTCTTCCTCAGACACTTGAGTAATGGAGCGAATTGATCATATACTCTACAATGTTAACTCATTCAAACTGCCTAAACCTTTTTTCACGCCCTTCGTATGACTATTGATGTACAGGTTTAGCCTGGTCTCCTCAGCTTTTCGTTTCTTATCGTTCTTGAGAGTATTGTGTGTCCGCGAATGGAAAATTGTTTTGCAACAGAAAATCCCTTAAGCCACGGTAAAATGATATGTTTGTGGTTGTTAAAATGAAGACGAAATGTCGTCTTCGTTTCTCCAGCAGCATTGCCTTTAGTGCATTAATTGCCAAAGAGCATGTAAAAGACATTAGCAGAATTGCAATCAAAGTTCCTGGGTATAGTTTTTGTGTCGTGTGAGGGGGTTCATGGTCACTTCTCCATCTTCTGTTTCCTGCTTTATCTTTATACAGTAATTCATGTGGAGGTGGAACTGTGTTTAGGCACATGTGGAGTAGTTGCGACAGACCGTCGTCCTGGGAAGGGGTCTCAACTCTAAAGGGAGGGAGCCCTTCCCCTTTGGCAAATTGTTTAAACTATATGGGTCCGTACATGCAATTTAGTGCAACACAGTGTGAGAGTTTTTTAGGATAATTACTGCATTACTGTTTTACATTTTTAACAGGGGGAATATTTAAGGAGTCTGAGGGCCCTCTTCCTACGCCTATAGGCACATAAGTATCTCCTTAGTACACACGTGAAATTTAGGTAGGCTCTGCGAAAACTAGCCTAGACCTACCGCATGTGACAACTCAATACCCTTTACTGAATACATTTTGATTCTTGCACCAAATGCCTCCCCAGCCTTCTGTCCCAACACCAATCCTAAATCCATTCCATGTGTTCATTTCTCTATGGTTCTCTTCATAAGTCTTGCTCTCTAGATTCACCAGTGTGAATGATTGTCATTCTGGTTGTTCGGGATACTTCTCTTCGTAGTGGCTTGTGATGGGTCGTATATTAATTTGTTATTGTATCCGCTTCTTTCAAGTGCTTCTTCATTGATGACTTTTGCATTGGATGATATGGTAGAATAGATAGTCATCTCTTGATATGTATCTACATATGTGTGCTTGTGTATTATCTCCTAATTTAAACAAATATTCTTACCAACAGAATCACATATAGAAGAGTTACTTCAGAAAGTATTCACAATAGTCCTATTGAATTTATTATTCTAACACATTAAGTATCTGGCAAACTCTGTGAATAGAATTTCAACTTTGGTTACGATAATTAAAGTAAATATATTATGATAGTCTTGTGGGGCCAGTGCTCGTAGGTTGTACATGCTTCAGTTACTAACCATTCGTGATTTAGCGCCTACACAGTGGCAAGCGTAAATGCTTTCCCCCTTCATTGGACAGTTCACACTTGGCGGGCCACAATGTTCTGTTTATTTTAGAGTCGTTGTGCGACTTACACGACACAGGTAATACTACTGTAGAAAAGATAAAGGACTCAATAGCCTTTTCTGGACTAAGCGAGTTCCAAAATGTTCAATTTAACGTAAATATTCAAGTTTTCACTTAAACATTCCATCGAATATTCGCATTGTGAAACAATCTGCACATCAACAGAGATGTCAAAAACACGTAATCGCATTGTATCATAAATATTCACAGAGAGAGTGGCAGCGTCTGTGCCAATATTTAGATTACTTGAGAACAGACAAACATGGAATTCAAAAGCATATGTGTACAATTTGTCTGTAAAAATTAGTGTTATATTGTCGTGAATACGGGACAAGTCGTTCTACACTGTCTCTAAACCTGGCTTTGTTCAGTAGTGACGATAACTATCAGTCACACATAGTAGGGAAACGAAGCAGAACGCACGCACGGAACGTACTAAAAAGGAAACCTGTGGAGGCTATCAAAGTGTAAATATAGACTGTGTGCATCCGTGTTTCAAGGAATTGAAAACCCAACACCTCTATTCAAAATCACTGAGCAAGATTTCAATGACGGTCGATACAACACCACACTTTATAGCTCTTAGCTTAGAGCATCCTTGGGGCAACACAAAGAAAATTTGCATGAATGTAACTAACGCTGCTAGTATTTCATGAATAGCCTACCGATAAATAACTGAACGTTTAGTGAACAAGTTGGCTCATTAAGTTTTATAATTATGGCCCCTCTTTTCTAAATTAAGAGAAATTTTGGGTGCAGAGAGTCACTTTGACAGAAAAGGTGTGCTATAATCTTAAAATTTCTTTTCAATCATGAACGTGTGAAGTAGGTTACGTGATGTCACTCTCGTAAATATCACCATACCGGACTACACCAGTATGATTCCCATACATTTGAGCGGTCTCGTACCCTTGCAGTCTCGGAACTTTTTCTGTTCTCGCTTCGAGACCGGCAAAAAAACTTTTTTTTTTTCAATAAACTCATTTATTCAAACTATTTTTGACTTCATTTACTTTCATTGAAAATATATCATTGAGGAAAAGTTCATTCATCCAGCGAGTCCATAGACCCTTTTCCAAATAACAATTACAAAGGATTGTGGGATAAATCTTTCGTATGCATCTTTTTTGTCAATGGCATTTTACTGTGGTCAAAAACAGTACACACCAAAACTGTATCCCACAATCCTTTGGGATTGCTATTTGGAAAAGGGTCTATACACTATTTCTATAATGGGTTGAACTTTCTTCTGTGAGCTAGTGAGTGGGTCTTTAACTTGGTCAATGGGGATAATAGTGTATTCACTGTAAAAACAAAACCGACGTAAAAGTTTCTCCTCAATACCGCTAAACCATTGTCCACTTGGACAGTTACTTTAAAAATTCACAATTTAACGGTAAATCATAACTGATCTTTAATGCAAACTTTTAGCCTCTTCCTCATTAAAACATTTAGAATTTCGTCTGGTTTAAGAAAATCCTTCTTTCTGCTAAATGTTTATGGATTCCGTAATTCTTGATTATCGTCAACTTAGAGTATTGAACACTGTTACTCTGAATTCGTTTTTGAAAAACAACTGAATCGGTGTTTGTAGAAAGACAGTTACTCCACTTTAGGGAACGTTACACGATATGATAAGGAAAGTTTTCCACAAGTTTCAGTTCATTACAGGAACGCATGCGCATTTGAAAAAGTGGCCAAATAGCGGATGCCACACGATGAAGAAAGGAAAGCTCTTCTCTTCTTAGATTTTTGACAGGTTTCAAATCAACTATGGCTGGTTAACGGGGTACATAGTGTAACTTTTTTTGTTTTCTCTTCGAAGCAAGTTGTATATGTGTATCATATATCAAAAACGTAGAATATATTCCCAGTTTCCTTCGTTTGAGTACGGTGTATGCGGTGGACGGTATAGGCTACTATGAGCCTAACGTTACACCGGTGGGACGAGTATGGAAATTTGTACAGATAATTCGTCTTAGAACAAAAGACATGCAAAGTCTAACGTTATTCACAGTATGCACGATATATCCAGCCTTACCAGTCAAACATCTAAGGTGAGAAGAGCTTATCTTTCCCAATCAGTTCTTAATCATTACGTAACCATGTTTGGTCATTTCTTCAAATGCTCTTCAAATGTTTTAAGTGTGGCAATCATATGACCCATTGAAAGACCTCATGAAAACCTCAAAAAGGTAGCATAAGCAGGAAGTAAAAACTTTAAGCCCCAGTAAACGTTCAACCATTGTCCAGTTAAGGACAGAAAACACGCAATTTGGTTGCAGCAACTTAATCGGGAGATAAACCAGAAATTCCTCTAAACGTTTGAATGCTTTTAGATAAAAATCACTCGTTTAAATAGGAAAAACACGACATTTGGTTGCAGCAACTTTTTAACGTTTTGGGGTAAACATTTAAGTTTGTTTTTACAGTGTAGCCATGGTATTGCTACTGTCAGTAACAATAGACTTCACTGTAATACCTCTAGGTGCCACAACTCGATGATGATTATTTTCTATCTGAAAACCACTTCCATCTACATTGAAAATTGGATGAGTCTTCTCTTTCAAGTCATATATTTGTCCAAAATTTGGTTGAGCTCCTGGAAATAAATGCTCACAGTTTCTTTACTAGTTGCCTTTGCCCGTCTGAGGCTTAGCATTAAAGGTTTTACCACCTTTGGGCCTGGCCACCGTTTTAGAAATCTATGCTACCAATCTGTGGTAAACAACTATCCATCATTTTCTTTCACCCCCCAAAATACTGCTGTGTCTGCTGTCAGTTTCATCACACCCAGTCGAGACATCTGAAATCCCAATTTGGCAATAAGTAAGATGTGGTTCTTAGGTTCTTTTCTCATGGTACTTTGGGATGATTAGGCTTTTCTTCATTGGATCATCAATTTTGTCAGCTCCTCTCTTGACAAATCTTTCCAGTGATGTCTCAGAAACACCACAAAGTTTTGCTACTTTCCTTTATGCCCATCTTTTTTAATAGTTTAAAAGCCCTCTTCACTGGTTTTTATCGTGTAAACGATATCTGTTACCCTAGAGCAAAATAAGAAAAACACTAAATAACAAAAATTAGTTTTAGACATCTGTACCTAATTGGTCTTTCCTAGTACTTACAATAAACAAAATTTAGCTCAGTCTTGGTGAGGAGAAGCGTCTAGGAATGATTACTTACAAAAGTATCTATCAAGAAATGCTGTGCATACAAAGTACACCCAAACACCTAAATTACCCACTACTTCTTTAAGTTGACCTTAATTAGCAAGACGGAAAATTTGGTCATGGGAAAGTGTTGAATCTGTAACTCAAGTTGTCTATATAAGTACGTTAATAAACAAAAATGTAAATATATATGTAAGAAAACAAATATTTATTGAACTCCTGAAGCACTGAAAGACTAAATTTGGTACACAAAATTATTGTTATATACTGTCAAGATGTTTGTAAATACTGGATATCGTACAACATCGCAGCATACTGAGGACGAAGCTGTCTTGAATGACATTGATAGCAGTTGATCGGTAGAGTCAAGTATGCCGATCGCACGTGACTTTACCGCCCCCTTATTATTCCTTTGGTAGCTTTGCTGAGGCTTCAACAGGACCGTAACCTGCGGGAGGGGTTTGTTACATTCCTAGCAGGCTGAGATTCCCAAGCTCCATAAAATCAAAACTGAATTGTGAAATGTTTCCCAAAGGCTTTGTGGAATGGTGATTGAGAACGAATTTTCCCCCGTGATGCCAACATTATAGTCGAAGTACGTCAGTCTCTTCCAAACAACCGTACTTCTCGTCGTCCGTGTGAAATAGATCTGTTTTGAAACGCGATGTTTACTTAATGTGTAACGAGTCATTTGAGTATTCTAGAATTGTGCTCCAGAGCAAACAAAATAACGACTTC